>PVIU01001237.1:211945-228184 GCA_004026605.1 Ondatra zibethicus
TCCATCCAGGCCTAGGAAGGTGTGAATCCAAACTGACTAGGATCCCAAAAAGCCAGTACATGCAGTAGAATCAAATCCCAGTGCCATTATCATTGGCTTCTCAGTCAGTCCCCATTGTCAGTCATATTCAGAGAGTCTGTTTCGATCACATGCTCGTTCAGTCCCAGTCCAGCTGGCCTTGGTGAGCTCCCACCAGATCGGGCACACCATCTCAATGGGTGGACGAATCCCTTGTGGTTCTGACTTCTGTGTTCATCTTCTCCCTCCTTCTGCTCTTCAACTGGGCCTTGGGAGCTCAGTCCAGTGTTCCAACGTGGGTCTCGGTCTCTATCTCATCCGTCGCCGGATGAAGATTCTTCTGCTCTTCGACTGTACCTTGGGAGCTCGTACATAAATTTTAAATAATTATGTGATATTCGTATGATAAATTTATATTTCAAACTTGGGAGGTCAGTACAAAAAGATTAAGTCATGCTTTCAAAGTATTAGCAAAAGATTACATAAATGCCAGGACTTAATTTTTCCATGACACTATATTCTATTTACCCATCTTTGAGAGATTCTTCACTTCCCATTGTTTCTGGTACTTAATTGGGTGATTATTAGAATTGGAGAACACATATTAAAAATTAAAAAAATTAACATTATTGTCTCAGAGAATGCGTACAAATTTGTCCTTTTGCATCTTGGTTACTTCATTTACCATGATTGTTTTTAGGTCTATCCACTTACCTGAAAATTTCATAATTGTGTTTTTCTAACACTTGGATAATATTCTGTATTCCATTGAGTAAATGTACCACATTTTCATTGTCCATTCATCAGTGGGTGACCTTCTAGGCTATTTCTAATTTCTGGTTATTATGAATAGAGCAGCAGTGAACATGGTTGAGCAAATTTATCTGTAATAGGATGCAGTTGCTTTACTATATTCCCAGGGATGGTAGAGCTGGATCTCAACGTAGACTTATTTCCATCCCCCTGAGGAGCTGCCACATTGGTTTCCACAGTGGTTGTACAGTTTGTTCTCACACTGGCATCCTCACAAAAGCCAGCTCTCATTTGTTTTATATATCACGGCCATACAGAGGTAATATGAAATCTCAAAGGCGTATTTATTTCATTTCCCTGAGTGGCACAAATGCTGAACATTTCTTTAAGGGTTTCATCTTTTAAATACTCTATTTTTAGTTTTATACCACACTTTTAAATTGTATAATTTACTTTCTATATGCTCATGATATTAGTACTTTATACACTCTAGAAACTAATCTATGTGGTGTATAATTAGGAAAAATTTCCCTTTCTAGATAGGTGGTGGGCATGCACAACTTTAATCCCAGCACTGGGGAGACAGAAGCAGGAAGATCTCTGTGAGTTCAAAACCAGCCTGATCTAAGGAGTGAATTCAATGACAGCCAGGGCTATAGAGAAACCCTGTTTTGAAAAATAAAAAATAAAAATCCCCCATTATTTAGGCCATCTCTTTCTTGAAATGATGGTACCTTTTGCTATACAGAAACTTTCCAGCTTCATACAGCCCAGTTTATGAATTGTTGGCCTTAGTGCCTATGCTTTCCTGCTCAGAAAGTACTTTCCTGTGGTTAAAGCCTATACCCCAGTTTATCTTTTATCAGACTCAAGGTATCTGGCGTTGTGTTGAGGTCCTTCATTTATTTGAAGTTAAATTTGTCCCGGGTTTTAGACGAGGATCTACTTTCATTCTTTTATATTCAGCCATTCAGTTTGATTTGCACAATTTTCTGAAGAAGTTCCTTTTCTCCAGTGTGTATTTTTGTTTTCTATGTCAAAAATAATATGCTTATATATGTGTATGTACTTATGTCTGGGTCTTCAGTTTGATTCCATTCATGAACATGATGTTGTGTCAATACATTTCTGTTTTATTACTACACCTCTTTAATTCGTCTTGATATGTAGAATGGTTATACATCCATCAATTCTTTTGCTATAGGAAAGTCAAGGTCTGTTACTAGTTGGGTAATAAAAATAATAACACAATATTTTATACAAAAACAATTTTAATTTAAAGAAAGCCAGGACTTTTTATTAGTTCCAATGTTCTTTCCTTTTCTTACAATTTTTGGTGTTTGTAATATTAAGATATTTATAAATAGGCAAAGTTCATAAACATAAAATATTGGTGTGCAAGTAACACATTGCTTATATATGCAATGTTGACTTTACTACTGGCAAGTAGTACTCTTCATTTGAGAGGGGACCTTGAAGATGATGGATAAGGCAGATTGTAAGTGGCAGAGCACCAGGGAGTTTGATGGGAGATTGTGCCTCTCATTAAGATCATAATCTACATCATCTACACCAATAATTTCACCAACATGACTCCTCAAATTTGTGTTGAGCAAGGACAACACTGATAGACCTGTCAAGTTGGATGGGAGAAATATGGGACTCAAAGAATAATAATATATGAGGAAATCTGGCCATCAGTGTGGCGGTCTCTTTCAAGCAAGAGCACACCACCAGTCAGCTGTACAGTGTCAAATGGGCAGTCGTAAAAACATCAATACAAGTAAAATTATACAAAATGAACCAAATGAACCAGTTTTGTTCAGGAGTGTATGTGTGTGTGTGTGGGGGGGTGAGTGCATATGTTCATTCAATGATAATTAGAGATGAAAGAGGCTATGATTTAAAGCAGAGCAGAGGGATACATGGGAAAATTTATAGGCAAGTAAGGGAAGGCATAATATCATAATTATATTACAATTACAAAAACAAACTAAATTAAAGAAAAGCTCAGTGAGGAGCAGACTCTTAAAAACTATAAGGGTCAAGGAGTGGTTGTACATGCCTTTAATCTCAGGATTTGGGAAGCAGAGGCAGGTGGATCTTTGTGAGTTTGAGGTCCACTTGGTCTACAAGAGCTAGTTCCAGGACAGGCTCCAAAGCTACAGAGAAACTATATCTCAAAAACAAAAACAAACAAAAGAACTACATAGTAATTATTTATGACAACAAAAAAGTGTGACTTTCTCACTTAGTGAAATTGCTTTAGTCAATATTTTATATTGCAAATAGCTGAAGCCCATTAATAAGAAAGCATGCTGTAGTTAAGGCAAGAGGAAAAATATTTTGCAAACTTGGTGAGAAAATGAAAAGGAATTTCATATCATTCCTATACTGGTTAGTTTGGTGACATTATAACTGTTACCTAATGCATGGCTTTTACTCACCTCTTTGTCTCCTGATTTTCTTAGATCACCTTCTAGACAGCCATGAATCTGACAGTCTGCATAGTCTACACCCTGTGACTTTTCAGAAATTGGCAGGCAGTGCTCTGAACTAAAGCTTGAAAGTTGTCATCCTAGTGTTCTGATGTCCTGAGAGATAACCACCTTGCAATCAAAGAGACTTTGAGAAGTAGGGCCTCTCTATATAAACAAAGACACTGAAATGCCAGATCTGTATTTAACAAAAATAATACGACAGAGAGAGCAGAACCTGCAGCATGAATGACAATTCTGTTGTTCACATTGGAGAACACATGACATTGGAAGATGTCCTTTCTCCTTCCCTCCTTCCCTTTTTCCCTTCTTTTGTCACTTTTTTCCTGTCTTACCTTTCTCCAGAAAGTTTCTTAGTGAAATACAGGCTATAGTCAAACTCTTTATCTCCTGACTATTCTTCATGTTTTGGATTAAAAGTGTGTGGGACCATACTTGTCATATTTTCTTATGTAAAAGTGCAAAAAAATGTAGTTATCAAGACAGAGATTTCATAGAGACATATATATAATTATAGAAATGATTAGATGGGTGCTTCCAAGAATATGTTAGTTTGGAGGTTAGTTACTGATTACAAATTTAAAGCACACACAAAAAAAATGATGCGTCTGGGTTGGGAAATGGCTGTCTGTGAAACACTTGTTTCACTGTTGCATATGTGTGATGGTTTCCGTGCCCACCTAAGTGCTGGGGGCCTACAGCACTCCAGATAATGCACAAGAAGCTGAAACAGGAGTGCAAGATGGCTACCAGGACTAGCAAACCTGCTCCTTTTAGATTTTAGTGAGAGACTTTATCTTGGTAAATAATATGGAGAGGAATAGAGGGAAATATTCAACATAAAGTCCTGGTTTCCACATCAACCTGTAAACATGTGCACATGTACATTTACATGAAAACATGCATAACACATAGGCACATCGCACATTCATACATATTTTAGGAGTTAAGTTGTACACTTGGTAATTTTTCTGTTACTTGTGTATCAGGTTTTTGGCAAACTATAAACTATAGGAGCACACTCAAATTAATCATTCTCAGGAGCAGACATTTACAATTGCAGAGTTCAGACTTAGTTCCTATTCTGCAATTGTGAAGAAGAAAACAGTAAAACGTTAGCAGAGTAATTTTAAAACATAAAAGATCATGATTAAAAGATAATCTATTCTTTTCCAAATATTCAGCAAAGATGGAGTTAATTATTTGGTGTGCATGTACCAATTCATGGAAGTACTTCAGAGACAAAATTAATGTAAATTTATAGAACTACAAAATTCACTGGCTCACCCATGTGCAATGTACTTATAGAAAACTTCTGTCTGAGTATATACAATATCTTACTTTCCCACTCTAATTTATTATTTCTTCATTTTAAAATTGCATATTGTGATTAAGTAGACTTAAAGACTATATACGACTAAGTGGATTTTACTTATAAACAGTTAGAGCAGCCATTCACAAAGGAAGATATGGAGCTTTATGTTGGACTTCATTCTTTCACTATCAAATATCAAATATGCCTTTATGTACTTTCTTATCAATAAAACCCAAAACTCCATAACAGAGTTTCAACTAGGTAAACAATTGGCTATGACTTGCATTCACTACCTGCACTCATTCCTTCACCATCCCCTCTATTTACCTTTCCATTGTAGTCTTTGGTGCAGGTTATAATGTACAACAGCATCCTTGCCAACATTTCCAAGGGATGATTACAACAATCTCCTTTCCTCCCTAAGCTAAAAATGGAATAAGATATTACATAATTTATTTCTTTCTTCAGTAATTCTTTGGGTGGAGCAGGCTATTTTCATTCAGCCGTTTATAGAAGAATTATGACAGTCACTTTTGGCATAAAATTGGAGGCCAGATGAATGGAGAAAAGGGGCAAACTGAATAGAAGAGCAATTCTTCCCTCAGAATGAATTGACCATGTCAGTTACAAATAGCATGGACACATTTTGCACTAGATATTGAGGAAACAGAATTGAGTCAGTGAAAGGGTGTGCTGCAATAGTTCAGGTTTCACGGTTACCATAAGTTATATATTTGTGAGGTGGAGGAAAATGGCTGGCTTTAATTGTACTCTTAGAGGAAGTAGAGTTAGTCCTCAATGTATTATATTGGAAGAGCACACATTCAGGAAATAAGTCACATGTTCCAACTAAGTGTTCCATTCATCGAAGGGTGAAAGATGCCATCAAAAGATTCCCAATGATACAAGAATTATCTGTATCAGAATACCCAGAAAAGAAAGAAAACTTAATTCTATTTTCTTATTGCCACTGGGGGTATAGAAAGCATTATAATTGGATGCACACAATAAGAGCATGTCTATTTTATCTTACAAAGAAAAACATAACCCAGAATAATTTTTGAACACATACATCCAGTAACTCATAATAGAAATCCCATTGAGGGGAGAGAAAGAAAAGGAAAATCATAAAAACAGGCTTATCATAAAAATAAAAATACAGTAGATACAGCTGTCGTGTGATAATCCTAGCAAGAATTGTGTTCTTCCACAAGCCCAAAGAAACTACTGAATTACCAGTCATTTACATTGTCATTTATAGAGGAAAAGATATAACACTTTTATTGTTGCATTTTGTTCACTGTAGTCTAACTATAAATTTCAAATAATTTTATCTTTCCTAAGAAAATAAATGAACATCTTGAAATAGTGTTTATGAATTTGTCTATAAATAATAGTGATTGATTACATCCATATTTGAAAATCATTTTTTGGTGAACATATAAAATAAATATCAATACTTTCAATCAAAGTACAGCTGTGGGAGAGAGTCAAAAGAGAGAGATTCCACTGTCCTATAACACTTGATTTACATCTGGAAAGATTTTGTCATCCTATTTTAAAAGTTCTCTAGGAAAAATATTCATTTTCATTTTCAGAGATTAGTTGTGAAATTGCCTTTTTTTTGTTTATAGACTCTAAGAAAATCCAAGCAAATCCATCTGCCAAGCTGTTCCATTTTGGTCTAACACATTTTTCTTTGGCAATCTTTTACAACCTGTCAACATTACTAACCATGACACTCTCCAACCTGCTAGCTGGCCACCAGACAACAGGAAATACCCATTGTTATAAAAGAGTTTATACTGTTTAAAAACTTATTTTCCAGAGGTATAAATCTGACCTCCTCAACAAGCAACTGTAAAACACTTTATAGTCAGAAGAAACCATGCTCCACTTTCCCTCAGACTTATTCAGAATAGCCAAACTTTAAAATATAGTAGCTGGACTCAAGGAAAATTGGGATTTATGTAAACAACAGTATTTTGTTGCTTCGGAGAATGAATCAGTTTAAATAGAAAAACAGCAAGAGCTGATGACTAAGGCTAAATGTGTATGGATATGTTCTCAAAAATGCAGCTTGTACTGTTATAAATTCCTCTTGTGTGTGGTCTCAGAGTAAAAACATCATTATTAGATTTTATTCTTCATCCCTCCAGGGTATATTAATGATAACTTGTTTGCAGGTGTGCCTTTAAAAACTTGGTTGCTTAAATTTTCCTTTAATTTTCAAGTTTATAGACATCTACAAGATAAATGTGAGTGGCCAGAATATATAAAAGCTCCCTTTTAAGTAAGTTCAGTAGTTGTGTCCAATTGAAAGAAAGGTTTGCCAGGAAGAAAAGCCCTTAATCTGTTTCCCAGCCAAAGGAAAACATCACCAGGCAAAAGTATTCCCAGAGCAGAGAGAACAAAGTGCTTCATTCACAGAGCAAAGGAAGCCAAGGACAACCCGGATGTTTATCAGAATCAGAGGACTAGCTCTGATTTCAAAATGTTTGATCTTCCAAATAGGACTGAAATTTATTTGTACATAGTCATAACTTAGTAAAGTCAGGAAGAACAGGTATTCACTTGCTGCCTTTCCAATACATTGTCCTCTTCTTCGTGGTACTCCATACTTAACCTAATTTTAAACAGTGTCCATCAATCACAAACCTGTTTTGGTGCTATTTTTTGTTGCTGTTGTTGTTGTTGCAAAATAGGTAACAGCAATTGTGCAAATCAGCATAAAATATATCAAAATACTATTTTTTGCTTTTGGCAGTTTCTGTGTATATATCTGTATATCTGTGTGTGTTTATAGAGCCACTGGCTCCATTTTTTAAAAATAGGTTCTAGGATATAAGCTAATGTTTGTGTGCTTGAATTATAAACAGGATTAAATTAATTAAACCCCTTGCCAAAGGCCATAAACTTCATTGTTCTAATATAAGCTCCTTTTAAGCGAATAATATCATAACATATTCAACTCTTTTCCTCTGTCTCTTTCCTTCTGATTTTGCTGGAGAGAAATCATGAATATTTATTCAAACTAAATATTTTGGCATACTGTTTTTATGTCAGATATTGAGAGGTAGGGGAGTGTGATTGGGAGGTTAAAGTAAATTTTGGCTATACTGTTAATTTGAAGTCAGCCTAAGCTACTTGAGATCCTGTAACGAAACAAATCAACAGAAAAAAATACTTAATCAAGTCTAAATAGAGAGTATATCAGTGGGGAAAAGAAAATAATTACATGCAAATCCAGCTTAATGAGTCAATAATTTATGAGGGTGTTTAAAGGAGAATGGTTGACACATAAGTAAATACAGAGTAAGAATTCCTTGATACCTAAAAGGCAGCTATACTGCTGATAATTCCCACCTACATCAAAGAGAACACAGGAAAAGCTGGACCACGCAAAAGTCTCTTCGACTTGTTGGCTGTGCCGAGCATATTAGTCAGGTTTTCCTTCAGAAAAAGAACAAGAGAATGAATGGATATTGCTAAGGTGACTGATGAGACTAGTTTACAGCAAATGGACTGGGTAATCCAACATCGATAACTACATACGGAGAGCTGAGAACATGTTGTTGCTCAATGAAGGACGATAGCTATCTCCTTGGACATCCTGATTTGAAGGCCTAGAAGATACTAGAAGTGTTGATTTCCCCCAGCTGTCTTTATACCTGGGCCACAGCCGGGAGGTCCTGACTACTCTGAGGAAGTATTTTCCTCCACCTTCAGCTAGTCCTTCCAAGAAATATCTTCATAGGCCCACTCAGAAACATATTTGTTATTTGTTCATTTGATCCAGAATTCAATCATGTCAGCCATAAACATTAACTATCAGGGTTCTGTATAGCACCAAATAGCTGATTTGAGAAAATCTGATCAAGAGCTTTGACTTCCTTTTATGGGGTTTGAGTACAACTCAAACACTGCATAAAATTATATTTGCATGCTCTTTTGCTTGGTATGTTTATTTTATGATGAGAGATTTAATAAATCAGATCTGAACTTCACTTAGACTGTATAGGAACATTTTGGTGAATGTTAAATTAACCAATCTTGGGTAAGATGATAAATAACTTTCACTATGAAAGATAAGTCAACAGTAATGAAATTCTAAGAACACTTACGCACGCAGAAGAAAGAATATGGAAGAATAGTTTAAAGTGGATGGAAAACTTCTGGGATTACTTGGGACAGAAGCTAGGGACAGGGATATAATTGAGATTTTACTAAATAATGTCTGGGTCAGTGTGACCCTAAAATGTGTCATAATGATGTAAAGAAAAATGCAAAACAATGTGTATATTTTGCTTTCCTTTCTCTTCTTTCTTTTCATATAATCAGGGCTTCATTTAGCATACTAGAAAGGTAGCGACAAACCAGTCTAATTATAGAATTCTTAAGTGTTATAAAGGTGAGACTAGGTTTAAATAAACAACCTTAAACAGCCTCCTTCATACACACAGACACTTTTCTAATAATCATACAAGTTTTGTCTTAGAAAAAAGATTTTTCTCTGCAAATAAGCAAGATGTACATTATACATCTCTACTTACTGTAAGAACATGAATGTGTCACACAATAATCCAAACATGAAAAACTATGTAAACTGAGAAAGAATTCTAAGTAGGTGGCTATGGTAGCAGCCAAGAGCCCGTATTTCTTTCCACAAGCAGTAGAGGGATAGCCCTCTAAGAATGACAGTTTTGACTCCCCAGACTGCCCACAGTCCTCCTCCTCCAAGTATATACTTCCTAACATTTAAAGCAGTTTCAACAACTCATTCAAACATATGAGCCTATGGGGGTCAATGTCATTCAAACTACCACATTCCATTCCCTGACTCCCATAGGTTCATGTCCATATCATAATACAAAATTCATTTAGTACATCAAAGTACTCCTAGTCTTTCAGTCTTAACAGTGCTTAAAAGTCCAAACTCTCTTCTAATATCCAAGACGATATCTTAATTATAAGCCTTTGTTTTAAAAGTTTCTGGATGTTACAACATACAGTTAATAGTAAGTATTTATAGTAAGAATATATCTTACTATCGCCCAAAAGAGGATGGAACCATAAAAAGGAAATATTGGGCCAAACCAAGAGGAAAATTGCAAATCCTGTCAATTCATGTCTAATTTCATAGGACTCAGATGGCTCCACATCTGCAGTTTAGCTGTATGAAACATACTTGATTCAGCAAAGTACAGGGTCAGGGATGGGGGTTGTTCTTGTATTTTCTTTTCTTAAGCTGCTTATACTCCTTGTATGCATCTTTTCTTGTCATAAAAATCAAGACTATGGTACCTCTCAAATCTTAGGGTCACCACCACAATCCAGGATACACTCTCACAGCTTTATACAATGACCCTCTGGGCACCTTGAGTCAGGGATGTTCTCCCACATGCTTGGCCTCATGCAGAAATACTTCCCAACCTCTTTACTAGTATAGTACTAATGATTCCAAAGCCAGAACTATATTAACAAGACAGCCAAATTTGTTCATCCACTTTGGATGAAAGCTGTCCCCCTTGAATCTCATTTATAGCTGATTTCTTTGATTGTTGCTTTTAAGGAGAATAAAATCCCTTTCACTTCTTTTTAAAGAAGGTAATAGCATATTTTTCTAGTTGCAATATTGTCATGAGGGCACCCCTTTCTTTTTTCTTATTCAGATCTTTCCTATACTTATTTTCACCTTCTCTACAAAACCTTGGGTTGATATAGACAGAAGTTTCTGTCCCTCCTGGTCCAGCAGCCTGGTCCTGCAATTGTTCAGTCCCAAATAAACACACAAAGGTTTATATTAATTAAATAATGTTTGTTCCATTGTTCAGGCTTATTCCTAGCTAGCTCTTACAACTTAAATTTACCCATAATTCTTATCTAGCCACGTGACTTGGTAACTTTTCTCAGTAAGGTATTCTCATTTTGCTTCTTCTGTGTCTGGCTGGTGACTATGTTTCTGCCTTTCCTCTTCCCAGACTTCTCCTAGTCTGGTTGCTTCCTACCTGGCTTCTGGCCAATCAGCGTTTATTAAGCTACTATGTGTGACAAATCTTTACAGTGCATAAGAGCAGACACAACATTACATTTCCCAGTGTTCATTTCATTTTCTTCAAATTATTTATTTTGTGTTTCTTTTTCCCTACTCAATCTTTTTCATTGTAAACCTTCATGAGAGTGATTATTAAAGCTGTGAACAGCCAGGCTATGCTTATGGTAGAGATTATTAAGTCCTAAACAAAGTTAATGAATAGTTACCATGGGTTGATATTTCTTCTGACACTCATTTCACTGTGGTTGAACTACCCTGTAGGTTCTATTAAATAGCTACAGCTAAAGCAGCTACCTAATGATTCATCAACCCACTTTTAACAGATAAAGGAACGTATTTTTTTCCATTTTTTCCATCGTTTATAATGCCTCTCCATTGCTCACCAACCCTTCTGTGTTGGCCACCACAAAGGAAAGAGGCAGCCTCTGTCTAACAAGCCTCAGATTCTCTGACCTCTCAGACAATTGTAAATTTGAAATGCAAATTTCAGCATTTTAATTCCAGCCCCTCTCGTCAAATTTAATTTTATCTCATATATCAACTACTTTTCTGATATTCAAATTTTGGAAGGAATTCACTTTTATTTTTTTTAAAATGTTTAATTAATCCTCCAGAAAAGAGTGATTATTAATAACCACACCAAAGAATCACTATTAGGCTGTCTTAAAATATCTTCTGCCAAGGAAATTTGTCCATTATATTTTATTTAGACTCAGGCAAAGTCTTAGGACAAGAGCAGAAAGTCAGCACATTTTTTTTTTTGCCAAAATATAAGGCTGGTCTCTAAGTTAGTTGCTAATAAAATTCCTTTCTGAATTCTCATGAACTGGGCTCCCACAGCCCATATCACTCTCAACACTGTTGTCTTCCATGCTTTCATAAAATGGCCCAGTAAGCTCTGGTTATTTTATTTCGTAACTTTTCTTATCCAAAGCTCCAAAGCATTCCACATAGACCAAAAATCGAAGGAAGGAAGGAAGGAAGGAAGGAAGGAAGGAAGGAAGGAAGGAAGGAAGGAAAGAAGGTGGAAAAAAAGAAGGAGGAAGAAAGGAAGGAGGGAGAGGTCGGGACGGAGGGAGGGAGGGAGGAAGGGAGGGAAGTAGGAAGGGAGGAAGGGAAGAAGGAAGGAAGGGAGGAAGGGAGGGAAGGAGGAAGAAACCCATACATGATGAAACCCATCATAAAAACAGTCCTCTGTCTTGTACCACCTTCTATATTAATTTTCTTTTTTCTTTAAAAAAAAACTACCATGGTTAAGATAACTTAAAAAGGAAAAAGTTTTATTTGGCATATGCTTCCAGAAGATTAGAGTTTACACAGTGGAATGAGGACATGGAAGTAGATGGGTACAACAGCCTAAGAGAGCACACATTTTTATCAGTAGGCAGAGAAAAAACTTGCAATGACTCTGTTGTTTTTGAAACCTCAAGTCCACCCCCAGAAACACACTTTCTCCAACAAGAACATACTTCCTAATCTTTCTCTAAGTATTCCAAAGAGAGATCACCAAGAATTCAAACATGAACCTTTGGGGGTCATTATCATTCAAGTCACTACAAGGGTATACTATGATAAAATAATTAATGAAATTTATTACAGCTGTTAATCTTACTCCATATGATATATTGTCATTTTCTCGAAAATTATTTTAATAGGTGACACCTATATATTGACAAAATGACTTCTCACTATTTGTTTCTAACTTGCCATTTCAAAGGAATTCCAAGACACTAAATCTTTACCTCCAATAACTATATGGAATCCTTGTTTGTTTCTGAGACCAAAAGAGGGAATTCCATCATGAATAAGTTTTAAAAGCAGCATTCAATTATTTTATTTTAATTGTTACTCATTCTTGGTAAATACTGATAAATGAGGTGTTAAGAGCTGCATGATCTCATGAAGCAACAACAGAAAGTTATTTATTAATTTAATAATTAATTAATAATAATGCAATATTTTTCATATTTTCTTAATGTGTAAAGATTTCTTAGAATTAAAAAGCTCATGAATTGCTGACATTATTATTACAGCAAACCCACTAAACTTTTTAAAACAATATAGTTTAGATTTAGTTGTTCTAATTCACAGACTTTAAAAGTGAGTGGGAGGTCACTTAACATTTCCTCTGCCAAAAACATGTGATCTCTTTGGAGTAGCTGGAAAATTGTAGCACTATACCTGCACTGACTAACAATGAGAAGAAATATGCTTTATATGAGATAAAGAGAGGTATTTCAGTCTGTCTTCACAAATTATTTGATAATAAAAGCTTACTACTATTCTAAATTTCATTTACCTTTACTCAAGGAAAATATACATGAATATTTGAAGGAAATATATATATATATGCATATATAGTTAATGAATTCAAATAGCTTAATTATGGATTGCAATATCAATGATACAAAGAAGTTTAACTTAGACATACATGTTTACTAAACTTTCACATTTACCCAAATACTGCCATTGACTAGAAATAAAATTTAGAAAAAGTAAGTTTCAATTTGCTATTATGATACTATCTAGCTAGTTTATACTAAGTCAATAAAAAAAATTTTGTCATAGTCAGTGGTAGAATAAGAACTGGGGATTGAAAACACTTTCGTTTCCAAGAACAGAACAAAAGGTTGGTTAAATGAGGAGAAATAGATAAAATTATATATGTATTATCTCATACTCTACATTAAATATAATATATATTTATTATTCCTATAAATATAATATGGAATCAACAGACATATGATAAACTGTTTATCATATCAAAAAAGTAAATTCATCAAGCTAACCTGTCTCAAACACTGACAAAAAATAAGGTAAAGCAGGCAACCGTTGATGGTAAAATATAGCTTTTAAAATGTGGTCAAAAGAAATAGGAATCGGAAATATTCAAAATACAAGAATTCATTATTTACTTTATAGAGATGTACCATGACGAATATGTATATATGCACATATATACATATATGTATATATGTATGTAGTTATATATATATTGTTTTATATCATTTTAAATATCATAATAAAAGCACACAGAAATAGTATGGAACAAAATAGAGATGAAATACTAAGTATTCATTTGAGAGAAAGCAACACTTTCACAAATACATCTTGTATGTAAAAAGTTTCTTATAAGACACCATAAGTCTGCAAATAAAATGTAGAGAACTATCCCTTTTAAAATAAGGCATGGAAAAACAATCTCCATAAACTTGATTGGGCAACGACTTTTTGAATACAGCTTCAAGGCCTGTAACTAAAAATAGCAAATTGTTAAGTTGTAGTCTAAGAAAGTAAAAGGTTTTATTTTCAAAGCCACTACTAAGAAAATGAAAACACATGCATATAGATTAAATAATTTCCAATTTATTGTTATTCAGAAAATATATGCAAAAAATAAAGTGACCATAAAATTAAAATGAAAATTATTTTAAAACAAAAATTTCAGAACCTTAAAAATCCTGGATATATTTATGGTTAAGAAGTATGGGAAGATATTCAAAATTAGGTATCACCTTAAAAATAAAATTGGAATAACTTTGCAATATATCTTGCAGACCAATATGAGGGCAGCAGTAACCTTACTAAGTGTTGATAGAAATGAAGATGCTGAAAGTATCTTGAAAAGACTAGCAGTTTCTTTAAAATCCAAACTATATATATCACCTGACTCAGTCATCACATTTTGTAATTCAGTCAAGTGAATTGTAATTTTATGTTCATACAAAAATCTAGTATGCAAATGGTTATTCCTACATAGTTTACAGCACTCTAAAAACATTACTTACCAAGGTTATTTTAAACAGGGGAACAAATAAATAATTATGTATACCCATGCATCAGGATACTACTAAGTATTAAAAAAATAAATATTCTTTACCCCTTCCTCTGGATTCTATACTAGGGTCCACAGCACCGTCAGCTGTACTGAAGGCCAGGCTGGTCCAAGGGACCCTAGGTAAGACACCACCCACTACTCCCTAAACTCCCTTCAGCCTGCTCAATAGCCCCAGACTACATCCTCTTCCCTGAGCTCCATATCCCTGCCCATAACTCCCGAAGTAGACTTTGACCTTACTGGAGCACACGCAAGATCTAAAGACTCTAGCTCCAGCAGCTGTACCAGACGACAAGCTGGTCCTATGGACCCCAGGTAGGACACCATTCATAGCACACTAAACCCATTTCAATGTGCCTAGCATCCCTAGATTGCACCCCTCCCCTGGGTTCTATATAATGGTCTATAACTTCAAAGAAGACACTATCTCTGCAGAATTGAGGTAAGATCTAGGGACCCCTAGCCCCAGAAAGAAAAAAATGGCAGAAATGTCCAACTGGACCTGAAGAATCTCTAGTCACCAGAACCCTTGGCCATTTAGGCTGGAAGACTAGAGAGGAACAAGAAACCAAGGGGAAAAAATGACCATTCCAACCAAGACAAATACAGGAATGAGCACCTAGACATATACTCATCCCAAAAACCAGATCCTTTAATGCCAGTGTAAGAGTACAATCCAAAAAAAAAAAAAAGGACAGAACGACACTACCAGAACCCAGCTATCTAATGACACCAAGACCTGAATAATCCAATGCAGCTGAAATGCAAGAAAATGACCTTAAAAGTACTTTATGAAGATGATAGAGGTCCTTAAAGGGGAAAGAAAAACCCCTTAGAGAAATTGAGGAAAGGACAAAAAAAATTGAAGGAAATCAGTATATCACTAAAAGAATGCCAAGAAAGCCAAGAAAAAAATGGGCAAAGATACAGTTCAACACTTGAAAATGGAAACGGAAGCAATGAAGAAAATACAGATGGAAGAATCCTGCAAATAGAATCTGGATAAGCTAACAGAAACGACAGATGCAAACATCCCCAACAGAATACAAGAGATAGAAGACAGAATTTCAGGTGTTGAAGACACGATAGAAGAAATAGATTCAACAGTCAAAGAAAATGTTAAATCTAAAAATTCCTAACACAAAATATCCAGGAAATCTGGGACACGTTAAAAATACAAAAGTTAGGAATAGGAGGACAAAAATCCAGCTCAAAAACCACCAGAATTTATTTAACAAAGTTATAGAAGAAATTTTTCCCAATTTAAAATAGGAATTGCCTTTAAGGTACAAGAAGGTTACATAACACCAAATAGAGTAGATCAGAAAAGAAAATTTCTCTACCACATAATAATTAAAACACTAAACATATAGAACAAAGAAAGAATATTTAAAGAGGCAAGAGAAAAAAAAGGTCAAGTAATATAGAAAGACAGACCTATTAGAAGCACACCCAACTTCTCAACAGGGACCTTAAAATCCAGAAGGGCCTGGACTGATGTCTGTGAGGTTCTAAGAAATCATGAATGCCAGGTCAGAATACTACACCCAACAAAACTGTCAGTCATCATAGATGGCGCTAACAAGGTATTTCATGACAAAGCCAAATTTAAACAATATCTATCACAAATTGGACCATATAAAAGGTACTAGAAACAAAATTCCAATCCCAGGACATTAACTACACCCACAAAGAACACAGGCAAGTCTCTCTCTCTCTCTCTCTCTCTCTCTCTCTCTCTCTCTCTCTCTCTCTCTCTCTC
>PVIU01001238.1:0-40558 GCA_004026605.1 Ondatra zibethicus
AGTATTGGGATTAAAGGCGTGCACCACCACTGCCTGGCCTGGTGTTTGTTTCTTAAGATTTACTTCATTTGTAATTATGTCTCTGTGTGTCAGGGAGGTGTGGGATATATGTTTGCTTTGGTGGGTACCAGAGGAGTTCAGAAGAGGCTGTTAAATTCTTGAAGCTTGAGTTACAAGTAGTTGTGACCAACCTGATCTGAGTGATGGAGTCCTAATCCAGACCCTCTGCAAGGGCTGTGCATTCTCTTAAGCATTTTGCCATTTCTTCAATACCACCAACCTTTTGCTGCTTTGGTTTGTTTTTGGCAAGTTCTTCTACAACTGAGGCTACCCTCAAGCTCACTATGTAGCCAAAGCTGGCCTTGAATTTCTGATGTGCTTACCTCTACCTTCTGAGTACTGTGATTATGGGCCAGTAGCGCCATGCCCAGCTCCAGGGTGCTTTCATCTTCCTAAACTGGAATATAATACATTATAGTGCCCATCAGCCCAGCCCTGACCACCACTCTACTGTTAGTTCCTATGAAATGGATTGCTCCACGTGTCAGTGAACTCTATGACTCTTGTCTTTCTATACTTGGCTTATGTTACTCGCTGTTACGTCATTGCCATTCATCCCCATTGTAGCTGTTTTTTCTTTCACTGCATTCGTGTCTTCTCACTAGTGTTGAAGCAGAATTTCTCTCCTTTCTAAGGCTGGAGGACGTTCTCTACCGTGTATCCAGAGTACTTTCTCGCTCAACCAGGGCAGACATTTGACTTGCTCTTGTGGATAATGCTGCCAAAAAGATTCCCCCTACCTTCCTTCCTAGAGACAGTGTTCTGATGCGTTGTCCTGCCCAGTCTCAAAGACTCACAGGCCAGAGTAACCTTTCCACCTGGATATCCTGAGCAGCTGGGACTACTAGAGGGGAGCACCACCATACCCCATACCTGCTGAAGAATCAGTGGGGGTGGGGAGTGAGACAGGGTCTCCCTCTGTATCTGTAGCCCAGGATGGCTTTGAACTCACTGCCTCTTTTTTTGTTTGTTTGTTTTATTTTGTTTTTCAAGACAGGGTTTCTCTGTAGCTTTGGAGCCTGTCCTGGAACTAGCTCTTGTAGACCAGGCTGGCCTCAAACTTACAGAGATCCGCCTGCCTCTCGAGCGCTGGGATTAGAGGTGTGCATCACCACTGCCCGGCTCAAACTCACAGCCTCTTGAGAGCTGGGGTTGTTGACATGCGTCACCACTCATATTTTTAAGAGTGACTATTGCTGAGCATGGTTGCTCACACGTGAAACCCCTACACTCAGGAGGTGGAAGGAGGGAAATAGTTTTAGGCCAGCCTGGACTACATACTGGGACCTCGTCTCAGGAGAGAGACAGTCAGCGTTATTGACAGCCACACCGTCCTCCCAGCTAAGCACATTATTGTCTAGAATGCTAAACAAGTGCAAACTTCCCAGCTAGGGGACGCTCACCATGGATTTTCTTTAATCTATCAAGTCTCTAGATGACTCTCATTAAGAAAAATAAATTTTCAGGGCTGGAGAGATGGCTCAGACGTTAAGAACACCAGCTGCTCTTCCAGAGGTTCTGAGTTCAAGTCCCAGCAACCACATGGTGGTTCACAACCGTCTGTGATGAGATCTAGTGCCCTCTTCTGGCCTGCAGGCAGACATGCAGACATTGTAAAACAAAAATAAATCTTAAAACAACAACAACGAAAAATGAATTTTCTGTACTTGGGAGCAGACTGTCCATTTCATTTAGTGTCCCTGTCCTAAAGGCAGAGCCAGAGCGAGAGCCAAAAACATTCATTTGTGAAGTTCAAGAACTGATCTGATACACCACTTTCTTTTCCTGATGCTATGCACCCAAATTATCTGTGTGAATATAGGAACGTGTTTTCCTCCCCAGTGGGCCGGGTAGCTGGGGACAGGCAGCCGTCTGATGGGCTCTGACAGAGATGCACAGTTGACTGCCCTGGGCCAGCGAGGCCTTCCTCCCTGTCGATGTTGCTGGGCAACAAGAGTCATCTGTAACCCCAAAGCCCAGGGCAGACACAGCCCAGGCAGTCTCCCTGCTCTGTCCTGATGACATCAATCTCACAGCAGGGCTCATCCAAGGGGAGCAGCAGCTGAGCTGATGTGTGACCTAAAGAATTAGGGGGACTGGGGAGAGCCCACGCAGTAAAGTTTGTGCTGTGTGAGTTGTAGCCTCCGAATTAGGCTCTCCCAGCACCCACGTAAAACCCAAGTGCAGTGGCATGCCTGTAATCACAGTGCTGGGAGGTAGAGGCAGGAAAGTGGAGTCCCTGAGGCTTGCTGAGGCTTGCTGGCCTGTCTAACCAAATCAGCCAGCACCTGGCTCAGCAAGAGACCTTATCTCAGAAAATAAGGCTGAGAGCAGTTGAGGAAGACATCCGTCCATCTAACATCAGTGCCTGGCCATCACATGCATGCACGCACACATGGACTGCAGTACGTGTGTATGGTGGAGAGACAGGGAGGGACAGAGAAAGAATTATGAATTATATAAGGGTATTATTTTCCCCAAATGTTGATCGCTTGCTCCAAATCCTGACTCTGGCACATCCTCTTGTGTGCTTTCCCTCAGGCATCCAGTGGGGATGCTGTGGCACTCTCCAGTTCATCCCTGTTACTCCACTTCTAGAAGAACACAGGGTTGTCAGGTTCCCTTGTGAAGCCGCTGTGACCACCACACCAGGCCATTTGGAAGGCAGATGCTAAAACTCCGGATTTCACCTTTCATGGAATCCCTTTCACTTGGCAAAGTAAATCTAGCCCTAAAGATAGGGAAACAAGAGCAACTTCCCTGTTCTCACATTAAGGCCTGGTCCTCAAGGATGAGCGCTTTTGCTCTAATCATTTATGGGATCTGATTAAGGGCTTTGGCAGAGAAGATGTGCACTTCTCTGAGAAAGGCTATCGATCTGGAAGAATTCACACAGAAGGAGTTCCATTTACCACGTTCCAAAAGAAATTGCAAAAGAACTATAAAACAGCCAACGGCAAAAGGGGGGAAAGGGCCCAGGACCCATCTGTAGGAAACTAAAGAAGCAATAGTTTGCATATGGGTGCACACACTTGGTAAATCCCCAAGGGAACCAGAAACTAGCCAGAAGCTATGCTTCCATGGGAAGGTTATAGAGGTAGGCAGGGTGTGTGTGTGTGTGTGTGTGTGTGTGTGCGCGTGTGTGTGTGTGTGTGTGCCCGTGCGTGCGTGCGTGCAAGGATTCATAAAAGTCTGGGAACATTTGTGAGATACTAGCTCACTTGCAGGCAATTGCCTGGAATTTACAACTTGCCACCTCTCAGCCTGATCCCACTCTATCCACTTGGAATTCCCTTCCTCTCCTGTGCTCATGCCCAGTAGCACCCGCTATGACCTTATTCTAGAGCCCAGGAAACTGTACTGACCTCCCTTAGCTGTGAGCATTCTTTTTTCTTTTCTTTTCTTTTTTTTTAATTCTCAAAATTGAATCTGGGGCTTCATGAATGAATGCTAGGGAAGCCATACCTAAAAAAGAAAAAAAAAGCCGTACATAAGAAAGAAAGAGGGGGCTGGAGAGATGGCTCAGAGATTAAGAGCACTGGTTGCTCTTCCAGAGGTCCTGAGTTCAATTCCCAGCAACCATATGGTGGCTCACAACCATCTATGGTGAAATCTGGGGCCCTCTTCTGGTGTGCAGGCATACATGCAGGCAGAATGCTATATACGTAATAAATAAATAAATCTTTAAAAAAAAAAAGAAAGAAAGAAAAAAAACAGTGGACAGAGAAGGCTCATGTATTCTTCAATCCGCCTTCTGCAGGATTAACGCCGTGAGTAGCTACAGACCAGCATCAAACCAGCAGGCTGATTTGGGAGCAATTCCCCAGCTCGAACATTAGTCCTGTTTTCTTTTTCTGAACATTCTGTTTTGAAACAAGGTCTTGCTGAGTTGCCCAGGCAGCTCTTGAACTTGAGATCCTCTTGTCTCAGCCTCTTGAGCAGCTGGGATTACAGGTCCAAAGACACATTTTGTATACATCCAATAAGGCAACTGTCTGGTATTAGTGAGTTTCTCTCTCTCTCTCTCTCTCTCTCTCTCTCTCTCTCTCTCTTTCTCTCTCTCTCTCTCACACACACACACTCACACACACACACACACACATACACACACACTGTTTTATTGTTTTAAGTCTCACTATGCAACCCATGCTGACCTCAAGGTTGTAGCAATCCTCCTGCCTCAGCCTCAGGAGTATAGGAGGCACCACATCTGGCTCCAGTGATGTATTCTTATCCCCCCCTTTTTTAACTTAAAAAATTACACTTCAGGTCATGATGGTTCATGCCTTCCTTTAATCCCAGCACTCTGGAGGCAGAGGCAGGAGAATCTCTGTGAGTCTGAGGCCAGCCTGGTCTACATAGTGAGTTCCAGGCCAGCTAGTGAGACCCTGTCTTAAAATAAAAACAACAACAACAAAAATCCGCACTTTTAATTTAGTGTGGTGTGTGGGGCAGATGTGCGTGTGGGGGCCTGAGGACAACTTGGGGGTGGCAGCTCTCTTACCATGTGGGTCCCAGGTACTGAATGCAGTCATCAGGCTTGGTGGCAAGTGCCCTTTCCGGTGAGGCCAGCTCACCAACCCGAACGTTAACATTCCTTTTTGTGTTCTTGTTTATTCTTTTCCCAATGTGGTATTTCTTCACACCATTTTCCATGTTTGGTTTGTGTCCCAGAACCTATATTCTATGAGGTAAGGACTATTTTTAGGACTATTATTGGTGGTCTTTTCTCTTGGGTATCCTAAAGCAGTGTGCTTTTTGTTTTCTAGAAAGGGTCACATGTAGCCCAGATTAGCCTTAATTTAGACGCATAACCAAGGATAGCCTTGAACTCCTGATCCTCCTGCCTGCACCTTGCAAGGCCTTGTGATACCAAGTACAGTGCTTCAGTAGAAGCCAGTAAAGACTTTACTTCAGTTTTTGAGATAGAATCTTGCTGTACAGTCTAGGCTTGCGTGAAAGTCTCTATGTAACCTAGGCTGGTCCTCAAACTCATTACCCTCCTGCCTCAGCCTCCCAAGTACTGGGATTACAAATGTTTGCCACCATACTGACTGAGGTCCGACGGGGCCCACTCTGCACCACGGCTGGGGAAATGCCCACGCTTTGTAGTTTCAGGTGGCAGTTGAGGGACAAGCTGATTCTGCTCTCAGGACTTGGTAGTGTCACACTCTGCGGACTGGGGGCTCCTAGGCCTTTTTTCTCTTTCTTTTTTTAAATCAGTAAACTTTGAATTGGTAGTTGTTTCTAGGAAAATTTCCTCTCTGAGGTCAAGCCCTAGAAGCAAATGCTACCTTGTAATGAGGTCTTTCCCTGCTTTGATCGCTAGCCTGTCCCCCAAATTAGTTGAAGCCTGAGAACATGGTTTTGTTACAGGGCAGCCATTTAAGTCTGTGTTTAAATTCTAGGAATACATTTGTTTTACTAATGAAACTTGAGAGGATTGGTGAGTGATTTTGAGTATACATGGGCCAGCCCTGTAATGCTAGGCCCCAGCCGAGAAGAGCCACAATTGTACCAACTAGTTCCCTAAAAAGGCATGCGTGCTACCCAGCACGACCCCACTATCTGACTATAGCCCCCCACTTTTCTCTACCCAGCACGAGTGCTGAGACAGAGACTCCATTATCTGACTAAAGGCCCCCACTTTTCTGTCAAGAGGATTAGGTAGCTGGAGGCAGAAAGAAAGCTTGGTTTTCTTTACCTGTGTCCCATATACTTCCACTTTACCATGGACAAAGATTTCTGCTCTGTTTTCACATAAATTAATCCCTCCCTGCTACCAGGCTGGCCTTGAACTTGCCATTAAAGCCAAGGATGGCTTTATATTTGCTATGTAGATGAGGCTGGCCTCGAACTTCTGATCCCCCAACCTCCACTACTCTAGTGCTGAGATTCCAGACCTGGCTCAGATTGGCAGGAATTTACTCATGCTAAGTAGGCTTCCATAAATAATTTGAAACCCAAGCTGGCACCAGTGAAGCCACATTGGAATGGATTCCCAGCACGGAGCCAACACGAGGGTGGGCCCGTGTGAACTGGAGAACAGGCCAGTGCCAGGACTTTGGAAGGCATGTCTATAAGATCAAGGTGT
The DNA here is from genome assembly GCA_004026605.1 of Ondatra zibethicus. Taxonomy (NCBI): domain Eukaryota; kingdom Metazoa; phylum Chordata; class Mammalia; order Rodentia; family Cricetidae; genus Ondatra; species Ondatra zibethicus. Next base: position 6,155 of record PVIU01001238.1, read on the forward strand.
TGGATTGAGAAGGCGGTACTCACCTGTAATCTCAGCCCTTGGACGTAGAAGCAAAGATCAGGAATTCAAATCCATTCCTGATCACACAGGGAATCTGAGGCCAGTCTGGGCTACATGAGGTGCTATCTCAGGGAAACAAACAACAACAACAACAAAAACTAGAAAAAAGATAAAATAATTTCTAGGCGTTGGGGTGGAAATATTACATCAGGCCTGAAGTCTGCTGTAGAATCTTCTACCAGGGAACGCAGACACACGATGCACCGCTGGCTGCCGGACAGCACAGTGTCACCGGGAGTCTTGACTGAGTCACTGTTTCGCTGGTCTCAGCCCAAATGCCTGCCCTGATATGGTGCTAGGTCATCCTTTCCTAGAAAATTCGTTGCCTCACTTTGGTCCATCTGTTATGAAAAGATGCACCCTGTGCTGCCACCTAGCGGCCGTTCTCAGTCAAGGCCAAGCACCCCTCGCTGTCCCTTCCCTCTTAGGCCCTACCCACCCATCCCGGAGAAGAAAGCTTGCTCTTCCAGGTGTCCTCATCCACAGAGCCCAGGCCCTAAGACTGACAAGCCTTTTCAAATGTCGCAATGTCCTACTTGTTATTTCCTGACTGTTTCCCCACCGTGACTAACTCTAAAAACAGGAAGGGGAGAGAAAGGAAGCTGGGAGCCCGGGAGAGGGTATCCCTGGGTTGAAGGGAAGCAACAGTCAGGCGATGAGGTGGGTGGAGGGAGGCTGAGTCCTCACACTTGTTAGAAAAGGGAGTAGCAGGTGCCGGTCAGATGGCTCTGCCAGCCTTTCCAGCTTTATCTTTTTAAATTATGATTTGTTCATTTGAGACAGGGTCTCAAGCAGCCCAATCAAACCTATATGTCTTTTTTTTTTCCTTTGGTTTTTCAAGACAGGGTTTCTCTGTGGCTTTGGAGCCTGTCCTGGAACTAGCTCTTGTAGACCAGACTGGCCTGGGACTCACAGAGATCCTGCTGCCTGAGATTTCAGGAGCTTACCATATCTACAGACAAACCCATTTTCAAGCAGGAAACTGAGGCGAAGGGTAGCGTTACCAACTAGTGCTGCAGGCTGGGGGCCTTGGCAGCAAATGGCACTCCCTGACTGTACACGATCCTAAGTACATATGGCTACAGAAAGGCCAGGCGTGTATGATAGCTGCCTGGAGACAGTACAGGTAAGGCTATAGGGAGTGGCGGAGACTGTGGTACAGGAGAACACGTGTCCCAGCTAAGAGAGCACCAGCTGTTGATGCTGGATGCTAGGGAAATGGTGCTTCTGTTGTTGCCAGATCGTCCAGATTCTACAGAGCTGGGAGCCTGGGTTCTTCTGGGAAGTCTTGCTTTTGAAGTGTTGGCAGCCAATGTTGCTTTAAAAAAAAAAAAAAAAGGCAGCATTCTGTGGGCCAAATAAAACATGTCATGAGGCATAGTTAGCTCCAAGGCTAACTCTGAAAACTTGGCTATTTGTGTTCTGGAATCGTGACACACTGACAAGACCCTTTCAAGGCGTGTGGTCTCCATCAGGCAAATGCTGGATAAAGGGGGAGCAAACATGCGAAGCACATTGGCTCAGACTTATGAACGTGGACGGTCATACCTAGAAGTCTACAGAGAGCTAGTTTGTTAAGATTTCACATGCTACTAGAAAGCATCGGATGTGTTTATTCATAAACTTCAGAAGCTGTTATTAGCTAGACCCAGTGATAGAGGCCTGTAATCCCAGCTCTTCAGAAGGCTGAGGCAAGAGGATGTCAAGTTTGAGGCCTGCCTGGATGGCTTAGTGACACCTTGTCTCAAAATAAAAAGCAAAAAGGAATCTGGGGATATAAGTCAGTGTTAGAGCACTTGCCTAGCACACATAAAGTCTTAGGTACAATCCTTTGTAATGAAGAAAAAGAAACATTCATTGAGCACCAACTATATGTTAAGTAAAGACAAGTCCGTCTGTCTTTTTCTTTTGAGGGGGGTCAGGTTCTGCTGGAGACTTTTGGGGCCACACAGTTTCTATCACAGCTACTCAGGGCAGCCACTGGAGTTGCAAAGCAGCTTTAGACATCACACAAGCCAATGGGCGTGGCTGGGCTTTTAGTAGCAGGGCAGCAATCCAAATTTGGCTTCTGGGTCAGAGTCAAATCCTGACCTACAAGATTTAAGAGAGTTTGCAGCCTAATGCAACTACTTTCTTATTTGTTTTATTTTGTTTTGTTTTTCAAGACAGGGTTTCTCTGTGTAGCCCTGGCTGTCCTGGAACTCACTCTGTAGACCAGGCTGGCTTCAAACTCAGAGATCTGCCTGTCTCTGCCTCCTGAGTGCTGGGATTGAAGGTGTGTGCCACCACTATCAGCTCAGAGTTGGTTTTCTCCTTCAACTTTGAGGGTCCTGGGGATTGAATTCAGGTCATCAGGCTTGGTGACAAGTACCTTTGCCCACTGAGCCATCTTGATGCCCCACAGCTATTTTTCTTTAAGGAAACCTACAAATTGCATTTTACCTGTCAGGACAAGAATTTAAGGTGGCATCATCCTGTGATCTTAAAGTTATACTTATAAGCAGGATACTAGGATACTCAATGTAACAAATTCTCTCTCTCTCTCTCTCTCTCTCTCTCTCTCTCTCTCTCTCTCTCTCTAAGGTAGAGAATCACTATGTAGCCCTGGCTGCCCTGGGCTCATTATGAAAACCAAGATGGGTTCAAACTCAGAGAATCTGCCCCTGCCTCCTGAGAGTGAGATTAATAACCCACATCCCCACTCCTGGTACCAAAACCCCTCTTGTTAGCTGTCATTATTTAGTTCAAGAAATTTATAGACAGCAGACTGGAGTCACTAGAATCACTGGAGGAGGTGCTTGGTTTGTTCAGGCTGTCTGAACATGAATTTGACTTAAGATAATTTCCACAAAGGGAACCATTTCCAGAGAATGTTGACTTGTTGACTTGTATTTTTTTTTAACCAAGATTGTGTTATTCTAAAGGAGTGAGTCAGCTCTTTCTTTTTTAAGCAGAACAAATATAGATTTGTTAAGGCTTATTAAGGAAGAGTGAGGAAGAATTGTGGAGGGTGGGAGGGTCACCAAAGAGGAGCAACCCCCTCTCTGTTTTGGTTAGAAACTGGCACTGAGAGGAAACAGAACCTGAGCATACGTGTTTGTCCCTTAGTCCCCCAGGACTGGCTACTAGAACCCTTCAAAAATATGATCTAAAGAGAGAAAAACAGAGTAGCATTTTGCTTTCTTATTTTTAATTTTATTTTAAAAATTTAAAAATTAAACCTGTTACTATAATTTTCTTTCCCTTTTGAAAAAGATTTACTTATTCATTTGTTTTGTTATATGTGTATGGGCCTGAGTATATTTATGTGTAACATGCAGGAACCCATGGAGGCCAGAAGAGGGCACTGGATCCCTTGGAACTGGAGTTACAATCAGTGTAAGCTGCCTAAGGTAAGTACTGGGAATTGAACTCAGGTCCTCTAGCATGAGCAGCAAGTGCTCCTAACTGTTGAGCCATCTCTCCAGCCCCTTTAGAAGGGACCTTTTAGGAATATCAGCTAAAGGTGCTCTGGTGTTCCTGCAGCTGTGAAAGATTGGTTATTATGTAGCAACGAGCTACTCATAGCTTCCTTTTTGTGCCCATCTACCACAGACCCTTCTGCAGGCAAAAGATCACGTGTGCCACTGTTGCCTAAGAGACATGGATGGAAGCACCTGCTCAGGGCCTTGGAGAAAGTTTTCCAGCAAGGATGAGTCAGTCTGGCCTCTTGGCCATTTCTTTTCTTCTTGACTAGAACATATGTGTGACACCTAAGTACTTCAACCATTGTCCTGTGATCATGAAAACAGAAGCTACAAGCTGAGCAAAGTGCTGATGACATCGCTCTCCTAGCCCTGAACTGAAGGCCTTTATTTCTTTTACTTTCTTCTTTGCTTATTCTTTCTTTCTTTCTTTCTTTCTTTCTTTCTTTCTTTCTTTCTTTCTTTCTTTCTTTCTTTCTTTCTTTTTTTTGAGACAGGGTTTCTCTGTAGCTTTGGAGCCTGTCCTGGAACTAGCTCTTGTAGACCAGGCTGGCCTCGAACTCACAGAGATCTGTCTGCCTCTGCCTCCCGAGTGTTGGGATTAAAGGCGTGTGCCACCACCGCCCAGCTCTTTGCTTATTCTTTTGTTAAGATTGGTTTATTGATTTTAATGTGTGTATGTGTACACATGAGTGCAGGTGCCTGTGGAATCCACTAGAGGGCATCTAGCTCCTGAGCTATAGTTAGAAGTGGCTGTGAGTTCCTAGCTGTGAGAACTGAGAACCAAACAGGTCCTCTGTAAAAGCCGGAATTGCTGGGAGTCACTGGGCAAATCCTCTCCTTTTTTACTTTTATTTTCTTCAGGATCCTGCTATGTAGACCAGGCTAGCCTCAAACTTGAACCATGGAACAATCCTTCCTCCTTTGTCTTCCAAGTGCAAGGGTTAAAGGTACACACCACCACACCTAGCTTCCTTGGGTTTCTTATTCTGTGAGGAAAGATATGATTCTCTGGGGTAAAGCCATTATCATTTAGTTTTTATTATTGTTGTTGGTTTTTTGAGACAGGGTATTGAGGCTGGCCTTGAGCTCACAATGTAGCAGAAACTGGTCTGGAACTTCCTACTCCCCCACCTCCCTAGGCTCCAGAACACCGGGCTCTATTTGAGCTATTTAGAGTTTTCTCATACTCTCACATTCATCAGCCACTCCAGGTCTAAAAATGCAGGGGAGTCTGGCAGTCAGATCTGTATCAATATCCAATTCTCCCTCTGCCACCTTGAAAGGTTAGAGTTGTTTAGAATCTCAAGCTGGCTTGTAATTCAGTAATAAAGATCTTGCCTTGCTTTTGCTCAAGGTCTTGTGTTCTATCCCCAGCACCAAGGAGAAATAAAGAAATAGGATCTTGTTCCAAACTAAATAATATATAAAGATCAAAAGCCCTTGGCATTCTCCAGAAGATGTGCTATCATAATACGTCAACATGAGGTTCTAAAGAAAACGTTCAACAAGGCAACTTCTCATAAAATCAAAGGGCCTGTCAACAGACTCCTCTGGAGCAGGTAGCAAACACATTATGCTGACAGATTACCCGAAAGGTATTTAACAATACCTGACGCTAGCCTATCTTTCAGAGTTTCATTTCCTCGTAGTCCATCCTATTTTGTGGCATATAGATTAAGTTAAACGCCCTTCAACTCTTCGAGCTCTGTCTTGCCAAACTTAACAAAATGTGATTTCAAATAAATGACGACATAGATGTGCCGAGGGAGGCCTGGAGGGATGGCTCAGCCGGTAAAGGCTGGGCTCACAATCAGAAATATAAGATGTGCTGAGGAGAACCGTGTGAGCTGGCAGTAGCTCAGGCGTGTGCCTGCTGTGCGTAGCCTGTATGCCAATGTCAGATCCCCTGGGGCTGGAGCTACATGCCGTCATGAGCTGCCCACATTGGGGTGCTGGGAACCAAACTCCAGTCCTCTGCAAGAGCAGCAAGCTCTCTTAACTAACGAGCCCTCTTTCCAGTCCTTCTATTTTCTGTTGTTGTTATTGTTTGCTTGGTTGGCTGGTTTTGGTTTTACCCAGCAACCTGGAGTTACAACTAACCAATTAACTCCACTTTTGGTAGAAGCCTAAAGAAAAAAAAAAAAAAAGGAGAGGGATAAGAAAACGTGTGAACACACGTCTGCGTGAAATTTGAACATCACAGCCAACACATGCAATCCTGGCCCTCTGGAAGCTGAGGCAGGAGGATCCACATGAGTTCAATGCCATCTTGGGCTACGTAGAGAGTTCCAGACTACACAGGGAGTGGCAGCCTCCCCCCTCTGCCCACACTATTTATCCCAGTAATCATTGTGTGTGCTTGTCTGTCCTTCTCATGAACTAAGGCCCCTCTGATGGCAGTGACCTTCTATTTCCCTCAAGACCAGCCTCATTGGCATGTGACCTATACTGTCACATGAGAGCCTTTGCCAAAAAGTAGCTAAGGATGACCTTGAGCTTCTGATCCTCTGACTCCTGGGATTACAAGCATGGGCCACCAGGCCTGGTTTGGACAGTGTCTCAAGTCCCGGACCTTGTCCATGCTAGACAAGCATTCCCACTCACTCAGCCCCAGCTATGAAATTCTTGGTACTGTTTGAACAAGTACAGGTGTTCCCCACCCAGCCACCCTCGTTGCACTTTGTACTGTGGAGTAGCCCTTCAGAACCCATCTTTGCGGCCCTAGTTCCCAGCTCAGTGAGGAAGCACAGGGTATCCTCCACAAGATTCACTCCTTTTGCCAACCCCACTCCTCCAAGAACAGAGCCTTGACCTTCGGTATGGGTACACTCCAGCTCCTTAGGTACCAGGTATTGTATTAGCATCTGGGGAGGCCTTAGGGAGCCAAGGCAGGCAGACAAGGCTGCCTTTCCCATCTCTGCAGGGATCTGTTCCCCAGAAAGCAGCTAGAAAGACAGAAGAGCCTCCCTCCAACTGCGCTGACAGCCTCTGACTCATCTGTACTCTCAGTTAGAGAAAAACGCATCACCTTGGGATCCTGACTGTGGCAGTTCTGGGCTTATGGGAAATAGGAGTCTCTGGTGAATCTGGATGGATCTAGTTCTTTTCCACAGCGTGAGTAAGAAAGCAGTCTACTCTGCCTTTTAAGTCTTTGTTAAAACCACATTGACATCCATAATTAAAGAGCTCTTGTCAGCACCTCCGTTCACTCTGGTTTCTATGTACAGAATAGCAATAGGCAGTGGCGTGGGAAGACTGTCGCTGGCTCACAGGGTTTCTCTGTGTAGCCTTGGCTGTCCTGGAACTCTCCCTGTAGACCAGGCTGGCCTCTAATTCACAGAGATCCGCCTGCCTCTGCCGCCTGAGCGCTGGGATTAAAGGTGTGCGCCACCACCGCCTGGCATTGCTGGCTTTCTTTAAGCTAGCTCACAAGTCACAGAAACTTCACCACCTGGCTAAAGCAAGCTAGAACCCAAATTCTGACTTCCTGATAGGCCTGGAATTGCTGCAGGTGCTTACCCAGTGAGTCCTTGGGCCAATTCCTTAATCTCTCTAGACTTGGAGGTTTTTGTCAGTTAATGTAACCCTGAGGGCACAAAGTTTTTCTTTAAAAATAAAATCAATCCTATGGGCCAGGCATGGTTGCCTGTCTGTAGCCTTCATAATACAATGAGTTTACAGCCAGCCTGGGATACATAGGGAAACCCTGCTAAAAATAAAAGCAGAGAACAGATCAACCAGGTGTGGTGGTCCACGGTTATCATCCTTCTGGCAGGAGGGTTCCAGAAGTTAGAGGCCAGACTCTGTGAAGTAACGAGTTCCAGGCCAGTCTAGGCTATGTGCAAGACCTTGTCACAAACAAACAAGCAAATGAGAACTAGAACATGAATAATTCAAAGCACAATGTCTGCCCTTAGTCAGAACGCCACACTAGGAACAGAACCCAACTGTCCTGTGACACTGTTGGTTTTCCATCCTCACGGTTAGTTGTACTGATCCTGGCCCCAACCACACTTCTGTTTTTCCCAGGACCAGAGTTCTGATTCCAGCATCCTCTGGGTGCCTCACGATCCACCTGCAACTGCAGTTCTAAGGGATCCAGTGCCCCCTGCTGGCCTCTGAGGGTATCTACACCACACACACACACACACACACACACACACACACACACAGACTAAATCTTAAAAATAAATAAAAGTATGTAGTCAGAAATGATAAGCTCTGTGTACCAGATTAAAGACATATTTACCTTTATGCCAGGAAGACACTGAGGTATTTATTCATTTGTTTTTATTTTTCAGTGCTGGAGATGGAACCTGGGACTTCCGTGTGCTAGGCAAGCCCTCTACCCCTGAGCTATACCTCCAACTTTTTCTTTTTTGCTCTTTATTTCCTTTTAGTTTTATAAAATTATTTTTGAGATTTTAATATAACTGCATCATTTTACCTTGCCTCTTTGCTTTTGCTCCCCCGAATCCGCCTATATATTCCGCCTTGCTTTCTCTATCCCCCTAGCCCCCCCACTTCCTCCCTCCAGCCAACTCGACAAGCCCCTGCTATATAGCTGAAATTGGCCTCTAACTCACGAGTCTCCTGTCTCGGTCTCTCCAATGTTGGGATTGCAAGAGTGTTATCATGGCCAGCCCTGTTTAAGCTTTGTGACATATATACTATTAGAAAGTAAAAGAAACCAGGGTGGCTTAGTAAGGGGAGACTGAAGACCCCTTGACATTTTAATTTATTTCGTGTTTTTAAGAAAGAATCTCACTGCATAGAACTTGCTTATAGACCAGGCTGCCTAACATTTTGATTATTAAGATGTAGCCGTGGGGTTGGGGTGGGGTAGCTCAGTTGGCAAAGTGTTTGCTTAGCATTGATGAGGTCCTAGGTTCATTCCCTATGATGGAGAAACTTTTTCTTTTCTTTTTTTTGAGACAGGGTTTCTCTGTGTATCCTTGGCTGGCCTGGAATTCTCTTTGTAGACCAGACTGGCCTTGAACTCACAGAGTTCTGCTTGCCTCTTCCTCCCGACTGCTGGGATTAAAAGTGTGTGCTATCACTGCTCATAGGGAGACTTAATTTTAAAAAAGCTAAGACTCGCTCACCTAGAGCCGGTCCTAGATGACTAACAGGACAGAAGTACTTTCCATAAAAAATAGGGGGGGGGTCCAGCTGGAAATATAGCTCAGTGGAGGAGCACCTTCCCAGCATGTATGAGGCCCCAGGTTCCCTTCTTAGCTCTTCAATAACCACAAAGAGCATAACAGTAAAAAGGGACCCAGAGGGGGGGGAGTGATGAGAAGAGAGCAGAAATGGTCACCTCCCTCTGAGATACTTTGATATTCTAAGTTGTAGATGGCTCTCCAGCAGCCGGTAGAGGCCTCCAACCCAGATCCTCAGGGACGAGGCGAGGCCATGGTCATGGGTAGGAAGCAATCTGTCACGAGCCACAGCTTAAATGACATTGTCAGGCAAGCAGAAAAGAAGGCCAAGGACTGGGTGTTCTCGTCTGCTGTGCCCTTCTGAGTGCCTCCTGACAGACTGTTTTTCTCACATAGGAAACTCACATTTTGAACTTTAGTTTCTGAAATACATTAAATCCCATTTCAGCTTCCAAGGGGCAGGAGAGGGGTGTACATAATGACAGCTCAGCTGCTTCAGGCCTCGTCTAAGGAAATTATCTCCTCCGCGACGATCAGGTGCTCCTGACCTGCTCTTAAGTGTGGGTATTTTTGAGCTAACTTAGGAAGTGTGTAGGATAATTGTTAGCGCTCAGAGGCCCTAGCTTCAGCCTAGTGTTTAAAATCTCAGCTGCCCTATCTCTGGGGAAGGACGGAAAAGACACTTGTTTATGTCAGGAGAGCTGCAAAAACCCCAGGGTAGATGGCAAATTGACAGCTCCTGTCATGGGGCAGCACTCATAACCCAAGGATTCTACTGTGTAGAAACAGCCCAAAGCAGCAGGGACCTCTCTCTCTCGCTCTCACTCTCTCTATGTGTGTGTGTGGCTGGGGGAGTACATGTTGAACTCCAAGGATCCTCCTGGCTCTGCCTCTCCAGTGCTGAGGTTACAGATAGGTACCACCGTGTCCAGCTTTAACTGGGTGCTTGTGATCCAAACTCAAATTCTCATGCCTCTGCAGCAAATACTTTACCAGACTGAATCACCTTCCCAGCCACTCTCTGCCCTTTTTGTTTGTTTTGAGACAGGCTGCCCTCAAACTCACTACGTAGCCAAGACTAGCCTTGAACTCCTGACCCTCTTGCTTCTACCTCCTAACTGCTGAGGTTACAGGCATATGCCACCATATCTGCCGTGATCATTTCCCCCGCAGTTTATCTAATTTTTATTTGTTTGTGGAAACACTAAAAATAAGGCATCTACTGAAAGCAGTCTTCATGGGGAGAAAGAAACCAATATTTGCTGAATGCTTGTTTGTACAAGGCACTAGGCTAAGGCCATATATTAGTACTCTTTCAATACCTACCAAAGTGTCTTCAAATAAGTTGTCTTATAGAAATTGAGGCTTAGAGGGCGAATTCCAGGTTTCTAACCACCTAGACGGTCCCTGCTTCTCTCTAGGGCTGGGCTCATCAGCAGGCTCTCACGTGACAACATCCAGCCTTGAGGGCAGCCGCCATCCATATAAGAAAAAGAAGGAAGGTGAAAACCCCCTTACCTCCACCAGGTTGCACTGTAACCCTGCTTACCTGTGTCCTTCTGCAGCGGTCTGCCATGGAGCTCTGAGCTTTGCCTGCCTGGATCTTAGTGACGGCTTCTCGCCACGCTTCGACAAGCTTCCAGCATCGCTGGTTTCCCTGAGGATGCAGCACAGCTCACGCCACTACCTACAGAGGTCATGGTACAGCAAAACGAGCCCCCAACCTAGCTCCACTCTGCAAGGCAAAGCCTGTTCCAAGAATAGGCTCCACTCAGACTCACAGAACCATTTGGAGGATAGGCATTCAAAGGCTAGGGATGTAGCCCAGGGGGCAAGCCCTGTTTGGCATATAGAAAGCCCTGGGTTCAATTCACAGTAATAAAATATTTTTTTAAAAAATGGAAATGATTATACAGAGAGTAAGCAAGGCAGGGAAACACAGAGATGTTCGCCTACAGTCCAGGAAGGGATGGGAGTTGAAGATAGGAATAGATCGCTGAAGGGGAGCAGGTAACTTGGCAAGCCTCATTCTGGGCACAAGGCCCAGCTCAGAATATCCAGGGCTCCCTGCTAAGGGAATCCAGTAGTGAAAAATTCAAGAAGGTTCACTATTAAAGAATTGAGCCAGCTGGGAATGGTGGCATATACCTGAAGTCCCAGTATTCTGAGATCAAGGGTAGAAGGTTGCCAATTCTAGGATAGCCTGGGTTATATAGCAAGATCCTGTCTCAAAACAAAAACAGGACAGATGTTGAGGCATGGCCTTTCCTTGCCTGTACCCCCTGTCAGGGCTAGAATGCCACTCTCTCCAGATCACATGTGACAGTCCTAAGCTCTACACCCCAGTGGATGCCCTGATTTGGAAGTACAGCTCTTATAAATGGGATTAGTTTAGGCGTCATGAAAGTGGCCCTGTTCCTAGTTCTGATAAAAAGAAAGCTGGAGAGATGGCTCAGTGATTAAGAGCACTAGTAGCTTTTCTAGAGGACCTGGGTTCAATTCCCAGCATCCACATGGTGGCTCACAACTGTCTACAACCCCATATCATGGAGACCCAATACTCCTTTTGGGCCTCTGTGGGCACCAGAGATACACATGGTACTCGGATATACATGCAGGCAAGACATACACAGAGAATAGCAAATGAAATTGAATTTAAAACAAGAAAGAAATCTAGAGACATGGAATATCCTGTGACGGGGAAGGCAGAGAGTAGGGTGAGTTTCCACATGTCAGGGAGGGCCACAGCTCACCAGCAAGCCCCTGGAAGCTGGGGGAGGCAGGGAGCAGATCCCCTCACCCTCAGAAGGGACCCACGCACCTGGCATTTTGATTTCAGATGTCTGGACTCCAGATCTTAATGACAGTAACACTTTGCTACTGAAGTCACCCAGCTCGTGGTATTTTGTGACAGTGGCCTTGCAAACCAGTGCATCCCTAAGCTTCCGACCAATCGAGCTCTGGTTTCCTAACCCAGAGCCAGAGAAGCTGAAGTTATGCTTTTCAATAAATATCACATGTTCAGGGCTCTCAGGGAGGCAGAGGGAGATCCCTGGAAGTCAGTGGGCGGTGATGAGGGCTTAGCTCCATGGGGACTGTGCAAAGCCCTGGGAAGCATGTGATGTAAGAGAAAGGGGTCTCAGGATGGAGCTGGGTACCCACTCTCCGGGAATTCAAATCTTCAACCCAAGTCTGGAACATGGGTGTTGTTTAATATGGCTCACAAAGTCTTTGTTCTCAGCCTTCTCTTTGTTATCATTCAGGCTTGTTACCAACTTGCCTCTAGTTAATCTGATAGAGGCAGCCAGTTTCCATGGTTACCTCCAAGCATGCAGCAAGGTGCCTTTCCTAAGAGACCCTAGGTTTAAGCAAATAGCAAAACATGGCCTCTGGCACAGTGAAAGTAACCTAGACCCAAAGAGCAGAATGGGGTACTGGGGGGTCAACCGGAAACCCAATGATTAGGGTTGGATCTGTGCTAAGAAACAGAGCAGAGAGCCTCCCTGGTGTTGCGTCTGCTCCACACTGAACCCACCCTAGGAAGGAAGTACTGCCTAGTAAGTAAGCCCTTCGTCCGGCTTTCCTCTGTTCAGTCACTGCCGGGCGAGGATGCCAGGTCATAGGTCACTGGGCTGGCACTCAGTAAATCTCTGCACTCTAAGTCAGGATAGGTCTCTGACACTCGCAGACAAGAGGTGCCGATCTGAAGTGTGTGCCGTGTGGTTACACGTGTGGGAGGAAGGCCATTGCAGGGCCTAGACAACTAAGCAGGGTCTGAAACTCACAAGGGCTTCCAGTTCCCACAACGGTTCCCCCATGCCCTGGCAGCTGCCCAGCGCTCAGCCACGGTTCTGAGTTATCTGACTATTCAGATGGAGGGACTGGTGGTCATAAGTCTGCCTTTGTGTTAGATACTGCTGCCTAGTTGGTAGGTCCGCGGGACAACCCTTGCTTCAGAATAGCGGCCACCAATGTAGAGGTTCCCACAGCCACCCTCACAATGACACCACCCTCACAATGACTCACAGACTTCAGAAAAGGAGCCCACAGTTAAAAGTCTATTTATTACTTTATGTGTATGAGTGTTTTGTTTGCCTGAATGTCTGTACACTGCCGTCGTGCCTGGTGTACAAGGAGGCCAGAAAAGGGGACTGGATCCCTTAAGACTGGAGTTGTGGATGGTTGTGAGCCACCCTGTGGGTGCTAGGAACTGAGCTTCAGTCCTCCGCCAGAGCAGCTGGCGCTCTTCACCCCTGAGCCAACGAGCTCCAAGTTGCTATATTTACGGTGATGATTTATCAGAGTGAACTAGACAAAATCAGCCAGGGGCAGGGGTACACAGGCAGAGTTCAGGAGGTGTCCACACTCATGACTTCTGGTCATCTTTCCCCATGAGCCCTGGAGTCCTCGCTAGAAGGTGTGATGCTATCCACATTGTATTTCCACGGCGAAGCTCACCCAAGCCTTTCCTGCCCGGTTTTTAATGGGATCTGAGCACAGAATGTCCTTGTGGCGTTTGGTCTCCAGGTCCCTTCTAAAGGTCACCACTGATATCATTGTGATCCAAAGTTCCTATCCCAAATCTCATGTTAGTTTTTCCAATGGCCAAAGCTCCTAGGCAAACAGAAATGCTGATAGCCAGCAGGACATTCAGGAGATCCCTGATGAGCAGACCAGGGCAAAGGCCAGGCTGCTTTGATGGCGTCGGTCTTTTCTCCCGCATTCCTTGTTTCCCGCACCCAGCTGAATGGGCTCAGGAGATATCAGTGATAATCTACGTTGAGCCAAACAGGACTTACCAAGTGAAAGATTCACCATGGAGCCACTGCTGTCTTAGCAAATTGTGTGCCTTTGTCCTGTTCCTGGGGAGGGACAGCATCTTGACAAAATAATGCCTTTGCGTCATGCAGGGAAGCGTCTACAGTCTGTATTTATTTCTTTTTCTTCTGTGGTGCTAGGGATCAAACCCCATATACTTAAGGTATTGAACAAGTGTTCTACCACTGAGCTCCACTCCCAGATGTTGCAGCCTTCTTTAAATTAATATATATATTAAACTTACTTTTTTTTTTTTTTGGTTTTTCGAGACAGGGTTTCTCTATGGCTTTGGAGCCTGTCCTGGAATTAGCTCTGTAGACCAGGCTGGCCTCGAACTCACAGAGCTCCGCCTGCCTCTGCCTCCCGAGTGCTGGGATTAAAGGCGTGCGCCACCACCGCCCAGGTAAACTTACTTTTTATGTGTATGGGTATTCTGTCTGTATGTCCACAGTGTGCCTGCAGTACCAGTGAGAGCCAGAAGAGGACGCCAGATCCCCTGGAACTGTAGTTGTAGCCTTTTGGGAACTGCCATATGGATGGTGGTAAATGAACCCTGGTTCCTCTGGAAGAGTAGCCAGGGTGCTCTGAACCACTGAATCATCCCTCCAGTCCCTGCAACCTTCTTTAAATGCTCTTATACAAAGCGTTTATTGCCACATGAAGAATGGTGGCATCCCTGTTCCGCCAGTCCGTTGAACATATTGCTCTACCTTTCCTTTGGCCCCTGCCTCTTGTTCTAGTCTTAGGCCTTTTGGTGCCAAGGACCTCGTCTTTCTCCTCTACCCCCAAAGCCTCCCCCAAGCCAGTCCCAAAAGGCATTCTGTACACTTTAAGTTTCTGGTTCACCTGCTCAAGGACACAGCTGTGTTTAATTCCTCCAGGTAAGTGCTGGTGTAGATGCTTCTGGCTGCAGGCTTGCCTGGTTTTTGGTAAAAACACTTCATTTGAAAGATTTATTCTGTGTACAAAGATGATCCCTTTTAATTCCTGTATCTATGAGAAACGTACTCTAACCCCATGAACAGAAAAATCAAGGTGCAGAGAACAATTTCCCCCCACCCTTCTAACCCCCGAGGTGGTCCATCAGGAACAAAACCAGACCTGCTGGATTCCAGAGCTCCACGCCCTTTCCCACTACTCTGGGTTGGATGGAACAATCCAGTGAGATCAAGGTGGTTGATGGGAAGTTTCCAGAAGAGAGCTGAGGGTGAAATCACGCTTGTTGGGAACGAGATTGCAGAATAAGTGTATTCGAAGGAGACAAAAAAAAAAAATCGATCCAATCCTCAGACTGAACAGTTAGTGTTAAAGGTTAGTTTAAATTTACCTACAGGTAAAATTCAAGCTGGATCATTCCTGCGTGGATTTTTCCATCTCCTCAGAGGAGTGCTGGGATTACATTACAACATCTGGCTTTATTTGGGTTCTGAGGATCAAACTCGGGTTCTCATGTTTGCTCAGCGGGCACTTTAGGAGGCAATCTCTCCAGCCCCTAAACAGCAAATCTTCCTACGATTCGATTTTTTTTTTTTAGAGATTTATTTATTTTATGTGTATGAGTGTTCTGACTAAATGCATGCATGTGCACACCGTGTGTGCCTGGTGTCTGAGGGTTCAGGAGAAGACTTCAGAACCCCTGGAACTGGAGTTCTGGACAGCTGTGAGTGGGAGCCCTGTGGATGCTGGGAACGGAAGCTCGTGCACGCCCGGCGGAGGAGGTCAACTTTTGGGAGTAGGGCTCTCTCTTTCTGCCTTGGGTTCTGGTCAAGCTCAAGTTGTTAGGCCTGCATGGTGAGCATTTTTATCCACTGAGCCATCTATGCATCCCCTTTATTAATTTTTCAACAAATACCTGAACCAAGCACTATTGCTAGGTGCCAGGGTAGACAGATAGAAAGGACTGTTCTAATACCGCTGAGAGGTGCGTGCTTGGGATCCAGTTTTAGGCATGCTATCAGCGGAGCAGGCTGCACAACATTCCAAGTGCCCTTTATCCCAACATTGAAACTCTTCGTGGACTTTGACCCTTTAGGGGGAATTGTTAGGGACTGAACCCAAGGGCCTTTCCCATGCTGGGCAAGTACCCTACCATTGAGTTTCATGCCCAATCCTTATTTGTCATCGTGTCTAAAGAAGTAGGGCCACTTGATTCACAATATACAATATACAATAGTGAATTCTACTCTGCAGAAGCAATATTGAATTCTGCTCATTGAGGAAATAGGCATTAAATTTTAGATAGTTCAATAGCAAATTGCTTCAACAAAAATAAATATATTGATGTAGGGCTATAGCTCAGTTGATAAAGTATTTGCCTAGCATTCATGAATCCTCTTTCGATCCCCAGTCCACATAGGACTAGGTCTGGTGGTACACCTCAGAAATCCCAGCATTCGGGGGTAGAGGCAAGAGGACCAGGAGCAAGGTCATCCTCAATTCAGGTCATCTTGGTTACAGGAGACTTTGCCTCCATTTCTTCCCCCAAATAGCACTAAACAGATAAGAACATTTGCACACAAGTGTATGTTCACTTCTTTTTTTTAAAAAAAAAGACTTATTTATTATGTACACAGTGTTCTGTCTGTCTGTATATCTGCAGAGCAGAAAAGGGCACCAGATCTCATTACAGATGTTTGTGAGCTACCATGTGGTTGCTGGGAATTGAACTCAGGTCCTCTGGAGGAACAGCAAGTGCTCTTAACCGCCGAGCCATCTCTCCAGCCCCGTATGTTCACTTCTGTAGTCACTATTGGGCGCAATAATCTCAAAATTCTGGAGGGAGAGACAGGAAGATCAGAAGTTCAACTCCTAGCAAGTTGGAAGCCAGCCTGGGCTACATAAGACTCTGTCCTAAAAAGAAAAAAAATGATAATAATATTTAAATATACTTAGAATTATTTTAATGTGGACCATTTCCATAATGTGGCATCTCATTTTGTGACAGAGCCTCCGAGAGTCTAACTGCTAAGATGCTACAGAAAATAGGAGCGTGGTGAGGAAAACAGTCAGTGGTTAGAAAGCGCCAGGCTCTGTTTTAAAAGTCCTCTATGGTGTCTCCAGCCTTGCTCCTCACAAGCCCTTGATGTCAATATTATTTTTGTTCCTATATCACAAATGAGGAAATTAAGGTCTCAGAGTGAGTCAGTGGGGAGTCTAGGACGCCCATCCAAGTCTATTTCAGGCATGAGCCTGTGCTTTTAATGTCCAGGCCATAGTTCCTCCATAATTGGGAAATGAAGTCTGGGCAAGGTCATTTATTTATTTACGTTCTTGCCTTGTTCCAGAAAGCATTTCAGATATCTGGGTAAGTAACTTGCCCAAGATCGCCCAGACAGTTAGGGGCACAGCTAGGAATCTCTCTCACAAACTGTACAAACCTAGAGATAACACAGAGGCAGACTCCTGTTATACATATTCCTTCACAGACATGAGAAAGGGAAACAGGCATTTTCTTTGGCTGCTTTCCTGTTCATTGGACTTGGATGCGTTTTGACTTTACAGTCTGAGAACAAACTGAATAGGATAAGAGAAGTTAAGGGGCAGTGGGAGTAGGCCAGCATGGATGTAGACTGCCTGTGGCGGGAAGATGAGACCAAGGACCCAGGAGTTGCCTTAGAAGTGTGCTTAGGACATCAGCATTGCTTAACAAATCAACAGTTTTCAGGAGTAAGCCTGCAAAATAGAGAGGAGGACAGTGAGACAATGTAGCAGCTCAGAAGCTGTTACTGGAAGAAGAGGGAAGGAAACAGGACACATATAGCTTCCTGTCCAGGGAAGATAAGACTGTCAGGCTGTAGTTAAGGTAGCATGGACTCAGTATGCCTCCTGAGGGTTCAACACCACACACACACACACACACACACACACACACACACACACCCCACATACACATACAAGCACACACAAACACGAGCACACACACACACACACACACTATACACACATCACACCATTGTGTGCCTGCACACAAACAAGTAATAATTGGGTTTGAATGCACAAAAAAATCAAAACATGAAAGACAAACACTAGCAGAAATCTATTTCTTTAAAAAGGAAAATAAAACCAAATACGTACTCCCACAGTCAAGTATCTTCAGGACAGAGCCCTCTGCTCGGTGATTAATCTTTGTCAGTTTGTTCCTCCTCTTGGTTTAGTAACATTGTCCCTCTTAGAACAGACCCTTCAACAATTCTCCTTTATCCTAAGAGCTCCGTCCAAAGAGTTTGTATAAAGAACTGTCCTTTCTTGGCAATAACTTGAAAAATAAACAAATGAAGCTTACCATTTGTGTGTGTGTGTGTGTGTGTGTGTGTGGCTTTTTTAACAGAATATTCCCTTGATTTCAGTTTGAATTATTATAAAAACATTGCAGTACATGTCCCCAAACTTTTTTTTTTTTAATGAAAGGAATCTGTTCCGACTTAGTCTCCTTAACCAAACATGCTCTAGTGGGGTGGGGCCAGGACTGGCTATAAAGAAAATATAGCCTTTTGACAGCAGCCACTACCCTGGAAGTCTACCCAAAGCTGCCCAGGCAAGGTGTGTCTGAAGTGCTTCTCGTTAGGAAACCTGCTGCTTACCTGAACTTGGCCTGAGCCTCTGTCTAGAGGGAAGCAGGAGGCTTGGGCTGAGAGGTAGGAACAGGAAGAGAAAATGGTCGCCCTGTGCCTTGAGTTTTCCAAAGGATCTCGGGGTACATTTCACTTGCTCTCCTTGGACCCGTATGCAACTCCAGCTGAGCAATATTAGCTCCTTAGAATGGATGGAAGCTTATGAACCTCACATGACCTAAGTTTTTCTTATTCTTATCCCACACATATACTTAAAAACTTTCCAGCACTCCAGAGGCAGAGGCAGGTGGATTTTCATGAGTACAAGGCCAGCCTGGTCCACAGAGGAAGTTCCAGAACAGTGAAGGCCGTTTACACAGAGAAACCTTGTCTTGAGAACAAACTAAACTAAACTATGTAAATAAATTTTAAAAGGCTACTCAATACAAGCTTTTTGGACAGAATTCTGTGGAATATTGATCATTGTGGCTTCACTTTTGCCAGGAGCCATAAACAAAGAGTTCTCTGTGGTAAGTAAATGAGTCCAGGACAAAGAGAATTCCCATCACTTTGAGCTCATTATAGCTATTCCTTCTTTCTAAAGAGGCCATAATGTATTTATGTATTTATTATGTATACAGTGCTCTGCCTGCATGTGTGCCTGCAGGCCAGAAGAGGGCATCAGATATGACCATAGAAGGTTGTGAGCTGCCATGTGGTTCCTGGGAATTGAACTCAGGAAGAGCAGCCAGTGCTCTTAACCACTGAGCCATCTCTCCAGCCAAATATATAAAACTTTAAAAATATATATTTATTTTTATTTTTCATCTATATAGCGTTTTGCTCATGTGTATGTATGTGTACACATGCGTTCCTGGTGCCAGAGTCCAGAAGAGGCTGTCAGAGTCGCCGGAACTGGAATTACAGACGGTTGTAAGCCGCTGTGTGGGTTATTATTATTATAAAATTATTAAAATATTATTATCACTAAAAGCCTGGCCTGAATTAAGTATAATCCCTCATTGGCAACTTGGTAAAACCTAATTTTCAACAAAAACAAGCTTGACGTGAATGCAGTAAGGGCACAGTAGATTAGACTTAAACGCCCCATAACATGACTCGAGGCTTACAGCTGAGCCTGACATTATTCTTAAGAATTATGACTGATTAGCAGTTCCAAGAAACCCTGAAAGAAAAATGAGTCATTCCATAAAGGCATTTGTATGAAGGAAGTGAGCTGGAATTTAATGGTGACAATGAGTTATTATAAAGCAGCTAATTCCATGAAGAGCAATTTGGTATTTATAGCGGCATCATTGTCGAGTAAATTAGTACAGAATAAAAGTGACTCAAAGGTCTGTGATGAGCAAAGAATGACAAACTGGAAGCTGCAACGGAGGGCTTGCTGGGGAAAAGAGAAAGAGGAAAGGAAAAAAAACACATCATTGCGCTCGTTCTCAGACTCACGCGCTCCCAGGCATGGTGGCGGCGATTCCAGCCTCCTGGAGGCTGAAGCAGGAGGATTACTATGAGCACACAGCCATCCTGAGCTACATAGTAATCCCAGGTAAACCCCAAAAGCTACATAGTGAGACTCTGTCTCAAAAGATTTGTATTTGTTTTTGTTTCTTGAGACAGGGTATCTCTGTGTAGTCCTGGCTGTCTTGGAACTCACCCTGTAGACCAGGCTGGCCATGAACTCAGAACTAAGGGATCCACCTGTCTCCGCCTCCTGACTGCTGGGATTACAGGTGTGCACCACCACTGCCCAGCAGAATTTTTTATTATTATTATTAAATTTTTTGATTGGTGACACACCCTTGAAGGACATGTGTTTATTACATTCTCAAAAGCCACAAACTAGGGCGGTCTCCATTGTTCCTTGGCTACATATCCCAGTCTATTTAAACTGTAAACGTCTTAGCCTCTAAAACCTAAGCCACTCCATGCTACCTTTGGAGGACAATGTAGGCTTTGTTGAATATCAAAGCGTATGTGAGTAATTAGACCCCTGTTGTATAACATACTGTGCCAAGAATGCTCTCTTTTCTTCACACATGGTTTGTTAGTGAAGAAACAGAACCTTAACAGTAAAGTCTGTCAGTGGGACTATTAGTGTAGAAATGGTGCCTGCCCCAGGGTGAAAATTAACCGATGCTTTGGCATAACCTATTGACTTTTAATTGGATCCCTGCTTATTTTACAGCTGCTAGTCTATGGGCTAAATTGCACTTTGAGTACACACATTTATGACTGGAACAGGCCTAATGGTGAATTAGCCCTTGGAAAATGTACCTTGATAGAACAAAAGTTTCAGTTCCAAGATATATAGCCTCTGATTGTTTTATTGCACCCAAAACAAAAGGCATTGAAATTTGACAACAGTGTAAGACGTCTACTTTAATTAAAACCGCATATATTTTAGAATAAAGTATGTTCCATAATTGTTTCCTAAGAGCCCAGTATCTGGAATGTGTTCCCAATATCACCAACACAGTGGACAATATTTCATTTTTCAGGACAAGAAAGAGGATGCAACGAATGCTAAATTATTAAGGCGACTCTGTTCAGAAATCACAATTCATTTCTCTGTTCTCTCCTTTCTTCCTTTTCTCATTGCTGTTGGGGATAATCTTGTTGTGTAGCTCAGGCTAGATTTGAACTTGTAATTATCCTCCTGCCTCAGCCTCCTCAGTGCTGGGATTATAGGCACAAGTCAGTATACCTGATTATAGTATAAATTTTTAAATTTTACTATTATTATTTTTATTCCTATTCTTTTGTGGCGTGGATATAGGAGGGGCATGCATTGCAGTGCACATGTAGAGGCCAAAAGGCAATTCTGTAGGGTCCGTTCTCTCCTTCCACGTTTCTGTGGGTTCCAGGAATCCCACTCGGGTCAATAGGCTTTTCAAAATATGAACATTTACTCTCTGAGTCATCTCACTCCCTAATAAAATATTTAATATTTTAATAAAATAATTTTATTCAAATTATATTTAATTTAAAAATTAAAAACACAATATTTACTTTATTTTATTTGTTAAACAATCTTTTTATTTTACATACCAATCCCAATTCCCTCTCCTCCTCCTGCTCCCCCCATCTTCCCCCAACTCCAGCCCCCCATCAATTCCTCAGAGAGGGTGAGGCCTCTCATGGGAGTCAACAAAATCTGTCTCATCACTTGAGGCAGGACCAAGCCCCCCCCCCCATCTATGCTGAGCAAAGTATCCCTCCATAGGGAATGGGCTCCAAAATGCCAGGTTATGCACTAGGGATAAACACTGATTTCACAGCAAGCGGCTCAGCAAACTGCCCAAACCACATAACTGTCACCCATATTCAGAGGGTCTAGTTTGGTCCTATGCAGGTTCCCCAGCTGTCAGCCCATTATTTTCTTTTTTACATGTGTGCCTAAGTGTATGTCTGTGCATTGCAGAGGCGCAGAAGCTGGGGAAGGTTAGAACAGAATGTGGGTCCCTCAAGAGGGTCCTGAGCTACCACATGGGTCCTGGGAGCCAAGCCCAGGTCCTATGCAAATGATCCCTAAAGCACATTTTTTTCTTTTGACGGGAGTGGATAGGGTCTCTCTATGTAGCCCTGGCTGTCCTAGAACTCACTATGTACACCAGGCTGGCCTTGAACTCACAGAGATCCACCTGCCTCTGACTCCAGAATGCTGAGATCAAAGGTGTTTGATACCATGCCAGCCCCCTACAGTGTATTTTTATGACCCCTGTCTCCCAGAGAATGTCTGTTTTGAATTTTCATTCCCCCCCCCCCCCGGAGACTGTTAGTGGAAAAACACAAGCAGCAATTATGTTTGCTTAAAAATCTAAAAATATTTTTCACATGACCCCTTGACCACTCTAATATGAATTATATTTTACTTATCCTTCTTGGGAGTGGGTCAGGGTGTGAGGAAGACCTCCCATGAAGCCTAGGCTGTCCTGGAACTCAGGTCTTCCTGCCTTGCTTCCCAAGGGCTGAGATTACAGCTCTAGACTTGACCGTTGATTTTTTTTTTCCGAGACAGGGTTTCTCTGTGGATTTGGAGCCTGTCCTGGAACTAGCTCTTGTAGACCAGGCTGGCCTTGAACTCACAGAGATCCGTCTGCCTCTGCCTCCCAAGTGCTAGGATTAAAGGCGTGCGCCACCACCGCCTGGCTTGACCATTGATTTTTTAGGATTTATTTTTATTTTTAATTATGAGCATATATGGGTGTGGAGTGTGCATGTGAGGAGAGGTGCCCAGGGAGGCCTGAAGAGGGTACGGGGTCCCCTGAAGCTCAAGTTACCCAACATGGGTGGTGGAAACAGATTTAGGGTCCTCTTCAAGGCCAGTATGTGCTCTTAACTGCTGAGCTCTCTCCAGCCCTGTGATCATTTGAGTTTTCAAGATCAAAAGAAAAGTAAGCAATAAACACTATTTTCTAAGAAAATAATTTTTTTAAAGGAAAAAAAAATTGAGACAAGCTTTTACTATGTAGCTCAGGCTGGCCTTGACCATACACAAAGATCCTCCTGTCTCAGCCCCCTCCCCCGCAGTGCTGGGATTCCATGTGTGCACCGCCTTCCTCGGCCTGAACACTGATTTTACTAAAGGAGGAAAAGAGAGGCTGTCTAATTCACTTATTTTGATGGAGAACTGTGTGAAACCAGAAAGCTGGAAATGGGGGGCTAGGGAGATGCTGGTGGGTACAGTACTTGCTGGATGAGCATGGGCACCACCTAGAGAGCTTGCTGCGGCCAGCTTAGCCAGACTGGGGGCTCCAGGTTCAGTGAGAGACCCTGCCTTGGAATTTAAAGTGAAGAGCAATAGAAAAAAAAAAAAGACACCCATTGTTGATCTCAGGCCTTCACGGGCTCATACATTTTCATGTATCTGCATCCATTCACACACACACACACACACACACACACACACACACACACACACACTAAATAAATAAAAATACATCTCCCCACAGCTTCACCCACACACACATTAAAAAAATAACTAGAGGAAATGTGTTTATGTAACTCATTTGGAATCTAACCAATCCAGAGAAGGCATGAAGCTCCACTGGGTCTGTTCCTACAGTTTTGTAACATAAGGGAAGGAAATGGGATTTTTAAAAGTAAAAGACCTGGCGGTAATGCTCTTGAAATAGCTTTTCCTCTGAAGCGCAGCTAAGAATCCCAGGCCTGCATACCTACGTGAACCAAGTTACCACGCGCAGGTGAGGGTCTGCTGCTGGGTTTTGTAATATGGCGGACAAATCCCAGGGACATTGACTGGTTCCTCCATTCACCTGTAAACAGGAGCCAGAATGGCCAAGCTCCAGCTTTGGTTCATCCGAGTGCGGAATAGGATCAAGCAAACCTAGCAGGCCTCTCTGCAGCGATGTGTTAGCGCACCTCTAGCTGCCTTTCTTTTCAATACTTTGTTTCACTGAAGTTCATATTTTTAGACATTTTCCTTCATCATGAAGGTTGAATGTGATTTTTTAAGAAAAAGATTAATTTTAGAAAAGCCACTGTGTGTAGGTTCCATTTTAAAATGTTCTCTTCTTTTCTGTTGCTTCAGGCAAATTGTCTGATGGCACCATGTCAGAGTGCAGAGGGGCCAGGCCTGTTCAAGCCACTGCTGACTGGAAGGCTTAGTACACTACTCGTTGGCTTTAAGATCATGTGGATCTGCATACTACTTTAGTGAGTTATTATTATTATTATTATTCCTTTTGAGACAGGGTTTCTCTGTCTTTGGAGCCTGACCTGGAACTATTTCTTGTAGATGAGGCTGGCCTCAAACTCACAGAACTCCATCTGTCTCTGCCTCTTGACTGCTGAGATTAAAAGCATATGCCATTACATCTGGCTGTTTTATTTTTTGACAGAGTCTCACCATATCACCCAAGCCGGCCTCAAACTCAGTGATCCTCCAGACTCGGCTTCCCAAGTCTGAGGGTGTGGGCATGAGCCACCACACCTGCCAGCAAGGATCTCAAGATGGTAGCTCACACCTGTCTCTGAGTACTTCAGATGTGAGGGCAGAAGGATCAGAAAGTTAAGACCACCGGTGGCTCTATAGAAAGTTCAAAGCTGACCTGGGCTGCTTGAGACTCTGTCTTTAAAAAAAAAGAAAAAAAGGCTTAGCAGTTAAGGAGGCTTCCTTACTGCTCTTGCAAGATACAGTTCCCAGCACCCACATGGCTGCTCATAACTCCTGTAACTTCAGTTCCAGGATATCCAGCAAGCTCCTTTGATCCCCATGGGCTCCTGTGCCCACCTGGTGCCCACGCATACACTCGGGCACACACACATATAAAATAAATAAATATTTCAAAATGCCTTTGCTCAACCAAGGGGACTGAATTTGACACATATTCAAGATCATGTGACCAAGCTGGAGAAGTGGCTCAGCGGTTAAGAGAACTGGCTGCGTTTCCAGAGGACCCAGGTTCAATTCCCAGCACCCACATGGCAGCTCATGGCTATCTATAACTCCTGTTCCAAGTGATCTGGGACCTCACACTGACAAATCTTAAGAAACATTGGCAAGCCGGGCGGTGGTGGTGCATGCCTTTAATCCCAGCACTCGGGAGGCAGAGGCAGGTGGATCTCTATGAGTTTGAGGCCAGCCTGGTCTACTAAAGCTAGTTCCAGGACAGGCTCCAAAACTACAGAGAAGCCCTGTCTCGAAAAACCAAAAAAAACCCAACCAAACAAAAAAGACACATTGGCAAAATACCATTGACCATAAAATAAAAATAAACAAATCTTAAGAAAAAAGAAAAGGCCATGTGTCACCTGGAAGTACACTTGGATCTCATTACTAATCTCTTTTTGCTCTAAAGATTCAGATTCCTTAAGTTTTCTGTGCCCATAGCTACCTCCCCATCGCCAGTCATCTGTTTGTCAGTGTCCTCCAGACTGACCTTTCTAGAGGTGTTTGTTTCTCTCTAAGTTTAAAGTGAGCCTCGCATTTTGGATCCTGATTTGAATTCTCTAATGCTGATGAAATAGGTTTCCCCAGCAAGCATTAAACTTAGATGCCTCCAGGGTAACAGAACAGAAAAGGGATCAGATGGACTAAATAAGGTTCTGAGTCCCTGAAATAATCAAAGGCATGTAGAAATGCAAGCAAGGGTACTCAGGATAAACAGAGATTGAAGAAACAAAATGCTTGTGAAATGGGACTGGAGAGCAGGCTATGAGGTTAAGAACGCATATTGCTCTTGCAGAGGACCTGTTTGGTTCTCAGCAACTGAGTGATGAATCACAACAATTTGATGCATTGTGACCTCCAAGGGTACCAGATACACACATGATGCACATACATAGAGGCGAAAGACTCACACACATAAAATAAGATGAATAAATCTTTAAAAAACTAAAAACTCACATGAAACAGAGCAATACATACTTCCCTTTGTCTAGCAAGAGGAGGAGAAATAGAAATAGATTTGCATTTGTTTATATCTGCAGAAAGAAACTTTGGAAGAGCAAGCAAACAGAAAACTAAAGAATTTCCGGGCCAGTGAGATGGTTTAGCGGGTAAAAGAGCTTGCTACCAAGTCTGAAGATCATAGCATGATCCCAGGTCCCGCATGAGAGGAGAGAACAACTCTTAGAAGTTGCCTTCTGACCTCCATTTTCACACCACAGCATACAAGAGCACATACACAAATGTACACAAAATACATATTCAACAAAATGCATAGGTTGAGTCCAATGTGCTAAGTATTTTTGGCTCCCTGATAGTAGGTTTCTCCACTGATACAATAAGCAAGATCAAGCTGAATCAAAAGACCAGGTTTAATGAGCAGAGTGTCCCTGGGTAACTCTCACGCTCCTAGAGTGAGGCGGGGGGAGGGAGGAGGAGTAATCACATAGCAGGTCTGGGGACCAGAGCTTAAATATCATCTAGACCAGGCCTTGAGCAGCTCAGGGGGAGGCACCAATGCTTGGTGAGCTTTCTGAGACGGATGGGGTTTGGAATGGGGGGAGAGAGGTCAAGGGGAGCTTCCAACTGAACACAATGATGCACATATAATAAAATGCATTCATTTTGCAACAAGTGCAATGATACAGATGATACAAAGATATTATAATAAAATTCATTATGTTTACAATGAGATTTAATAATAAAAGTGCATAGGTTGGAAGAAGGAAAGAAACACTTTCTCCAAATGCCACTGGGGCATGTTCTTTTATTAGGAGAGGATGTTAAATGCTGTGTGGTGTAAACACTATCCAGCATATCACCACTCCCAGGAGACACTCTGGCTCCTTAAAGTCACTCTGCTTTGGGGAGATGATAAAACGTAGCTCTTCAAAAGAGATTTCAGATTCCGCAAGAGGAATTTCTCAGCCCGAAACAGGCTGTTCAGAGAACATTTTACTTTTTAAAGCAGGTTGGAGAAGTTGCTATTCTCATCAAGAAAGAGCAAGAGATTTTTAAAAATTGCTTATTTTCCCCAAATGTATGAGTCAATTAATGACAAGTAGTTGGTAAAAACCTATTGCTGAGTTAGACAAGATGATAATTTCTGTGATAGTAGTTCAGAATTTTTTTTTTGTCTTTCGAGACAGGGTTTCTCTGTGTAGCCCTGGCTGTGTTGATCAGACTGGTCTCAAACTCACAAAGATCTGCCTGCCTCTGCCTTCCGAGTGCTGGGATTAAAGGTGTGCACCACCGCTCTTTGGATTAGGAATAATATTTAATTTAAAAAAATTTAATTCAACCTGTGATGTCATGGCACATGTTTACAATTCCAGCAGTTGGGAGGTGGAGGCAGGAAGATCAGGAGTTCAAGGCCAAGCTCAGGTACAAAGTGAATCTAAGGCCTGTGCTACACGAGTTTCTGTTTCAAAAAACAAACAAGCATTTTGGGAGGCTGAGGCATGTAGATTTTTGTGAGCTAGAGGCCAGCCTGTTTCCTGTCGTACACCTTCTCCAGTCACACTGCCTTCTTTACCACATTCAAGTCACTAAGCAAATATTTGTTGCATGTTTCTGCTAGAATTGCCGGGGCTGCCAGCAGACTAGGACTTTTGTTCCCGTGGGGGAGTAAGGTAATGAGTGATTAAACAAGTAAGACGCCATATTGGGATAAACGAAACAGGCTACAGGCTAGGTAACGACCGTAGATGGTGGTCAAAGGGGAAAGATCCTGAGGCTACAGGCTAGGTAACGACCGTAGATGGTGGTCAAAGGGGAAAGATCCTGAGGAGGGCCACAGGCTCTGTCTGGGAACACAAGGCATGATTGGAAGGTAAGAAGGAGGCACAGTGAGATTTGGAGGAAGAGTTTGGCTGCCAAGGTGGAACAGGAAGAGTGAGTTCTGTGAGTTGGAGTGCATGGAGACTCAGAAGCAAAGAGGCCAGTGGCTAGAGTCCAGTGCAAAGTGAGGATGGAGGCCTGAGGCCGGCAGTATCTCCATGGGCGGGCGTGGAGGATGACGCTCTCCTTTAAGCTTAAATCACATTCTTGGTGCAGTCTGGAGAGGGGAGTGTAGGTTTTCAGGGATCAGCCATGCACCTTTCCTGTCCTTTCTTTAGTGGTCATTAAGAGTTTGATAGTTTGATGAGCAGGATATCTTTAGAGCAAAAATAGAATAGACATTTAAATTTTTTAATTATTACATTGGGGGCGTGTGTGCATGCGTGTACATGCATTCATGTGTGTGTGTGCCACAACATGTATGTGAAGGCCAGAGGACAACTTGCAGGAGTTAGTTCTCCCCTTCTACCATGTGGGTCCCATGGATCCAAGTCAAGACACCAGGCTTGCAGACAAACCTCTTTACCCAGGCTACTGTGGTCTAAACTGACTGGAAAGAAGCCACACCGTACACTGAGCGTTCTACAAAGGCAGGGTGACTGATTAGGATTTCAGTGATCATGCAGGGGTGGGAATGTTGCCAGCCCAGAGCCTAATTACGATTTACCTTGATTATCTTTACCTTACAGCCTACTTAGCTTTTGACTGACCATCCATTCCCCACCTTTGTGTGACTTAACATCTTGAGATGATTAGGGAAATCTTTTTGAAACATAGCAACAGACCCCCCAGCTTCACCGATCCAAAGTCTCAGAAAGTTGTTAGACAGCACCTAAGGCCTATGGTAGAAGTTTCCCTGTTTCACTAAACCCACCCCCTGGATGTTTCTTCATTGTATTCAAGATGCATGTTGATTGGCGACTTTCATTATTTTGTTGCTATGCCAACTTCATGAAATTGCTATAATGTTGGAAAATGAAATTTGACGAAACCCAAATCTGTGTTCTGGTGGCCATGGTCAGTCATATTTGGCTCCCAAACAAAGGGTCTTGCCTTTGGAGACAATAGCTGTGCTCTTTCTGTTGTTAATACCTAAGGGTCTTCAGCACTGGGAATTTTCCTTTCAAATGTCTCAATATTTGTAAGTATCAGTATGTTAATTTCTCTTGAAAAATTCAAAGTCCTCAAGTCTCTTGCATTTTAGGGTTGACAAGGACTCACTCACCTTTACTTATATTCTTTGTTTGTTTGCTTTTTATCTTGAGACAGAATCTCATTATGTAACAGGCTGTCCTGAAACTCGGAATGTAGACCAGGCTAGCCTCTAATACCAGAGATCTACCCGCCTCTGCCTACTAAGTGCAGGGATTACAGGTGTGTGTCACCACACCCAGCTTTTATATTCTTTTTGTTTCTTTGTTTTGTTTTGTTTTGTTTTTCGAGACAGGGTTTCTCTGTATCTTTGGAGCCTGTCCTGGAACTAGCTCTTGTAGAGCAGGCTGGCCGCGAACTCACAGAGATCCGCCTGCTTCTGCCTCCCGAGTGCTGGGTTCAAAGTCATGTACCACCACCACCTGGCTTTATATTATTTTATAGAACATTTTTTTAAAAGAATTTACCAAGTGCTGGAGATATGATCATCAGTTAAGAGCACTGGCCTGCTCTTCCAAAGGACCTAGGTTCGGTTCCCAGCACCCACATGGCAACTTTCAACCTTCTGTGACTCCAGTCACAGGGTATCTGTCCCTTTTTTCTGACCTTGGTAAGTACCAGGCACTCACATGGTACACAGATATACATGCAGGCAAAACACTCATACACATAAAATACAAATAAATAAATCTTAAAAACCTATTTTACCAGCATATGCTTATTGTATATAATAGTGAGTCTCATTGTAGCATTTTCAAAATATACAGAATGCATTATATTATAAAAGTATATGTATATATGTGTGTGTGTGTCGGCATGTTAGTGCAGTTACTCACGGAGACCAGAAGAAGACATCAGGTCCCCTGAAGTTACAGATGGTTGTGAACCACCTGACCTGGGCCCCGGGAACCAACCCAGTTCTTCTGAAAGAGCAGTAAGCATTCTTAGCTGCTGGGCCAAACCTCTGGCCCCACATAAACACAATCGATTTTTATCACATTCATCCCCCTCTCTTCCTGCCAATCCCCTTCTCTTCTCACCTAACCCTCCTCTGTTTCTGGGTCTATGTTTATGTAGGACCAAATGGGTTCCGTCAAGGCCGCTTACAGGGGCCTGGGTGAGGGACTAATTACAGCCCAGGAGCCTCTTGCTTGTGCTCACACCACTGAAGAAAATGCTTCTCTTTTCCCTAGCAACAATTAACTCCAATAACTCCTTAGGTGAAGATGAGGCCTCCTGAGCTCCTTCCTCAGCTTTGTCTACCTTCTTTATCATATAATTTCCTTTCTTAACTTCTATAACTTCATTTTATCTCCATTTAGGGATAATATTTAATTTTAAAAATTGAATTCAAGCTGGGGTATCATGGCACATGTTCACAATCTCAGCAGTTGGGAGGTGGAAGCAGGAAGATTAGGAGTGCAAGGCCAACCTCAGCTGCTTAATGAATTTCAGGCCAGCCTGGGCTACATGTCTCAAGAAGCAAGCAAGCATTTGGGAGACAGAGACATATTTTGTGAGTTCGAGGCCAGCCTGGTCAACACAGTGAGTTCTAGGACAGCTGGATCTACAAAGTCAGACCCTGCCTCAAAAACAAACAAACAAGCAAATAATACATCTTTAATCTCAACACTCTATAGGCAGAGGTAGGTGAATCTCTGTAGGTTCAGGCCAACCTGGTCTGCATAGAGAGTTCTAGGACAGCAAGGAAAGAGGCCCTACCCTATCTCAAAACAAAACAAAAAGAAAGGTGAAGAGCAATTGAGGAAGATATTCTAGCTAACCCCTGGCCTCCACATGTGTGCCCACACATTAAAAAAAAAAATCTTAGCATCAACCCCAAAGAATGAAACTTTTGAGTATGTCTTTTTGTATTTTATTTTTAAGTTTTATAATTACATGGAGGATGTTTGAGGGTACGCATGTACACATGTGGAGGGCAGAGGACAACACGCAAGAGTCAGTTCTCTCCTAACTTGTGGGTTCTGAGGATGCAGCTCAAGTCTTTAGACTTGGCAGCAAGCTCTTTACCAGCTGAGCCACCTTACTGGCTCCTGGGGGTGTGTGATTTCATTTGTTTAGTTGGTTTATTGGGGTTCCCTGACTGTTGTTTAATTTGGGGTGTTATATTTTGTTTCGTTTTGAACCAGGCCAGGATCTCTGGTAGCCTATCCTGGCCTCAAACCTACTATAGGTATAGCTAGGGATGACCTTGATCCCTGACCTTCATTCCTTGACTTTCCCAGTGCTGGGATTACAGGTGTGTGCAGCCACACTTCATTTGTTTTCTTTTGTTTATTATTTGTTGTTGTTCCGTTTGTTTTAGACATCTCAGTATCCTAGGCTGGTCTCAAACTCCGCTATCTTCCGGGTCAGTACTGGAGTACCTGGAGCATAGACTTGAGTCTGGAGTCTGACTTGGTCTTTGGGGTTAGTCTTTTTTTTGGGGGGGGGGATCAGGATCTCGCTATGTAGACCATGTTGACTCACAGAGATCTGCCTGTGTCTGCCTCCACGTACTGGAGTGCTGGGACTAAAGATGGACCTCTCCATGCCTGGGTTCGTTAGTTCGCCTTTACAGCTTGTCATTCTGTAACCACTGACCACAATACACACATAATTTTGATGTAAGTCAAAATTTGAGTCAGAGGTTTATGTATCGTCTCTCAACTTCACAACCATACAGGATAACTAATGTAGGTGCTCACCTTTTGAAACCTCAGTTATTCATTCAGTTAACCAGAGCCCCAGGTAATCCACTGGGCACAACGGATAAAATAGATTTGTGATGTTCTTCTAGCCCCTGAGTCAGACAATGCTTTTGTAAGTCCTTAGAGTGAATAATTTGTCCACTTACAAATTGTATATTTGTGTAACTGCCATGGACGAACAGGACCTTTACTCTATGTGGCTTACATATATCATCTTTCATTGTTTTCCAAAGACTAACAACCACCACAGTTTAGAGATTTTTTTCCCTCTCCTCTCTCCTCCTCCTCACCACCTCCAGAGTTCAGGCCGCTGTCACCATGACAACCAGAACAGAAAGCCTTGGAACCTTCCCTCTTACTTCTCTTTGGGCACATAGCTCCCTGTAAGGGCATTTTTCTGTCAGCCACGCTGGACTCTGGAGGCTGTTCTTCAGTTAGATCATTAAGTCGTATTGAAATTGGCAGTCTAGAGACAAGATTCTGATGGTCAGGGAACTAGGATCCTCATGTCTTGTGTCAAGGAAAAAAAAAGCAAAGTATAGGGATGTGTTTTCACATCTAAACAGGGTTTCACATCTAAACCAGAGTTCTGGTTAGTATGTCCAAGATCCTCCTGAGCCAAGCCTGTTTGAGCACTAAGAGACTGGAAAATAGTTTCGGCAGCCAAAACCTGTCCTTCAGCCTTGGGCTCATGTCCCCAACTGCCTCCTGGGCGTTCCCCTTGGCTGTCTCCAGGTCTTCTCAGTAATAGTCATATCCTTCTTCCCTCCTCTCCATAAACAGGTGCACAAGCAGCCAGTAGCCCATCCAATGGGAGCCATTCTTATTTGTCCCTCCCCCTTGCCTCTTTCCATTGCAATCCTCATCAAGTCCCAAACTAGAACAGATATGTTTTTCTTCTTCTTCTTCTTCAGTCCCACCCACCGCTTTCTTCACTTTTTTTTTCCGAGACAGGGTTTCTCTGTGACTTTGGAGCCTGTCCTGGAACTAGCTCTTGTAGACCAGGCTGGTCTCGAACTCACAGAGATCCTCCTGCCTCTGCCTCCCGAGTGCTGGGATTAAAGGTGTGCGCCATCACCTCCCGGCTCACCCACCACTTTCAATGAAAGCATAGTTGCCTTCTGCCTCGATTTTTGTTATTTGGGTTTTTTAAAATGACTTATTTTGTTTCCTGGTATGAGTGTTTCTGAGCAAAGATTGTCAGATTTTTCTAGAACTGCAGTTGTAGACAATTGCCAGCCATCCTGTGGGGTGGGTGAATGAACGCAGGCCCTCTGCAATTACAAGTGTTCCTAACCACTGAGCCATCTCACCAGTCTTCTCTTGGTTCTTGGTCTTTTGAGACAGAATTTTATTCTAGGGCTCAAGTTGGCATCAATCTTGAGATTTGTCTCTACTGATCTGGTGCGGGGAGCGGGGTGCACATCTACAGCCCACACCTGGCTGCATGCTAGAACCCACACCTGGGTGCACGTCTATAGCTGAACTTGGCTGCCTGGGTTAGTCTAGGCTTTTCTCTCATTCCCCTTCTTCATCGAGAAACCACAGTGATCTTTTCAAAGGATAGATCAGAGGCTGGAGAGATTGCTCAGTGGTTAGGCTGCTGTCTGCTCTTCCAGAGGACCTGAGTGCCTGTAGCTGATCCCAGGGGGATCCAGCATCCTCATGTGACTTCTGAAGGAACACCCACACACGTGACATTCACACACACACATACACACACACAAATAAAAACAAGTCTTTAAAAATAGATTAAAGGGCTGGGCGGTGGTGGCGCACGCCTTTAATCCCAGCACTCGGGAGGCAGAGGCAGGCGGATCTCTGTGAGTTCGAGACCAGCCTGGTCTACAAGAGCTAGTACCAGGACAGGCTCCAAAGCCAGAGAAACCCTGTCTCGAAAAACCAAAAAAAAAAAAAAAAAAAAAAAAAAAAGTTAAAAAAAAAAACATTGTGAAAGGGGCTGGAGAGATGGCTCAGAGGTTAAGAGCACTGACTGCTCTTCCAGAGGTCCTGAGTTCAATTCCCAGCAACCACATGGTGGCTCACAACCATCTGGTGCCCTCTTCTGGCCTGTAGGCATGCATGGAGGCTGAACACTGTGTACATAATAAATAAATAAATCTTAAAAAAATAGATTAAAGGGAAAAGAAATAAAAGGGATAATAATCATAGAACTGTTCTCTTTAAAATTCTTTTTAGTTTCCCCTTATGTATGGAATAAAAGCCTCTACTCAGTTCCTCATCCAGCCGCATGTCCCCACCCCCCACCCCGCCCCTATCCCAGACTCCCCTCTACTCCAGCTCCTCAGCCAGCCTCATCTCACCCCCACCCCCTGACTCCCCTCTACTAGGCTTGAAATTGCCTGGCTTCAGTTTCCTCCAGAGTCAAAAAGCACTTGCCACAGGTTCTGCTTTTCCCACAATGCTCTTCACTCATTTCCAAGCCGCACCCCTTCCTGGAACCCATTCGCGATTTTGCCAGCTGTGGTGGCCATTTCCTTCTCAACCTTGAGGACTCAACCCCTCAAAAAGATCTCTGAGCCGGGCGGTGGTGGCGCACGCCTTTAATCCCTGCACTCAGGAGGCAGAGGCAGGCGGATCTCTGTGAGTTTGAGACCAGCCTGGTCTACAGAGTGAGTTCCAGAACAGACTCCAAAGCTACAGAGAAACCCTGTCTCAGGGGGGAAAAAAAAGGCCTCTGACCAATCCTATTCAGCGCTGCCCTCTTCCATCAGGACCCTTGGTTTATTTCTGTATAAGACTTTCCAGAACAAATGGCAACCTTGTCTATGCATTTGTACCCTTGTTTGTCTCCCCAACTAGGAAAGGAAATTCCTTGTGGGCAGAAATTCAATCTTATACTCAGGGTGAGTGGCATACACGAGGCACTACTAGTATCTGGACATAAGCGGGCGAGCCTGCCCGCAGATCTGCTGAGGACCTCTCCTCCCAGGAAAGGTGTGCCTCTTCTCCCTTCGATGCCAGAGTTCAGTGACTGGGTTCTGCTCAGATGATGCACATAGAGAATTTGTTTGAGGAGAGTATTAAGTGTGGGATGGGCTGAGCTAAGAAAACCAGCAGAAGATGTTCAGATACCAAGTGGCAAAAGCAAGGAGTCATTGAGTGTGGAAGGTGCGGGGAGGGGCACAAAGGACTGAAGGTGCTGGGAAGAGGGACCACTATCCATCTAGCATGTGGTCTCAGAGGTGACAG
>PVIU01001238.1:40658-91151 GCA_004026605.1 Ondatra zibethicus
GGTTTAGGCTGGTTCTGCCTCTGTGTCTCAGCAGTCAATCACAGTGGGAGTTTATATTCAGATTATGGCTGACATTTCTTTCCTACTGTAGGCCAAGGAAAAATTTTTTTTTATTTCTTTATTGTTTTTGTCGTTCTGTCTCATGTCACCCAGGCTGGTCTTGAACTCACCCAGTGTGTACTGAGGATGATCCTCCTAACTCTACCTCCCAAGTGTTGGGATTTCAGAGTTACAACCGCCATCACAGTTTTGATTCCTAAACAACCAACTTAGTAATAAACCCGAGAGCACAGTTCCTGGGGGCGTTGGAGCCTGCTTTTATCCTGAACAAGTGGGTGAAGTGTTTTTCTTATTAATAAGCACGACACAGCCTTCTCAAGGAAAAGAAAATGGTAATCTTATTAGGTCACCTTCTAAATTGCATTATGAAACCTATTGATGATATTCATAGTAATTTCACAAAGTCTATGAAACCAATACTCGGCCAAATTTGATTTCTAGGTTCCGTCAAAGCAGCTGCAGGGAAAATAGCGTTGCAATCTGTTTTTCGGAGTCAAAATGCTTTACTGGGTTCCAGTGTTCATCCCTCTTTGAACAGTTTGCTTCGTGTGAGCGTCTGTAGCTGACTCATTTTAGTCTACAAATACCGAATTGCTCCCAAGTTTATTTCAGAGATATTGGTCACCTTGGAGCTTTTACAGACATATGCTGGAGGACAAATTCGTGGAATGCAGGTCTTCCTGATCGTTACCTTGAAGGAGCAGTGGGAGCCGGGCCAGCTTGAAACAGCTGGAGGGAACTGCAGAGTCAATGTACAATTCCTTTCTACAGTTGTTCGGTTTAGAATTTAACTTGAAAGCTTAGCTGGTTATATTGAATGCTTCCATAGGAGCAGAGGGGCCAATGGATACAGCGCCAGCTGCCTAATTGATTGTCTCTGTTAATTAGGTCCTGGATCTGTGAATGGAGCCCCCCAGCCGCAACAGCAACTGGATTTTCAATTCATTTTTCTCTCTGCTTCCAATGTTCTGGACGCTGGAAACACTGTTTAATTATAATATCACCATCTGTCTTCTCTCTGCATTGTATAACCAGAAAATACACAATATGCTTATTGTGTTTATTGATTTATTTAAGCTTCAAAGATAATAGAATGCTATATAATAGGATTCAGAGAAGATGGATTTTTATCCTTCTACTGTTTAGAAAAGAGGCAAATAGCTCTATGCTTTCAAATGTTTGAAACAGACGCTATGAGAAAAATTCAAATTTGCCTCTGATTTCCCTGTACTCAGTGATGCCCCTGACAGTAAATTATGTCCTAAAATACCTAGATGCCACCTGGCATATATTCCAAGAGAAACAGAGTGGCCAATGAGGCTTTAAAAAAATACCTGGAAAGCCAATTTTTAATGATAGAGATCTTAATTGAATCACCCGGGACCTTATGCTTAACAATACACCAAATGCCTCTGGCTTCTGCCTAATTAACAGTGCTATCCCTCTTTTAGACATGCTATGTACAGATGGGGTATAACATTGAAAACGCACATCTACAGGAAAGCCCAATGCCTTCATGATGTGTGCGTGTGTTTATGAGGCCATATGTGTTTAAAATGGCCTCATTTCTTTCTCTCTGTGTGTAGTTACCTCATCGAGTCAGCCAGATTAAAGGATGCGGTCATAAATAAATAAATAAATAAATAAATAAATAAATAAATAAATAAATAAATAAATAAGGTAGTTACCCATCTAGAGATGAGAAAACACACTGGTGTAAACCTCACAGAAACCAAGCTTCAGAAACCCTTCGCGTTGACTCAAAAACCTCTCAAATGTGGAGAAATACGTGTGAGATTGGACTCTCGTTCTCCCCACTATGAGAATTCAGGTGCTGAGTCAACCGGCTGTTGGCGGATGGAAAGGGTTAGTGAGGGTCCCAGTTGGCAGGCTGCTCGTCAGAAACCCATATGCTCTCTGACATGGATTATAATAATCTTCCCATCACTCCTAGGTTAGTTCTTAGCAGGCAAACGAGCCAGCTCCATCCTGAGGGAGGCTCCTGCTGTGAAACCGTAGCTGGCAATGAATCTTTAACAAAAGATCACAACTTGACAGCACGAGAAGGAAGTATGCAATGTTGGAAGTAATGCAGGGGTAAGAGAAGCTTCTAGACAGCGCAGAGAGAAGTGGAGCTCGGAAAGTTTTCACGCCACGTGCCGCTACTTCTGTGCGCTAGCGACTGGTGACTATGTGAGGACATGAAGTTTATAATGTAATGTGTACATACACATACATGCTGTGTATATGTTATTATACACATATACATTATACACATACATAGCATGTATATACACACACAATGCACATATATTCACATCTTTTTAAAAAAGAATGGTGGAGCAATGCATTTATTATTTTTATTTTGTATCAGGTGTGGGTGCTGTTGTTGTTGACACAGGGTTTCTCTGTGTAGCCCTGGTTGCCCTAGAACTTACTCTGTAGACCAGGCTGGCCTCGAATCCAGAGATCCACCTGCCTCTGCCCTCCCGAGTACTGGGATTAAAGGCTTGCTCTACCACTGCCCAGCTTCGGGTTAATTATTTTCTAAGAAGATTTATTCCTACTGTTTTTAATTCTGTGTATGTGTGGGGGTAGGAACACATGAGTACAGCTGTCTGTGGAGACCAGAGGTCTTGGATCCACTGGGGTGGGAGTTCAGAGGCAGTTGAGAACTGCCTAACCTGGGTGCTGGGAACTGAACTCGGGTTCTCCTCGAGAGCATCATGCTATAGTCACTGAATGACTTCTCCGGTCTCACCAAGTGTGCTAACTTGCTATACCCAACTGATGATCCAGAGATGCCTTTAGGGGGTCTGGTTCACACACGGAACAGAAAAGACAGCCATTTTCATTTTTAATTCACCAGACCAGCAGAAACAACAGCAAAGGTTTTGTTTTTTCCCCTCCTCCCCCAAAGGATGTATGCATGCAAACTTTAAATTTATTAATCTCCGTGGAAGCGGTGAGGTGTGCTTGGTGAAAAGGTTAAACAAAGTACACCAGGTGAGAATTTATCATCTTCAACCTGTCTGCCTACGCAAGGAAATTTCTTCAAAAGTAATTTTAAACACAACAGAGTCAAAAAAAGGTGTGGTTGTCAGAAAATTAGCAAAGGAAGTATAAGAGGGTGTCAGCTCCTCCCCTAACAGAGTTATTTCTACCTCAGGGTTTAGTTCAGCACCCTGATTAGCTCTACCATAAAATCAAATGCAGAATATAATTAGTAAGTCCTCCAGGAGACAGCTTCCTAATTCCTCTAGCTGAAAATTATTTAGACCATAGATTTAATTCAGATGGGCTTTCAAGTCAGCATCAACCCCACACAATAAGCAGTTTGTGGCCAGTGGAAGGCAGTGAGTGGTGTGTGTGTGTGTGTGTATTTCACTGAACTAGCCTCCTCTTTTGTCCGTCAGTTTTATTTTTGTTTCCCGAAACAGGGTTCCTCTGTGTAGCACTGGCTGTCTTGGCTCTCCCTTTGTAGACCAGGCTGGCCTCCAACTCAGAGATCTGTCTGCCTCTCATGTGCTGGGATTAAAGGTGTGTGCCATCATTGCTTGGTGTAGGAGGTTCTTCTGTTCATGTGTTGCTTTCATTGGCTAATGAATAAAGAAACTGCTTTGGGCCTGATAGGGCAGAACTTAGGTAGGTGGAGTAGATAGAACTGAATGCTGGGAAGAAGGGCAGAGTGGCAGATGCCATGGAGCTCCTGCCTGAGACGGATGCTGGTTAGAATCATGCCAGTAAGCCAAGATACACAAATTAATAGAAATGGGTTAAATTAAGATGTAAGAATTAGCCAATAAGAAACTAGAACTAATGGGCCAAACAGTGTTTTAATTAATACAGTTTCTGTGTGGTTATTTTGGGTGTAAGCTATCCAGGCAGCCGGGACAAAGGGCCCCTCTCTCCTTACAACAAAAGGGCCCGCTCTCTGTGCAACACACTGCCTAGTCCTAATGGGATTTTTAAAAAAAGATTTACTTATTTATTTTATATATATATATATAGTGTTCTGTCTGCATGTATGCCTGCAGGCCAGAGGAGGGCACCAGATCTCATTACAGATGGTTGTGAGTCACCATGTGGCTGCTGGGAATTGAACTTAGGATCTCTGGAAGAGCAGCCAGTGCTCTTAACCACTGAGCCAACTCTCCAGCCCCCTAATGGGATTCTTATTTCTACTTTTGTTCAAGTTGATGTGTATTTGTTTGAGCTGATATATGTATGTGTGAGTTGCTGTTTAGATTATGAGCTGATACGTATGTGCCTATATGTAAGGATGAGGTTGAACACACCTCATCCTTAGAGAAAGTTGCTATCACGGTTTGAAGGAGAATCCCTCCACCCCCACAATATTTGAATGCTTGGTCACCAAGTGGAACTGTTTGAAAGGATCATAAGAATTAAAAAGTGTGGCCTTGTTGGAGTAGGTTTGATCTTGTTGGGGGGGAATGGGGTGGGCTTTAGGGTTTTTTTTTACAAGATTTATTTATTCATTTATTATGTATACAGTGTTCTGCCTGCATGTACATCTGCAGACCAGAAGAGGGCATCAGATCTCATTACAGATGGTTGTGAGCCACCATGTGGTTGCTGGGAATTGAACTCAGGACCTCTGGAAGAACAGCCAGTGCTCCGAACCACTGAGCCATCTCTCCAGCCCCAGGCTTTAGGGTTTTAAAAGTCTATTCCGGGCTCTCTCTCTCTCTCTCTCTCTCTCTCTCTCTCTCTCTCTCTCTCTCTCCCTCCCTCCCTTCCCCCCACCCCGTGTGTGTTTGCTGATTAGGATGTAGCTCTCAGCTACTGCTCCAGTGACATGTGTGATTCTGTGTTCCATGCTTAATGATATTGGACTAAACTTCTGGAACCGTAAGCAAGCTCCCAATTAAATGTTTTCTTTTATGAGGTTATGGTGTCTCGTCACAGCAATAGAACAGTTACTAAGACAACACCCTATTGTTGAGAACTAAATGGGTCATGGTAATGGACTTGTGAATCCTAAATCAAAATTCAGGAGGAGAAGGCTAGCGTGGTGGCACACTAATCCCAGCACTCAGGGGGTAGAAACAGGAAGATCCCTCAATTTGAAGCCAGCTTGCTCTACTAAGCATGTTTCAGAACAGCCAGGGCTACACAGAGAAACCCTATCTCAAAAAACTAGATAGATAGATAGATAGATAGATAGATAGATAGATAGATAGATAGATAGATAGATAGGTGAATGGATGGCTGGATAGATAGGTAGATTATTTATGGGTCTGGAGAGATAGCCCAGGGGTTAAGAGCTCTTGTTACTCCTCTAGAGGACCTGGATTTGATTCCCAGCACCCACATAATGGCTCACAGCCATCTGTAACTCCTGTTTGCGGGGATCCAGCGCCCCCTTCTGGCCTCTGGGAACGCTGTTTGCATTTCGTGTACATAATTGAAGCATTCTATAGATCACAGTTGGTAGGAACTGGTTCTCTCCTTCCACCACGTGGGTCTCAAGTATCAAACGCAGGTGGATGAGCTCTCACGCTGAGCTGCTGTACAGGCCTTGGGTCTGTTTTCAATCTTCCTGGGTTCGCATAATCAATACTGCTTCTCTTACCACAGGTAAAGATGTTCATGGTAATTGACAGGGGAGAGAGACCATTTATCAAATGCAAATATATAAGATAAAGAGAGAAAGCGAATGACTTCTTACCCACAGCACATTTATCTACAGTGGTTCTCAGCTTCCTCAGTGCTGGGACTCTTCAGCACAGTTCCTCATGTTGTGGGAACCCCCAACCATAGAATTAGTTCATTGCTTCTTCATAACTATAATTTTGCTACTGTTATGAATCATAATGTAAATATCTTTGTTCCCCAGTGGTCTTAGGTGACCTCTGTGAAAGGGTCATTTGATCCCCAACGGGTCTCTACCCACAGGTTGAGAACCACTGCTTTAGACTAAGAATGTAGTGGGGCTGGAGAGGTGGTTTGGCAATTAAGAGCTCATACTGCTCTTACAGAGGATCTGGGTGTGGTTCCCAGCACACACACGTGGCTTGCAGACATCAGTAACTACAGTTCCAGGCAATCTGATGTCCTCTTCTGAATGCAAGGACATATGCATGTGGCGCACATACGTACGTGCAGGCCAAGCATTCATATCCATAAGTTTTAAAAATTTAATTTTTTTTAAAAACTTAAATGTATGAAACAAAGTGTTTACCAAGCATTTTACATATATTCTCTTATTTCTTATACAAATTTTAAATACTTTATAGGTTTCAGCCCTTTCCTCAGAGACGACTAAAGCTTAGAAAGTTTAATTTAATGCCTAAAGTTTAATTTGTGCCTAAAGTCACAGAGGGATCGCATCTTCCAGGAAACAGACAAGGAGATGGAGTTGAGAGCACACATAGCTGATCTGGCATTAAAGGGATAGCGGCATGCGGTGGAGCATACCTGTGATCCCCGTGCATAGGAGACAGTGGCTAGAAGGGTCAGGAGTTCAAGATTAAGCTTGGTCACAAAATGAGAAGCCATCCTGTCTACCTGAGAACTTGTCTCAGACAACAAACAAAACAACCAGAGAGAGTAAATGAGACAGGGGACCCACAGCACCCTTTGAGGGCACCTCCAGTGGCCTAAGGACTTCCCACAAGACCCCATCTACCAAGATTCTGAAGCTCTTGGGCTACACCTATTACACCGAAGTGTCTGGGAGACATTTAAGATGGAAATCTTCCTTGGCGTGGTGGCGTACACCTTTAATCCCAGCACTTGGGAGGCAGAGGCAGGCGGATCTCTGTGAGTTCATGGCCCGCCTGGTCTACAAAGTGAGTTCCAGGACAGCCAGGGCTACACAGAGAAACCCTGTCTCAAAAACAACAGCACAAAAAAAAGAATGGAGATGGCAATCCTGGCAGGTGGCTCTTAAATACACTAGGTTTTACATTCCGACATTCAGCATAGGGAGGTCTGAGGTCCACTAGAGCAAGATGATATTAAAAACCCTGGGACTCCAGGCTTGCAGGAGAGCTCACAGGTTAAGATGCTGGCTGCACAAGGCTAATGATCCAAGTTCTATTCCTGGAGCCCCCACAAAAAGATGGATAACAACCTCCACATGCCTGCCATGCCAGGTGTGCACATGCATCCCCAGCTCAATAATAATATGTATTTCAGAACCTACAAGACCAAATGAAACATGAAGGCAGAGAGGGGAAATGAGCATTGTGTCCCACGGCGCTCCACGTTTAGAGACCAGGAGGAGAGGGGGCAAAGAAGTGATAGAAAAGTACATTGAGAAAGACCTGACGTAGCTGCTATTGTACAGAGTGAAGATAATACTTATTTGTGTGTGTGTGTGTGTGTGTGTGTGTGTGTGCATGTGTGTATGTATGTGTGTGTGTGTGTGTGTGTGTGTGCATGTGTGTATGTATGTGTGTGTAAATACAGATAACTGTAGAGGCCCAAAGAGGGCATTGGATTCCCTGGAGTCATAGCCAGTTGTGAGCCACCTGATGTGGCTGCCGGGAACCCAACCCAGGTCCTTCTTATCCAGGAAGCCATCTCTAGCACCAAAGAGGAAGAAATTACTTTAGGGAGTGATCAGCACCATAGAAGGTACTGATGGCAGAGAGGAGACCAGGAGGCCAGGAAATCTGTTCCTAGATTGAGCAACGTGGTATTTTAGCGTGTGCTATCTTGCCTGCTGCCTATTGGCCTTCATTTTTCCCCCATCTCTTCCCAACTGTACAATGGTCTGACACACTCGTGTGTCCGTAGGATCTAGAACAGAGCCTGGTGCATGGCAAGTGCTCAATGAGTTGTCATCAAGTGTTTCCTGAATATTAAAAGAAAAAATACTATGGAAGTTGGGTGTGGTAGCACACATCTTTAATCCCAGCACTTGGAAGGCAGGTCTCTGTGAGTTTGAGGCCAGATTGGTCTATATAGCAAGTTCTAGGCCAACCAGAGCTACATAATTAGGACCTATCTCAGAAAACAATCCACAAGACAAGGAAAATTAAATATTTCCAAAATTCTCTTTGAATGAAGAGAACTTTTGTATTTGGGTACAGGAGGAACTAATGTAAAGAAAAAACCAAGATAGAGTCTCCTTATGTAGTGCAGGATGGCTTTGAACTCTCAATTCTTCTGCCTCAGCCTCTTGTTTGCAGAAATTATTCGGGAGCATCTCATGCCCAGCTAAAATTTTAAATGATTTATTCAAAATTAAGCAAGGGCTTAACCTCATTGTGTCTGTAAGAGGGGAAGGCTCAGTGGGTGAGGCACCTGCTGCCAAAGCTGATGACCTGAGTTCAATCCTTGGGATCCACAAGGTAGAAAGAGAGGACTGACTTCCAAAAGTTGTCCTTTGACCTACACACACACACACACACCATGTGACATATGTACAATTTCTCCAGCACAAATTAAGTGTAAATACATTGATAAATAATTGTATACTATATTTTAAAGGAGCTGATAGCAATACAATAATGTTTAACACTTTACTTAGACCAGTGTGTGGGGTTTAGTAGGTACTCAATATGTGCTTTGTAGATATGAAAGAGTCACACGAATCTGACCCTACAGCAGCATGGCAGGCTATTCCAGATAAGCAAGTCACTGGTATAGCCAGTTTCATCCGCTTGGGAGGGGATTTGTTGTACCTCTGCCTCCATGGTCATTCTTCAGTCTCACTTCAAATACCAGAAACAATTGAAAGGTTCCTGGGGGTTAGGTTTCTAACCAAAAGCATTTAAATGCCTTTCAAGGTTGGCAAAAGGGCCATAATAGATCTGGGTCAGTGTTGCTCTTATCCTTGTTTTATTTAAGATGAAATAACTCTGAGAGCCAGATGTGCAAGGTAGCTCACATCTGTAATCACAGCACTCCAGAGGCTGAGGCAGGAGGATGACTATTCTGGGCTACACAGAGAGTTCCAGACCAGCCTGGGCTACAGAAGGGATAGCGGCATGCTATCTCCTCTCCCCACCACTACCAAATGTAATAAATTTGCACATACCACCTCATTTCTTTGTTTAGGCTCTGGAGCTCAAATATCACTCCTTTGTGGATCTAGAATGGATAGACCTCCCTAGACCTACACATTTCTTTCAGTTCTCCTGAGAGTGGAACAGACGCCAAGGCTTGGAAAGGCCACATGGTTGCAATCTAGATACTTGGCTCCAAAGGTTAACTAGGAAGCTCCCAGGAGCTCCTGTAGGTTTGAAGCAGGTGAAGATTCCATTTTCCAAGAGATTGGCCTTTAACAAGGGAAAAAAATGTGCTGAGTGAGGAGGGTTAGAAGGGGGTGGGGATAAGCAGTTGGAGCTGAGTCCATCTGGATTATCGCTAAGCAGCCTTGGCCTGTTGCCAAGGCTTGGAGTTAATATTTCTCCTTTGTTGTTCAGGATTAAGCAACATGCAGCCTTCTGCTGGTCTGCAGTTCTTCCTGCTCCAGACCCTGAATGTTTGACCCTCATCTCTTCCGCTTGTAGATGGAAGGAACTGATTACATTTTGGCACTGGTGTACCGATACCAGATATCAGGAGGAGACGCCAGGATGGTGATTAAAGTTAAGATATTTTGGAAATCAGCACTTGGGGGAAGAAGCTACTAAACATTACAAAAT
Source organism: Ondatra zibethicus (assembly GCA_004026605.1). Classification (NCBI taxonomy): domain Eukaryota; kingdom Metazoa; phylum Chordata; class Mammalia; order Rodentia; family Cricetidae; genus Ondatra; species Ondatra zibethicus. The sequence goes on from PVIU01001238.1 coordinate 50,342, forward strand.
GCTAAGGACTTGAAAGACAAATATTTAAAGAAAAGCTTCGAGCACAGACTTTCCCAAATAGGGGCCGAGTTTGCATTAGTATGCTGATTCTATTATTATTATTATTATTATTCCACTTAGGTTAGTGCAGTGACAGGGGAGGAACAGCTGAGTCAGGAAGGACAGAACACTGAAGTGCGAGGCAGGAGAATGAGCTCTTAAGTCTGCAAGTGTGCCCTGTGAGATGACTCACCGCACCATGCTGCAAACTCCCTCTCCTGTATTCTTGTCTTCATGGGGGGGAGGGGGGTGCAATAACATCTCTGCAAAAGTGACTGCGCCTGACTGGCCTGTCATTATTTTTAACACATTCACTTGTCACTTCCTAATATTAGACGCTGTGCTAACTGCTTTGCATATGTGATTCCCTTTTATTCCTTATTATCCTCCGCCCCCCCCCCCAACAAACAAAAACCTCTACAGTAGGAGCTATTAACGTTCTTACTTCATACAGAGAAAACAGCCTTAATCCCTTGGTCAGGCATCCGGAGAGTAGGCAATAAATCACCAGGGAAAAGGAACAAACATAGTTAAGGGCAACTTCACAAGGGTAAAGTGTGCTTAGCTGGAATAACAGGATGCTCGGGTCAGGAAGGAGCTTTCTGAGGCTAGGACTCTTTGAGTAAGAAATAAACACAGTCCCATTTCCATTCATATTCTGTTTCCTTCCATGAACTGAGGATTGTGCTGGGCCCGAGAATAATGACCAGATGCAGGACGTGTGCTATCGAGAGGCAGACAACTCAAGCCTTTATGGTATAAAGCAGGGCTTTTAAAGCTTTTTCCAAACAGGGCAATCTCCTGGGCAGGGTGGCCTACTTCCATGGAAATGCTCAGACTCTGAAATCTGCTTTTCTTTTCCTTCCTTTACTGATCTGAAGATGTGCACCCACCGGTTCTAAGGAACCGAAGGTGAGGTGTCTATCGGGCCTGGGGAGTTGCCATGGCTTCCTGGGGGGGAGGTGACAGCTGAGGTGTCACTTCAACAGTTATTTCATCTCCCTGCAGCAGGAGCCTCGTGCGCCAGGGTGTGAGTAAGCACTGACCTATTTCGGATGCTAAGACACCATGGGAGCACATGTCCTGGCCTGGGGCAGGGTACAGAGAAAGGAAGGCACCAGATTGTGCAGATCTTAAAATACCGTGTGAAGAAACTGAGAGCTTTGGAGATGCTTTAAATGGCCTTGGTTTTTGTTATTTTAATATTGTTTATAATATTTATCATTTGTAGATAGATACATTATTTATTCATTTATGTATTGATATTAAATAGAGTCACATGATTGATGTATATGTTTTATAAATGCAGCTTACTTGGGGGGGTTGACAGGGTCTTAGGTAGCTGAGGCTGGCACCAAGCCTCTGATCGTCCTGCCTCTGCCTCCCCAGTGCTGGCGTTTGAGCTATGCCCGCCCAGCTGGAAAACTGCTACTGTTTGCCTCATATTCATCAAGTCTATTATTTTAAATAGGAAACCTTTACAAATATCTTCTATTTTATCTTTAATTTGGTTGAGCCTTGATTTTGTAGTCTGGCTCTATCTCTAGTAATTCAAGACAATGAACAATTTTAAAAGTCCTTTCCTTTTTGTGAAACACTGGACACAGGAAAACTCACCTACACTTTCCTTTTGCCACTTTCCACTTTCATGATGGAAAACTTTCTAATTGGTTTTAGTTTTCATGGTGCTAGGGATCAAATCCAGGGCCTTTCATATGCTATGCAAGGTCTTTACCATCACTGAGTTTGCCATCTCTCTCACACACTCACAGACACACACACACACACACACACACATAGAGAAAGAGAGAGAGAGTCAGCTTCAATTTCTAATTCAGGATAGCCTGGAACTTGATATATAGAGAATGATGTAGACTGGTCTCAAGCTTGAGATCCTCCTGCCTCAACCCCCTCAAGTGATGAATCTAATTGCCTTTAATGTTTACAAATTTATTAGCTTAAAATAATTTTATCAATAAAATATAATTATTTTGTAATAATTAAAGTAATAAAACCTTGAGTTAAAAAGTTCTCTGGTCTGGGTGTGGAGGCAGAGGCAAGAGGATTTCTGTAAGTTTGAAGCCAGCCTGGCTTTTGAAGCTAAATGTAGGCACAGACCTGTAATTCCAATGCTTGCGAGGTAAAGGCAGGAGAATAAGGCATTCAAAACAAAAAAATATAAAACAAAACACATAGCCTTTAGTAAAGATATATCTTGTTTATATAGCTATGTAGCATTCTGATAAGAATCTGAATCGAATCAGTCATTAAAAATCTTAATTTTAGGCCAAATGAAATTTTGTAAAAAGATTAATTCATTTTAGGGAAAGAAGAAAATTAATAAACAGAAAAGGGCAATCTAGAAAAGCATTAGTGTGAATCTATTGGCCATTTGGATTCAAGCAATTTGTTCAATGAAGCGGTTATTTGTATTTATGAAATTGGGAGAAAATGTTGGCAATCTTCATTTTTCTCCTGTGGGTCATCTTTTTTAATATCCTAAATGTTTGGCGGAAACAGAGTGTTAGCCGATGTAGTAGCTCAAGCTTGTAATTCCAGCTCTCAGGAGGCTGAAGCAGAAGATGGAAGGGCAAGGGCCGGTGTGGACTACTACAAAACCCTACTCAACGAACAGACCAAACCCCAGCGTCAGGACTCTCCATTCCCATTGTGTTCACGAATCATCGGAGAAACTGAAAACATCCATGCTCGGCATTTTGTTCCCACCTGTCACCCATCTAGCACAACTGTTTCTGTGTAGAACCCAGTGTCATGTTTTTTATTGTGGCAGAAATATACAACGAAAGGGTTGAAGATGTAGTATTGTCGGTAGAGCGCTTGCCTAGCCCTAGCAAGGTCCTGAGTTCTATGTAGACCAGGCGTGGTGGTTCACTCCTGGAATCCTAACCCTTGGGGAAGAAGGCAGGGGGATCAGGACTCTAAGATCATCCTCTGTCGCACAGGGAACTAAGGTCGGCCTTCAGTGGCCCTAAGTGCATTGATAATTGTGTAAGGCCATGACAATCACCCAGCTAGAGAACCCCAGGAGAATTTCTGGTGAAAGTACAGCTGCGGCTCAGTGCTACTGTGCTTGCCTACCAAGCAGGAAATGCTAGGCTCCATCTCCAGTTCAAAACCAAAATAAAACAACAAGGAAACCACATACAGTTTCTGTACTTGGCAAACGGGAGCCATTCTCTCTTCCCCTCTTCTCTGGCCACTGCCATTCTGCTCTCCGTGACCTTGTCCGCCTCATTCTACCCCGCACATTGTCTCGGCGACCCGTTCACGTTGCAGCATGAGTAAGGACTTTTTTCTTTTTCAAGCTGAATAGTGTCTATGTATTTACATATTTTAACAGTTTAACCGTTCATCTATCAGCAGACATTTGGGTTGTTTCGATTTTTTTGGTTGTTACCAACAAAAATGCTGTAATGATCTAGTCAATTACATTGCTGACCTCAATTGCTGATACGCATTCGGGAGTGGAAGTTCTGTATCAATATTGTACCATATGCTTAATTTTTGAGGCACTTCCATTTTTTTTTCCATAGCAGTTGCTCAATTATCTTTGGCATAGAGTTCAATTTCTCAACATCCCCCCCATTTACGTAAATATTTAAATTTTATATAACATTTGACACACTGAGTATTTGTAACCTCATCTGGTTTTTGATCGTTTCTTTTTTCAAATGATTTGTTTTTATTTTATGTGTATTGGTGTTTTGCCTCCATGTGTGTCTGTGAGAGGGCGCTGAGTCCCCTGGAGCTGGAGTTACAGATGGTTGTGAGCAGCCATGTGGGTACTGAGAATTGAACCCCAGGTCCTCTGGAAGAGCAGCCAGTGCTCCTAACTGCTGGGCCATCTCTCCAGCCTCTGATTGTTTCTTAAAGGATCAATGATTTGTTTATTTTTACTTTATGCATACGAGTGTTTTGCCTGCATGTATGTTTGTACTCTTCATGTGTGCCGTGCCTGTGGAGGCCTTGCGAGGGCATCCAATTCTCTGAAACTGGGGTTATCTTGGTTGTTGCCCACCATGTGGGTGCTAGGAACTGAATCTGGGTCCTCTGTAAGAGCAACAAGTGCCCCACACACTGAGCCACCTTTCCCTCTCCATGTTTTTTTTTAATATTCTTTTATTTTTCATTCAAAAAAATTACACTTCCTCCCCTTTTCCCAGTCCCCTTCCGCTCCCCCACTACCCCTCCTCTCTCCCCCTTGCTTCCTTAAGAGGGGGCAGGGTACTCTGCCCTGTGGGAAGCCCAAGGCCCTCCCCCCTCCATCCTGGCCTAGGAAGCTGTGCCTCCATATAGACTAGATTCCAAAAAGCTAATACATGCAGAAGAGATAGGTCCCAGTGCCATTATCATTGGCTTCTCAGTCAGCCCCCATTGGCAGCCACATTCAGAGATTCCAGTTTGATCATATCCATGTTGTTTTTGAGACAGGTTTCACTGTAGCTCAGGCTGGCCTCTAATTCACTGTTTAGCCAGGGCTGTTCTTGAGTTCCTGATTCTCCTGGTTCTGCCTCTTAAGTCCTGGGATTGCAAGTGTGCCACACTACATCTGGTTTAATTATTCTGTATGTCTAGGTTTTGTGATTCATTTTCGTGTAGTATGAACATTTTTACACGTACCTTCTCTGGCTGTAATGGCAGTATGTAGTTATTGAAAACCTACAGTTCATGTAATCCATATTTTTCCAACTTTCACAAAGCTGGGCTTACTAACAGCGCCGTATTAGCCGTAGGGCCTGGAATGTTACCAGCTCTTTTGCTGTACAGATCTACTTTCCCCTGCTTTGTCCTGCCCTTGATGGCTCTTCATGAGCAGTGCAGCCACTGATGCAGTTACCATAGCAGCCACTGGAAGGCAGCAGCTCGCTCTCACCTCTGACCCAATTGTGGAAGTGCTGTCAACAGGCCGAGAGCATTCCTCAAGCAGCAACTTACAGGAGTGGCTTGGCAACGGGACAGACACAGAGGGCTTCTCCTTCTTCCACATTCAGCTGCACTCTGTCACATGAGTTTTGTAGAATCCTAGATTTGTATCTGACTGAAAAAATGGAGGGGGAGAAATGACCCTGGAGGGTGGGGAGATGGCTCTCTTGGTCAAGCGCTTGTTGAGCAAGCATGAGTACTTAAGTGTAAAAGCCAGACACACCAGCATGTGTCTCTAGCCCCAGTTCTGTGAGAAGATGGCTTGAAACAGGCAGATCTGGAAAATTCATTAGCCAGTGACCCGGCCTCAAATAATATGGCAGCAGCTAAGGAGGTAGAGGCAGAGACAGGTGGATCTCTGCAAGTCTGAGGCTAGCCTGGTCTATATGGTGAACTACAGGCCAGCCAATGCTATAAGCGAGACCCTCTTTCAGAAAACAAACAAACAAACAAAACACAACAACAAACAACAAAGTGGCAGGGGCTGGAGAGATGTCTCAGTGGTTAAGAGCACTGGCTGCTCTTTCAGAGGATCTGGGTTTGGTCTCCAGCACCACACGGGAGTTCACAAACATTCATAACTCCAGTTCTGGGGGATCGACTTCCTGTTCTGACCTCCGAGTGTACTGCACAAACATGGCGAGACGCATACAATAAAAACAAATGAAATCTTTTAAAAATAAGGTTATAGAATTCAAGATGAAGCTGAGTTGGCAGAGCACTTGCCTTGATATACATCAAGCTATAGGTTCAATTCCAAGCACTTCCTAAAATGTGGTGGTGTGGTTTGTACCTGTAGTCCCAATTCTCAAGGAGTTGAGGCACGACCAGAAGTTTAGGTTACCCTTGGCTACATTGTGAGTTCCAGACCAGTGTGATCTCCATGAGTCTCTGTCTAACAACAGACAAAATAAACAGCAACAAAATAATAACATGGAGAAAGACAAGAAAAACACTTGATTTCATCTCTGGCTTTCACAGGTGTGTGGGTTCACATAGACGAACACATGCAAATAAAAAACAATGGTCCTGATACCCTATAGCTGCCCTCACAGTGTTCCCTCAAACATAAAGTTTCCCCACAGTAACAGCAATCACCAGACGAGGTTACTTGGGTGCCTTGGGAAACAAGGCAATAACAAGATCACACTGGCTGTCATCTTATCGACAAGGACACAGCAAAGGGCATTAAGCAGCCTTCCTGTTCTAGCTGTGTGAATGGCCCTAATGTTCTAGAGCTTTGATGAGATGGGGCCTCCGGCTGCTGTTTCTATGCTCGTTCTCTTTGCTGCCTCATCGACTCCATCGCTTCTCCTCATACATCTGCTCATGCAAGCGGCTAAGCTGCTGCCTGTGTAATGGCTGAGGTGTCACCGGTGCTTTAGCTCACTGACAATGTACATGAGTGACTTTTTCCCTTTTGTTTTTGATTCTTTCAGACAAGGTTTCTCTGTGTAGCCTTGGCTGACCTGAATCTCTCTTTTCCTTCCTTCCCCCTTCTTCATTGCTTCCTTTCCCTCTACCCCTTCCACCCCCGCATCCCCCCACCCCCCTCCCCACCGCCATGAATCCTCATAGTAAGACCTTAGGTGGGTTCGAGCTTCTGGCCGAAGCCTCAGAGTGTAGCACTCTGCTCAGAGTGGCAGAAAACATTTGATCTTATTATCTCCTTCTGATGCCCAGGGGAGAGGGCACTCCGCAATGCCACCAATGATGTCATCCAGACCCCTGACCTAGGAAACGGTCCTGAAAACGAATTCCTGCCATGGTAATGTGTGGGCACTTCACCTAGACTGGATGGTCCTTGGCTAAATAGCAAGTTTGGGGCCAGCCTGAGATACAAGAAGGCCTGTTTCAAACAACAACAAAATAAATAAATAAAAATACAGTAAAATTAAATTTTAACTTTTATACCATTCATTTGTGCGTGTTCAAGTGTGCGTGTGCCATGTGTGTGGAGGTTAGAGACACTCTTTCAGGTCAGCTCTCTCCTCCCATCATGAGGGTTCCAGAAAGCAAACTCAGGTTATCGGGCTTGGTGGCAAAACACCTTTACCAGCTGAGCCATCTCTTTGCCTGTAAAATTCTTTTAGACTACGATGGTGGTTCAAGCCTCTAATCTCAAACCTTGGGCTCAGAAAGCCTAAGGCAAGAATTCAGGTTGAGTTGAAATTCAATCTGAGTTACATAGTGAGACTCTGTTTCAAAAAACAAACAAAAACAAAACAAAGGGAGAGCGAGAAAGAGATTATACTTATTCTCATGTTATATGTGTGTATATTGAACCACAGAATGGCTCAGTGATAGAACCCTGGCAGAGCATATGCAGGGTCCAGAGTTCAGCCCAGCGCCGAAAATGACTGTTTCCCAAGCTCTGCTCTACTGGACACACTAACCTTAGATGGCTATCAGGGACCCCTGTGTCTTTTCTGCTCCAAGCTGGGCAAAGTTGAGTAAATTAAACATTCACTCATAGTAACTCATTTCCAGAACCAAGGGGCAAACAGTGGATGTTTGGGATCTAAGCATCCCAGCTAGGAGGAGGTCCTGAGCAGACCACTTGCCCCTTAAGCTTTTCATTGTTCTTTCCCTTGCTCCTCCAGCTCTGCCCTGCCTCCAGCTTCCACACAGGCCTGCTTGTTCAGCCTTCCTGTGAATTCTGTAGTATCATCACATTCTTCGAGTAACTTCTTTTCTGTGTGAGTTTCTAGAATTTGTTCATGACTTTTTGCCACCAAAGAAACTTAATAGATATCTTTGGAGGTTAAAAATGGTAAATTCTCTCTGCTCTGCATTCGGTGATGCTTAGACTAGAGGACTGAGAGACCTGCTCTAAAGCTCAGGTGCTCAATGTGAGCCTGGTTTTACCACTGCTGGGTTCTTCTCTACTCAACAGTGATAATCGTAGGAGCCAGCTCAACGGCTTGTTGAGAGGCTTCAGAGAAATGTGTGACATCAGTGGAGCAGCGTCAGGCATGTAGACTGTGAACCCAATAGTCATTATCCCTTCCTGGGTCTTCCCCATCCCACCCCAAGACAGGGTTTCTCTATATAACAGCTCTGACTGTCCTAGAACTCGCTCTGTAGACCAGGCTGGCCTCGAACTCTCAGAGATCTACCTACCTCCGCCTCCTGAGTGCTGGGATTAAAGGTGTGTGCCACTACCACCCAGCTTATCCCTTCCTGTTTTAATCACCAGTATTTCTAGTGAGCTAAAGTTATTCTAATTATGAAGAAACTGGGCACTAATAACGCTTCTGCGACAGGTTCTTTCCAAGTAGCCCACAATGGTATTTAATTTGCAACATTCTGCCTTAATCTCCCAAATTCAGGGGTTACAAGCATGTACAACCGTAGTTGACTTTTACAGAGACAGTTTTAAATAATTATTACATTTGTTTGGAACCGTGTGAGGGAGTATGTATTTGGAGGGGTGTATGTGACCCAACACTTTTGTGGAGGTCAGAGGACAACTTGCAGAAATTGGCTCTCTCCTACCATGCAGGTCCTGAGATTTGAACTCAGGTCAACAGGATTGGCAGCAAATGTCCTGCTTTGATAAGCCATCTCAATGGCCCTACACTGATAATTTCCAGATGCAATCCTCATAATTTTAGCTTGACATTGAATACAGTCATGGTGGCACACATCTGTAATCTCAGGGTTTGAAAGGTTGATATGGGAGGATTGAGAGTTGGAGATTATCTTGGTCTACTGTCTCATGTATAAACAAATAGCTGGGCATAGCGGCATTGAAATGGAGACTGCACTTTCGTTTCCCAGCCGCCCAGATCCGAATAATCACACAAAAACTATATTAATTACAACACTATTTGGCCAACAGCTCAGGCATATTCCTAGCTAGCTCTTATATCTTAAATCAACCCATTTCTATTATTTTATATTTTACCATTAGGCTCGTGGTTTGTTACCTCACATCTTGCTTCTTGGGCAGCTACATGTTGTCTGCCTGACTCTGCCTTCTTTCCCCCTGCATTCAGTTTAGTTTTCCTGCCTAGCTATATTCTGCCCTGCCATAGGCCAAAGCAGCTTCTTTATTAACCAATGGTAATAAAACATATTCATAGCATACAGAGGGGAATCCCACATCAGTGGCACATAAATGCATTTGATGCCAGCAACTGGGAGGCAGAGGTAGGCAAATTTCTAGTTTGAGGTCAGTCTGGTCTACAGAGCAAGTTTCAGGCCAGCCAAGACTATAGAGTGAGACTCTGTCTCAATACACAAACAAAGAAGGCTGGGAAAATGCTTGCCGTGAAGGGCTGAGTGCCTGAATGTGGACCCCAGCAGCTACATACAAAGTGAGGGGTGTTGGCATGCACTGTAATCCCAGTGCTGATAAGGCAGAAACAGGTGATCCCAGGGGATTAAAGGCTATGCAGCCTGGTGGAGTGGAAATCTCCAGGCTCAGTGAGAGACCCTGACAAAAAAAACCAAGGTGATTGAAGAAGAAGCCTGATATCAACCTAGCCTCCACATGCACCTGCCGACACATGAACATGTATACACACATGATAAGTAGGTAACAGATGACAGTCCCTTGAGAAGGCCACATCCACACTTGGGCTCCCCTGAGTGTTCCCCTTTCTGTTAACTCTCATGATTAAGTTGATGCTAAAAATCTCTCTTGTGAGAACCAAGATGGGTTGTGGGGTGGGGGTGGAGTACAGAAACTTACTGCCAAGCCCAATGACCTGATTTGATTCTTGGAACCCACAGAGTAGAAGAAGAAGACCAACTGCTGAAAGTCGACCTCTGACCTCTACGGGTACACCCACACCCAACACACATGCATACATGCATGCAAGCACACATACACACGCACACACAAGTGCATGCACACATGCGTGCGCACACACACACACATGCGTGCGCACACACTAATAACTAAACTTTAAAATTTAATGCTGGGCAGTGGTGGTGTCATCTCACATCTTTAATCCCAGCACTCGGGAGGCTGAGGAAGGAGGATCTCTCTGAGTTCAAGGCCAGCCTGGTCAACATAGTGAGTTCCAGAACAGCCAGGGTTATGCAGAGAAACACTGTCTCAAAAAATCAAAACAAAAAAAAAATCATTTAAACAAACTCCAACTCTGCTGTAAAATAAGTAACTTATTCAAATAAAATATGGGTTCTCATTAAAATCTACAGCTTTTTCCCTAAGAAAGGTTATGTTCATTATGATTTTTTGATTCAGCTATCATGGATATGAGTCATTATCAGCTTTGATAATTAGCTAAATGAGAAATAGATTGTTTTTCCTATTGTCTTAAACTATCTTGGCTCCATCACACTTATCAGATAAATATGTAACCCTCAAATTGGCTTTTCTATTTGAAGATCAAAATATTCACCAAGAATAGTTTCTGTTAAAAATGCTGTCCCATCTACAATAAGGGCAGCTGTCTGATAAAGATCACACCATCAAAATTAGACTAGAACTGATATATCTTCTTTTAAAATGAAAATTAAAGTTTTAATTATTTTCTTTCATTCAGTGAGGGTAAAGGATGCTCTCATTCCTAGTTTATAAAGAATATTATTGAATAAAGCTACTAAAAATTATGAGGGATAAAATGAAAAAAATATTAAAGACTCCATATTGTGCTTATTGTTACTAAATATTACCAAATGCTAAGCTTAAACTATATCTATATTTTTCCAAATTGGGTCATTTTCTCAGACTGTGTGCTCTCTCAGGGTGGGACAGTGACTATTTGTTTCTCTGGTATAGAATCGTCCAGAACACAGAATTGCCCTCTTCATTCTATGTAGAATGTTTTGTTGTTGTTCTTTTTAAAACAGTCTCATGTGCTCAGGCTGGCCTCAGAACTCACTATGTAGCTGACGCTGGCCTTGAACTTATGATATTCCTGACTCAGCCTCACAGAGCTGGAATTACAGGTGTGTCTGTTCCTTATTTAAATTTTCTTTGAAACAGGATTTAATGTATCCCAGGTTAGCATCAAACTCAATAAAAAGCCAAGGATAACCTTAAACTTCTGACCCTCCTTCCTCCATCTCCAGAGTGCTCACAGGCATGTGCCACCACACCCACTTATGGTGAGCTTGGGAGCAAACCTGTGCACACTAGGCAAGAACCTTTAACAACTGAGTGACATTCCTGTTGTTCTTCCTCAGGTACAGCAGCTGCACCTGAATCTACTGCTGTTTCATTCAGTAATTGTGGCTCCGCAGTCACTGGCCTGCTTCTCAGGTAGCGGCCTGGCAGGACGTAAACTTCCTGCCTGATCCACCTTCCACCACTGCCACCAAATGTACTTTTTAACTAAATCTCTATCATTCTCTTTATCAATAAAACTTTACAGACAGAGGCTTGGGTGAAAACCTGCTAACTCAGAGAGGTTGAAGAGCAGCTAGCTAACTTTCCCTCTTTGTCAGTGTCTCAAACCAGTGCCAAACCATAAAAGACTGCAACACTCAAAGTCCCTCCCTACTATTTCCTGTGCGTCTCTCTATCTGACTTCCAGAATCCCTGATTCTCTATGGTTACTTTCTGTCGACTAGTTGCTGGTTCTGCCTCCCAAACCAAGGTTGATTTTATTTAATTAACTCAAATGCAAACTCAGGGTTCACAGAGTGATCAAATGTCCTGCAACATTTCCCCTTTTTGTCTAGATAAAATGGACAGGTAAGAATTACATTCACAGTATTTAGTCCATTTGTATTTGGCAAATTCAAAGAAAGAAATCTATTTTCTATTCTATCTTGGTGAGTCCAGAATTTTATACCTAAACCACTTTTTTTTATACCTTGCATTACCAACCTAAAAATATCTTTTTAGACATTAAACATTTTCTTAAACAACTTAAGCTTGTATGTTTCTCAACCATAGAAATTATATATCTTTTTTGTAAGTTTCTTTTCTGAGTTTGGTAACAAAGTAAATGGCATAAATATCTAGTCTTCAACCCCATCAGAGACCTGAGAAGGACAAAATTTTACCTGAGTAAACAGAGAAAGCAACTTCCAAAACCATAGAAATGACAGAGACAGCTGCATGCCTGGACAGTCACCCAAGATTCCTCTGAAATGTTGGGGCATCCATCATTGGCCTACAGGCCTAGAATATCTGACAGACATTTCTGTGAAGCAGGAATTTTGAAGGATTGGCCTACCTTATCTTGACAAAGTTTGACAGTTGACTTCCTTTTTGTCTTCCTTGTCCATTTTGGACAGCATACTGTCAGCAGTCAAGGGAACAGCAGTTTCTTGCCCAGTGACTGGTTTTGACACATTGAAAGCGAACTCCATATGGAGGTTCTTTGACGTCCACCATCTTTTCTGAATAGATTGGTACTGCCAGGAGGAGCCACATCTCACTGTTAATGAAAAGTCTTATGTTTTTAAAACATTTAAATGCCAGCTGAATGGTGGTGGTGCATGCCTTTAATCCCAGCACAGGAAGGCAGAGACAGGTATACCTCTGTGAGTTTGAGGCCAGCCTGGTCTACAGAGTGAGTTCCAGGACAGCCAGAGATACACAGAGAAACCTGTCTTGAAAAACCAAGAAAGAACAACTCCCCCACAAAAAAACATCTTAAATGCCATATTCTATAGATCTCTGAAGTGTTTGAAGATTACCTATCTATCTAAAATAAATCTCTGCTTAACCTTGAAAACATACCTAACATCACTGCAAGTTTGATTGTTATAGATGATTCATTACTAACCTACACTTCTTAATTATCCTAAACAGTTTGTAGCAAACTTTACGTTACATTTTTATTTTATTTTTTTATGGTTTATTTAACTTTATTTTATGTGCATTGGTGTGAAGGTGTCAGATCCCCTGCAACTGGATCTTCAGACAGTTGTGAGCTGCCATGTGGGTGCTGGGAATTGAACCTAGGTCCTCTGGAAGGCCAGTCAGTGCTCCTAACCACTGAGCCATCTCTCCAGTCCCTACATTACATTTTTTAATGAGCTGCATAGGTACAATATGTTAAGCAAGAATAGAAATATATATACAGCATGTTATAACAAAATACCCTTAAATTCGTGTGAATATACAAAAATCCATACCAATGTAAAATATTTGAGACCAGTAGTTGCTTCTTAGTTTAAAAATACATTCAGGGCTGGAGAGGTGGCTCAGAGGTTAAGAGCACTGACTGCTCTTCCAGAGATCCAGAGTTCAATTCCCAGCAACCACATGGTGGCTCACAACTATCTGTAATGAGATCTGGTGCCCTCTTCTGGGGTGCAGGTATGTATGCACACAGAATACTGTATACATAATAAATAAATAAATCTTAAAAAAATACATTCAACCTGGAACTGAATAGAAGACCTGGATATCAATCCACACATCTTCGAACACCTGATCTTTGATAAAGAAGCAAAAAAAAAAAAAAAAATCAAATGGAAAAAAGAAAGCATATTTAACAAGTGGTGCTGGCATAACTGGATTTCAACATGTAAAAGAATGAAAATAGACCCATATCTATCACCATGCACAAAACTCAAATCCAAATGGATCAAAGACCTCAACATAAAGCCAGCCACACTGAACCTTATAGAAGAGAAAGTGGGAAGTACACTTGAACGCATTGGCACAGGGAACCACTTCCTAAATAGAACCCCAGCAGCACAGACACTGACAGAAACAATTAATAAATGGGACCTCCTGAAACTGAAAAGCTCTGTAAAGCAAAGGACATGGTCAACAAGACAAAATGACAGCCGATAGAATGGGAAAAGATCTTCACTAACCCCATATCAGACAGAGGTCTGATCTCCAAAATATACAAAAAAACTCAAGAAATTGGACACCAAAAGATCACATAATTCAATTTTAAAAAATGGAGTACAGACCTAAACAGAAAACTCTCAACAGAGGAATCTAAAATGGCTGAAAGACACTTAAGGAAATGTTCAACATCCTTAGTCATCAGAGAAATGCAAATCAAAACAACTCTTAGATTCCATCTAACACCTGTAAGAATGGCCAAGATCAAAAACACTGATGACAAGTTATGCTAGAGAGGTTGTGGGGAAAAGGGAACACTTCTGCATTGCTGGTGGGAATGCAAGCTGGTACAACTCCTTTGGATGTCAGTGTGGTGATTTCTCAGAAAATTGGGAAAGAACCTTCCTCAAGACCCAGTAATACCACTTTTGGGTATATATCCAAGGATGCTCAATTGTGCCACAAGGACATGTGTTCAACTATGTTCATAACAGCTTTGTTTGTCATAGCCAGAACCTGGAAACAACCTAAATGCCCCTCGATTGAAGAATGGATAAAAAAAATGTGGTACATTATACAATGGAGTACTACAGAGCAGAAAAAATAACGACAGCTTGTATTTTGCAGGAAAATGGATGGAGCTAGAAAACATTATTTTGATTGAGGTAACCCAGACACAGAAAGACAATTATCACATGTACTCACGCATAGTTGGTTTTTAAACATAAAGCAGAGAAAGCCAGCCTACAAACCACAATCTCAGAGAACTTAGACAACAATGCGGAGACTTACATAGATCTAATCTACATGGGAAGTAGAAAGTATAAAAAGACAAGATCTCCTGAGTAAATTGGGGAGCATGGGGACCTTGGGGGAGGTTTGAATGGGGGAGTGGAGAGGCAAGGAGGGAATCAGAGAAAAATGTAGAGCTCAATAAATATCAATAAAAAATACATTCAATCAATAATCTATCCTTTTATCCTGTCATTCCTGTATCCCCTTTTTCACTAGATAGGAGAGAAAGAAGGGTAAGTGAAAGAAAAAGAAAGAAAGAAATCCCTTAATCTATCCTCCTTTGTTTAGTTTCCTCTTTGACCATGGCCAATAACAATTTGCAACAAACCCTTCTGAACAATGACAGACATCCCTAACTCACCAAATGACCAAAACCACACACACTACCTTTTGAGAATGTGGGCATCATGTTCTTACAATTAACGCTCCTTTGTCTGGGAGTGATGGCATCTTAAGGGGATCCTGAAAAATTAGGGTAACAGTCAAGTCCTGGGAGAGCTAGCTGTATCATTTGGTGTCCAGTCTCTGTGAGCAGAGAAAGTGCAGAGCTTGTCTGTAGTCCTGGATGGAGCATTCTGTGAGGTTGGGCCTCTCAGCTAGCTGCTTCAAAGTAGTACTGAGCAGGTTGTAGTTTGAAACTGATCTTTGGGTGGTGTTTGTTAGCTTAATGACATTATCACAGTCCAAGTGTGATGTGGGATGCCCCTCTGTATGCTATAAATATGTTTTATTATCTTTTGTAAATAAAGAAGCCACTTTTGCTGTGGCATGGCAGAATAGAGCTAGGTGGAAAAACTAAATTGAATTCTGGGAGAAAAGAAGGTAGAGTCAGAGAGACATCATGTAGCTGCCATAGGAGAAAGACACCCGCCCTGGAACCTTACCCGTAAACCATGAGCCTTGTGGTAAAATACAAAATAATAAGAATGGATTAATTTAAGATGTAAGAGTTAGTGAATAAGAAATCTAAGCTAATAAGCCAAGCAGTGTTTTAAACAATATAGTTTCTGTGTGATTATTTTAGGTCTGGGCAGCAGGAAAACAAATGAACAGTCTCCACTTACAGATGGTGCCCAATGTGGGGAAAGTACATCTACATAAAAATTGAGAGAGCTTGGGAAGTAATTCTAGACACAAAAGAACAGAGTTAAGCATGGCTTCTTGGTAGCAGCATTTTCTCAGGTGGGCTCTGTTTGCTAGAGGCAAGCACATCTAACTTAAGAGAGGCTTCCTGATTCAGCTTTCGCTGCAAAAATCTTGCAGCTCTTTTAAGAGGCTCTGCCACGAAATACTTAAGTGGTGTTTATGAATAGCTGACAGCATGCTTCTTGGTGGTGGCAGGGACCTTGAAACTCCATAGAGTTGTAGCAATAAACATGACTCCTGCCAGTACCTCAGTCATGAAGCTAGATTCTCAGAAAGCTAAGGAATGGGGTGGATACAGCCATCAAAGCCACAACTTTAATCCTAGCCATATCACTTAGCAAATTAAAGACTCATGATAAGAAAAAGAGAGATATACAGTAAATATAGATTCAGATGAAACCTCTAAGTGGTTTACGGTGTGTTTTAAAACATATGTAGGATTGAGAAAGAAAAGAAAAGGCATAAAATCCTTTAAAAAAAAAAAAGAAAAAGAAATGAGTAGTTGGGTATGGTGGCACACAGCTTTAATCCAAGCATTTGGGAGGCAGAGGCAGGTGGATTCTGAGTTCAAGGGCAGCCTGGTCTACAGAGTGAGTTCCAGGACACCCAAAGATACACAGGGAAACCCATCTCAAAAAAGCAAAAATTAAAAATAAATGAAATAGAGTTTAAAATAAAGCCATGCAAATATGGGAAATACCCAGGGAATCTGGATACTGTATGTTATTGTGTTGTTTTTAATTTGCTTGACAGCTGAGGAAGTAGCAACAGCTGCTAAAAGACATTTGATTATAAATGATGATGGAGTAATCCAACATGTATTTTGAAAATGCTTTGATTTCAAAATTTAAGTCAAAAGATATGTTACTTTGGAGAAGAGGTTTTGATTTGGTTCCACAGGAAATGAGAAGCTGTGGATTCATTCTTGATTAAGAAAAATCAGGTTTGGTCAAGGAAGACTCCCTGAAAAATCTCCTACTAGAATGGATGGCCCAGATGATCTAACATTTCAGAGGACATCTGTTGGAGTTTCCACTGAGTTGTACATCCAGAGCAGCCTCAAGACTGCTGGCTGAGACAATCCAGTCTCACAGAATACTCTAATCAAGACTTGACCATAATCCTAAATTATCTTTGGATCCCCACAAGATTAACACACCCCTAATCAGCAGGAAGTAGCTTAGAAAAATATACCCACATTCCCAAAAAATGGATTATGAATGTTTCTCTTTGTTTAAAGTGTTGATTACAAGTTGTTATGGATAATAGTCAGGAAAAAAGCTAAACAAAGGAGATTAGATTTAGAGTTTTTGTTTTGAAAAGATAAAAAGGGAAAGTACTGTGGGACAATGGTCTTGTACTCTATAAAGATTTGTCACTTGTATTGGTTTAATAAAATGCTGATTGGCCTGTAGCCAGGCAGGAAGTATAGGTGGGGCAACCAGAATAGGAGAAATCTGGGAAGGGAAAAGGCTCAGTCTGCAGTTGTCACCCAGATGCAGAGGAAGCAAGATGAGAATGCCTGAATGATAAAAGGTACCAAGCCATGTGGTTAACATAGACAAGAATTATGATGGACCTACCCCACAGGCTACCCCATGAAAGAACCAATTAACAGTGCCCGTAATCAGCAGGAAGTAGTCTAAAGAACAATGCCCAAATTCTCTAAATGATTTTTTTATAAATGTTTGGTTATATTTAAAGGGGGATATGCTATAAAGATAAATCCTTTGCATTTGTATGTATCTTGGTTTATTGATACAAATTTAAGGTCAATTTTGCTATATGTATATTGTAAGGAGCCACTTGTTGGTTCCCAGCTGCTCAGCCCCAAAATAATCACTCAGAAACTGAATTAATTAAAATACTACTTGCCCTATTAGCTCTAGCTTCTTATTGGCTAACTCTTTCATATTAATTTAACCCATCTCCATTAAACTGTGTATTGCCATGTGGCTGTGGCTTACTGGGTAAAGTTTGGCCTCTGTCTCCAGCAGGGCTACATGGCTTCTCTCTGACTCTGCCTTCTTTCTCCCAGCATTCAGTTTAGTTTTCCTTGCCTACCTAAGTTCTGCCCTATCAGCAGGCCAAGGAAGTTTCTTTATTCATTAACTAACAAAAGCAATACATAGACAGAAGGACCTCCCACATCAATATGTACATTTCTACTCTTGATTAAGGTCTTGTGCTTGTGTAACTCATTTAAAAATGTAATGTATACTTAAGAAATATAGGTTAATAGATAGTAATCTATACTAGTCAATCTTGTAGTCATGTTAATTAGGTGTGCTAGATGTACAGAGATATATTTCAGATGGATAGTTATCCTTCAAACCTTTCAAAGACTTGCAGAATATGACAATTAAATGTCTTAAGAACTTAAGATTTTCCATGACAGTGAGACACATCTGCTCCTAGCAGCACCGATCATCTACCTCAAGAGGATGATGGGCATCAAAAAGACTCCTTATGTAGTTTGTTAGCCATTTGGGCAAGAAACTGCTCTTGCCTGGACTGCTTGATGGTATGCTATATGAACTAGACATGCAAGACCCACAGAAAAATGATTGCTGAACTTGCCTAAAGGTGAGACAGTCCTTCAGGGTTCCTGCTTCATGAAAGTGTCTGCCAAACGTTCTGCACAATACAGAAGAAGGTGACTGACAACCAGACAATAGAGGCAAAACAGTCTTTCAAATTTCCTTCTTCATGGAAAAGTCTGATGGATACTATGGGCCTGTAGGCTAAAGATGGATACTCCAATGTTACAGAAGAACTTTGGATGACTGTCCAGGCAGTGATATGTCTCTGCCAAATCTAGAATATTAGGATTTGCTTACAATGTACTTCCTGTTAACTTAGGTACTAGTATATCCTTCTGGGGTCTTTGATAGAGTTGAAGAATAGATAGATATAAATATAGTTTTCCTTAATATATTTTTTCTTATGATAAAAGAAAAAGTAAATATAAATATTGTAATTGCAATTCTTGCTTGATACCTGTTTTGTTATATGCAATTTTACTATGGTTTTTGTTGTTGTTGTTTTTTCTTTTCTTTCTTTCTTTTTTTTTTTTTTGGTTTTCTAAGACAGGGTTTCTCTGTAGCTTTGGATCCTGTCCTGGAACTAGCTCTTGTAGACCAGGCTGGCCTCAAACCTTCCTTTTTATTTAGACAGAAAAGGGGAGATGATATGAGAGTCCACTCTGTATGCTGTGAATATGTTTTATTATCATTAGTTAATAAAGAAGCTGCTTTGGCAGAGCAGAATAGAGCAAGGTGAATTCTGGGAGAAAAGAAGGTGAAGTCAGAGAGACACCATGTATCTGCCAAAGGAGAAAGACACCCTCCCTAGAACCTTACCGGTAAGCCACAAGCCTTGTGGTAAAATACAAAATAATAGGAATGGGTTAATTTAAGATCTAAGAGGCCAGGCAGTGGTGGCACACGCCTTTAATCTCAGCACTCAGGAAGCAGAGACAGGCGGATCTCTGTGAGTTCAAGGCCAGCCTGGTCTACAAGGGCTAGTTACAGGCTCCAAAGCTACAGAGAAACCCTGTCTCAAAAAACCAAAAAAAAAAAAAGATGTAAGAGTTAGTTAATAAGAACCCTAAACTAATAGGCCAAGCAGTGTTTTAAATTATATAGTTTCTGTGTGATTATTTCAGGTTTGGGTGGCCAGAAAATGAACGAACAATCTCTGCTTATGCAAGTGGATTTGTTATTGCAGGGCCTCGCCATCTTTTTGGAGACCTCAAAGATCACTGTTGGGACTCATCATGATTCACTGCAGAAAACTTAAAAGTTTTAAGTGCAATATACAGTGGATCTCCAAAAGGTTAGTGGACCACAATCTATTAAGCACATCCAGAGTATACAAACTTAGTTCCTAATTACCTGCTTCAGATTCAAACCCAAAAACAAGTACAGGAAGCTAGATGAAGCTTATTTCTAATATTAGTCTCTATATGACTACTAATATACTGGCAGAATATATATATTATATAATATATATAATCTTATAGATTATATTTATATCATAAGAAACATTTTAAAGAGTCAAAATAAAATCAAAAGATTATGAGATTAGGGCTGGGCAGTGGTGGCGCACGCCTTTAATCCCAGCACCCGGGAGGCAGAGGCAGGCGGATCTCTGTGAGTTCGAGCCCAGCCTGGTCTACAAGAGCTAGTTCCAGGACAGGCTCCAAAGCCACAGAGAAACCCTGTCTCAAAAAACAAACAAACAAACAAACAAAAGAGATTATGAGATTAGGGACAATAGAATAGTCCCTTAATTTTGGTTTTCTTGCCCATACCAGGTGACTCCTCTGACATGAGATAGAGATTTTAGATTTTCCTTTAACAAACTTGCATGGTTGGGTTTAGAGGAGAGAGAGCCATGTTCCAACTCTAAAGCCAACTTTGGGTTTTAATTGAGTTGGGACCTTAAAAAGACCATTTGCCTTATATGTTTGTAGAGAGCAGTAAAAACAAGCATTTGGAAAGACTTATGAAATTCTTCTGTTAGAGGTATGCTATACCATTAGTCCAACTTATTCTTTTTCTTGGGACAATTTCTTGATGATTCATCCTTCTTCTTCGGATGTCTCATAGTCATGTGGTCTTTATATTCCATAGTCCTTTGCTTTTATTCTCCTGGAAAGACAAAAACAAAGCCCTGCCCCAACCCTAACTTTGGGGAGTTCCTTTTTTGACAGGTTACATCTTTGTTAAGGCAAAAAAAAAATTGGCAACAGAGAAAGAATTACCTTTTAACTTAAATTTTAAAAATTTGGAATTAAGTCAGGCAGTGGTTGTATACGCCTTTAGTCCCAGCACTCAGGAGACAGAGGCAGGTGGATCTCTGTGAGTTCAAAGTCAGCCTGGTCTACAAATTGAATTTCAGGACAGTTCAGGCTGATACACAGAGAAACCCTGTCTCAAAGAACAAAACAAAACAAAATTTTGAAATTAAATACACATTGGTATGTGTGGATAAATGTGTATGTAAATATAAATATATATATATATATATATAAATTCAAGGTTAAAGTGTATTTATTTTTACATCACAAAAGGCATTCATTTTGAATTTTAACCTGTCTTTCAAGTAATTCTGTAGAGAATTTGTTTTTATAATAATTTCTAAATATGGTATGTGACTTTTCTAATATGCAAACATACCAACTAGGAGCTGTCTCTGAGTTTTGTCTCGGGGGGTGGGATTAAAGGCGTTTACTGTAATGCTATAAATTAAAAAACAACTAACATATAGAGAACCTATACTTTATCTTTACTGTAATGAAAGGCTTGCGATATCATTGTCCTGCTCAAATATTTTATCTCAGCTCCAAAACATGCTAACTTTTGGATATTTAGAAATGAAGCTTGAACTGTATTAACTCTTTGAATTTACCTACAACATTTAAAATTTTCTAACTGGGTTTTTAATACCAAACAATAAAAATATCATTTTTATTTGAGAAGAAAACTCAAAAGTTGATGCCAAGATGGCATGGGCCACATGGCAGTCTACAGTCTATCATTCTTTTATATATATATATATATATATATAAAATGGGAACGTGCAGGGCTGGTCTCATGTCCTGGCGAGAGTAGTCTGTGAGGCTGGATCATCTCGGTTGGCCACCTTGAAATTATTCTGAGCAGTTTGTAGTTCAAAACTAATCTTCAGGTGGTGTTTTTCAGCCTAGTGGTGTTATCGTAGTCCTGAAGGAATTGTCTCTGTGGGGCTGCGTCCTTCTTTTGCAGATTTCAAAGGCTTCTGTCAGGCACGCTCATGATTCACTGCAGAAAACTGATAGAGACTCAAACCCAAAATCATGTACAGGAAGGTAAATGAAACTTTTTTCTAGAATTAGTTAGTACTCTATATTATCATTAATATGACAAAAAATATATGTTAATCTTATAAATTTTGAGATATTTATACCTCAAGAAAATCTGTTTAAAAGTCAATATAAAAACAAAAGATTGTGAAATTAGTGACAATAAAATAGTTCTTAAATATTTGTTTTACTTCTCTCCCATCCCTGGTGGCTCTTCTGACATGAAACAGAGATTTTGTATTTCACTTTAATAAGCATGATTAGGTTTAGAGAAGGAGAGAGCCACACTCCAACTCCAAAGCCACTTTTAATCTTTAATTGAGCTGGGACTACAAAAAGATCATTTGCATTATATGTCTGTAGAGAACACCAGAAACAAGTATTTGGGAAGAATTATGAATTTTTATCCTGTTGGAAATGTGATTACAAGTTTAACATTTGTTTCACAAAAGATGGATATATATCATATAAGACTATCACTTCCTTGAATATCCTTAAATCTAACATTGGCATAGGAGTCCAATTAGCTCTTACAGAGCCTCTATCATTTAGCAACTCCTAAGTTACTGGATATATTAAGGTTGGTTGTTTGAAAACCTTGGACTGGTCCTCTCTAACCTTATAATGCAATGCTGAAAATGGATCTGGATGTCTCAATGATCTGTTCTATTAAATTTTTCTAAGGTTGTATCTTGGCAGTCAAATCAAATAACTTTTTAAGAGATAAACCAAGAATTATCAAAATGACAACAAGGACTATCAAAATGATAATTAACAGTACGTCAATCCTGGTTAAGTTGATTATCCCTTCATTTAGTTGTTTCATTTTTAAATAATGCTTTACAGAGACCTAACTTTCTCTGTCATAGTTGTGTTTCCCATTTTTAAAAAAATATTTATTTATTTATTATGCATACAATATTCTGTCCACATGTGTGCCTTCAGGCCAGAAGAGGGCACCAGATCTCATTACAGATGGTTGTGAGCCACCATGTGGTTGCTGGGAATTGAATTCAGGACCTTTGGAAGAGCAGGCAATGCTCTTAACCTCTGAGCTATCTCTCCAGCTTGTGTTTCCCATTTTTTAATGTTGGAAAAGTCTCCCTTTTAACTAATTTCTCCTTTAAAGAATTCCCAATTTTCAGCCAGGCGGTGGTGGCGCACACCTTTAATCCCAGCACTCAGGAGGCAGAGGGAGGCGGATCTCTGTGAGTTCGAGGCCAGCCTGGTCTACAAGAGCTAGATCCAGGACAGGCTCCAAAGCTACAGAGAAACCCTGTCTCGAAACACCTTTTTTTATTAAAAAAAAAAAAAAAGAATTCCTAATTTTCTCACTGAATCTGCTGCCTATAATGATAAAGATGTGAGACTGATTGCTGCGGTGTAGAACAGTAACAGCCTGGCTGGATTTCAAGCTTGTTTGTCAGCAGCCCAAGAAGGGGGTTCAGGGAAAGCCCGCCAGAAAGAAGAAAGGAAAACCTAGCCAGTAGGGTGGTGACTGTGGCTGTGTGTAGCTCCAACCTAAGCCAGCGGCTGCAAAGCCACAGGCAAATGGCTTTTTTTGTGAATTCATACCCCCAAATGTTGGATGCCAGATGTAGTTCAAATAATAAAAGCCCACACACAGATATTGGGGTTCAACCTAAAGATCAGAAAAGCAAAGCAGCCAAGCCACTAGAGAGTTCATACCTCTGCCAATGCTCAGACAAAGGGATGATCTTATCCTCAGAGTGACGGCAGATTGCAAAGTTCTCCACCTAAACTCAGACTGCAGACTGAGGCCCTGAGTTCCTGTCTCCTCCCGTCTTATATTCTTCTCTAGTGCTGGGATTAAAGGCATGCAGCACCACTGCTTCCATGGCTAACTAATGTGGTTAAAGTGTGTGCCACCACTGCCCAGCTTCCATGGCTAACTAATGTGGTTAAAGTGTGTGCCACCACTGCCTGGCCTGTATGACTGACTAGTGTGGCTAGCTTTGCATTCTTGTCTTCAGGCGAGCTTTATTTATTAAAACATAAATAAAATATCACTATACTATGGCTCCAAGCAATCCACATGTGCCTCCTGTAATTTCTTTTCTACCAGAGCAAAAATTTTCTTAGCCTCATCTGATAATTTTCTTGGACTATTTAAATCCTTATCATATTCTAAGGTTTAAAATAAATTATTTAGCTCTTGAGAAGTTAATCCAATTGTGGATCATTTATATCTCCCACATTTTATAATATTTCCCAGCAATTTTTGAAAATTATTAAGTTTGTAATTGATCTGTCCTGATTTGTACTTCCTATGGTTGAATTTTTTGTAAATGTATGTTATATTCTAAATAATTAATAGAATATCCTCTTTGCATTTTTAAGGAGCAATTTATAACCCCAATGAGGCAAAATTCTCTTAACTTTATCAAACATTTTATCTAAAGTATCTGCATCTGAATCAGCCAGTAAGATATAATCCATATAATAGTAAATTATAGATTGAGAAAACTGTTTACAAATTATTTCTAATGGATGTTGTACAGAATATTGACACAAGGTTTGGCTGTTTATTCCTTACGGAACAATTTTCCAATAGTACCTTTTAACAAGCTGGTGGTATAGTGGTGAGCATAGCTGCCTTCCAAGCTGGAAATTTTTTAAAGTAGGCACTATGAAGGCAAATTTTTCTCTATCCTGTTCTTGTAAAGGTATAGTAGAAAAGCAGTCTTTTAAATCAATCACTCTATTAGACCTTCCTTTAGGTAATAAAGAAGGCAAGGGAATTCCAGGTTGTAAAAACCCAGTGACTGAATCACCTTATTTATAGCTCTCAGATCTGTTTCCATTCTCCAGTTTCCAAATCTCTTTTTAATAACAATTATAAGGACTGGTGGATTCTTAAATATGTTGAGCATTTAGCTCTTCCTGTACTATCTTTTCTAGTGCCTGTAATTTTTCTGATGTCAAAGGTTCCATCCACACAGGTTTGTCAGTTAACCATTTTAAAGGGAGGGCTGTTGGTTCCTTTTAAACACCAACAGCTGTTGTGCCCTGCTCATGTACAAGCAGACCGTGCTGGCCTTGAACTCACAGAGATCTGCCTGCTTCTGCCTTCTGATTGCTGAGATTAAAGGCATGCACTACCACTGCCTGACCTGTGACTGTTCTTTTTTTTTTTTTTTTTTGTTTATCGAGACAGGGTTTTTCTGTGGCTTTGGAGCCTGTCCTGGAACTAGCTCTGTAGACCAGGCTGGCCTCAAATTCACAGAGATCCACCCGCCTCTGCCTCCCGAGTGCTGGGATTAAAGGCGTGCGCCACCACTGCCTGGCTCTGTGACTGTTCTTGATAATACCTTTTAATGACTTTCTTAGAAGTATTCTTTATTTTATGGTTTGCTTCTGAGATTGGAGGAAAGTTATTCTGTGTTTTCCATTGCTGTAACAAATCATGTCCCCACAAGTTTATTGCTATGTTAGTTACATATGGCTTTAATTTTTTTCTCTGTCCTTCTGACCTTGAACTCACAGAGATTCTCCAGCCTCTGCCTCTGCCTCTACCTCCCAAGTGCTGGGATTAATGGTGTGTGTCACCACCACCTGACCAGAGTAGAAGTTTGATAAGCTCACAGTTCTGGAGGCTGAGAACTCCTCGTTTTATAGTACCAGCATCTGCTTGGCACCTGGTAGAAGATGTTTTGCTCTAACATGACAAAGAACATCATAGCATAGACAGAGAACAAGAAAGCCAGAGAGACCTCAAGAGTTTAAGAACTCCTACAACAAAGCTACCACTGGTCCTGGGATGATAGCTCAGCAGTTAAGAGCACTAGTTGCTCTTCTGGAGAACCTGGGTTTGATTCTCAGAATCCACATGGTAACACACAACTGTCCACAACTCTAGTCCTGGGGGCTCCAGCGCCCTCTTCTGGCCTCCACAGGTACTGTACAAATGCGGTGCTCAGGCATAAATACAAATAAAACACCCATACAAATGAAATATAAATAAAATAAAATGGGGACGGAGCAATGAACAGGGGGAATAATGGGGCAAAGTGATCTTAAGGGAAAATAGTGGAGGTTTTAATTAGGGAGGTGAGGGCTATAAATACAGAATAAATAGAAAGGAGTGTAAAATAACAGTAAGGGTATATGAAAAAGTCATAAGGAATTTGGTAGTTTGATTGTAATGGCCCCCATAAGCTCATAGGGAGTGGTACTATTTGGAGATGTGGCTTTGTTGAAGTAAGTATACCTTCGTGAGGAACTGTGTCACTGTGGGGGCAGGCTTTGAGGTCCCAGATATGCTCAAGATACTCCCCAATGTCTTAGATCACTTCCTGTTGCCTGCAAGATGCAGGACTCTCAGCTCCTTCTCCAGCACCATATCTGCCTGCTCACTGCCATGTCCCGCCATGATGATAATGGAATGAACATTTGAACTGAGCCACCCCAAGGAAACGTTTTCTTTTGTATGAGCTGTCATGGTCATGTTGTCTCTTCACAGCAATAGAAACCCTAAGACAAGAATCATACTATTAACTACCCATCTAAAAATACCCATAATATATATGTCTGTATATACATGTTCCCCCTAAAAGCCATAGACTATCTAGCAAAATATCGACTCCAGGCATGAAAAACCCTCTTTCGAGTTGTTGTCAGAATTGCTCAAGAGACTCCTTTTGTTTGCTTGTTTCCGAGGCAGGGATTTCTCTGTGTAGCTTTGGAGCCTGTCCTGGAACTCACTCTGTATCCCATGCTGGCCTTGAACTCACAGAGATCCTCCTCCCTCTGCCCCCTGAGTGCTGGGATTAAAGATGTGTGCCACTACTGCCTGGTCCAAAAGACTCATTAAATGTTATAAGTTATTGCCATTGCCTTGGGTTGCTTCCAGAGGTAGAAGGCATTTCAGACACATGGCTTAGAGGACTGAAGCTGGATCTGACCTAAAAGCCTTCTTCCTGAGGACTCATTTTCATGGGAGCAGAAGGTGCCGTGGAAGCTTCCAAATCAACTCACCTATGATACCTATGAATTACAACAATGACCAGTGTGGCACAATAACCATAGGGTGCAGTAAGGACACTCATACCTTGGCAGTAACCAATGTCTCCCTAAATGGCTTTATGGCCCCCTCGGCAAGAGTAAAACCATGCCTGGTAATGGAAACCTAGCCAGCCACTCAGGGCTAATGAAGTCATGGATCTTGGAGAAGAGTCTACAACCACTACTTAATGCAACCAGCATAATGCCTAACTCCGTTATAAATGTTTATCTTTATTTCCACAGACAGGTGTAAGTCTCATCCCCATTAAAGAATTTCCTCTTTGTTACAGACAGAGATCATTACATAACCAATCAAAATGCAGATTTGTGGAGCCCAACTGATACATCTGTAACAATTCCTGCACCTAAGGCTCAGGGATCATTGTAAAAGAAGGAGCAGAAAGATTATAAGAGCAGGAAGAACAGAGTTTTCTGTGAGAGTGTCAGAGACATAACACCCATGTACTCATCATCATGGCTGCCTAAACATGACCTGAACATGGATGATAGCAATATACATACTAAAGTGGATGGGAAAGATCATGAGGCTTCAACCCTAGACAAAGAACTCCACGCCAAAATGACAAACACAAAGAGAGAGAGGAGAGGGGCTTGCTATGTTCTCGAGGCCTTTTAGGAAACAAGGAGTTGTTCCTTTGGCTACATATGTGCAAATCCACAAGACGGGTTATATTGTAGACATCAAGGGACTGGGCACTGTTAAAAAAGGAATGCCCTGAAAGTGTCACCACAGCAACACCAAACAGTCTACAGTGTCACCAACATGCTGTGGGCACCATCATAAACAGGCAAGTTAAGGTCAATACTCCTGCCAAGAGAATGAATGCGCGGCCTGAGCGCCTCAAGCGAGCTCTGTAAGCGCCGAGGCAGCTTCCTGAGACGCACGCTGATAAAAAGGAAGCCAAAGAGACAGCACTAGGAGTCAGCAGAAGCGCCGGCCAGCCCCACCCAGAGAAGCACACTGCGAGGACTAACGAAAGGGAGCCCATTCCAGATGGATTCATGATGTAACGTATGAAAAGAAATAACGGACCTGGGCTGAAAAGTGTTTTCCTTAAAACAAGACAATGAAAGAAATGAAAAATAAACAAAAGTTTTATGATTTGCTACTAACTCCCTGTTGCTAAATGAAACCCATTTACTATTTAGTATGTTGTTGGTATTTCGCACTGCATGAAAATGCATCAAGTAGACATTGAAGGCAAAGGGTGGGAATTATTTAATATCAAATTTATTGATAGAAATTCCACTCAGTTGAGGGTTAACATCAGAGAGAATGGAAAAGAGGGCATCCCCAAGCCAGTCAGGATCTAACCGTGCAAATCCTCCCATTAAATCTCTCTTGTTCTTCTTCCGACCACTACTGTCTTCGTCTCAGGCAGGCTTTTCCCACACAGAAGCAAAATGAGCATAGGGCAGCCCCGGCTTATTTATTCATTTACTTAGATTTTTTAAAAAATGTGTGTGAATGTTTGTCTGCATTTATACATGCACTGTGCACATTTCTCATCCCCCTGGAGAGCAGAAGATGGCACTGGAGTTACAGATGATTGTGAGCCATGTGGGTTCTGGGAATCAAACTCAGGTCCTCTGAAAGAACAATGTTCTTAACCAATGAACAATTAATCTTTCCATCCCCCAGTCCCAGCTTCTCTAATTCTGCTGAAAAAAGAACAACTCTATTGCCTAAGCATTCATACTAGTCTTTGGAAAGATCTTGTTCCCTTCTGGAAGAATCGTATGTCTAGGTTATTTCAGTACTCTGGGCAGCCTGCTTCAGAAATCCATGAGATTTGTTTTAGGATTATGTGACTGGCGTCTGGGAAGAGAGAGGATATATATATATGCTAGGAATTAGGCAGGTTCTCAGTCCACAGAATTCCATGGAGTCCTAGTTTGTAAGAAAAGATGATCAGGACCTGGAGGGGAGGCTCAGAGGTTAAAAGCACTTGCTGCTTTTGCAGAAGCCCCAATTCTGTTCCTAGCTCCTATGTCAGGTAGCTCACAACCGTCTGTAACTTCCTCTCAGACACATCAAACACACACGCGCACACACACACACACACACACACACACCCCTCCTACATAAATAAAACTAAATCTTCTTTTAAAAGAGATAAAATGACCAAAGAAGATGCTCTTTACCCCCCCCACTTCCTCCACCTTCACCCCTTGAATATCAGACACCTACATATATGGGATATTTTCCTCAGAGTCAAAGTTCTTCAGCCTGCAGAATACTAAATAAAACCCACTGGCTTTAAGAGTATGTTTGAGAAAATTGTCCTTCTGAAGTGATAAATGGCTTAGAGTTCAAAACAAAAAAACAAACCCTCAACCCACAGCACTATTGAAGTTACTCAAGGTGTTACATACAGTTTTGGTTTCTAGGAGATATGTAAATGATTCACTTGTATTTTTAATCTGTAAGTAAATAGTGCCAGGGCTTCCAGGTAGGTGCTGAAACCAAATACTTTAATTATGTTTTAAAATTACATTTATCTTATTATTTTTGGTTTGTGTAGGTTAGTGCTGGAGCTAGCCAGGTCATGGTCTTCAATTTGTTAAATAATCATTTTGCCACTGAGATACACACCCCCAATTCATAAGGTACCAATTTTTTTGTAGGTAGTAGTCTTGATATTTTGCCAAGGCTGGTTTTGAATGCCTGGGTTTGGGCAGGGGTTCAAGACCAGCCTGGGCTACAGAATGGTTATTTCTCAAAACAGAGCATACAAATCACTTTAATTGCTATATTTGTTGTAGGGTGCTAGGAATAGAACTCTGTTACATGCAAGTGCTCTCCCATCAAACCACATGCTAGCTTGCTATCTTAGGGTTTCAATTGCTGTGATGAAGCACTATGACCAAAGTAACTTGGAGGGTTTTTTTTCAGTTTACACTTCCACATTGTAGTCCATTGCTGAAGGGAGTCAGGGCAGGAGTTCAATCAGGGCAGGAGCTGATGCAGAGGCCATGCAGAGGTGCTGCTTACTGGCTTGCTCTTCATGGCTTGTTCAGTCTGCTTTCTTTTGTTTTTTTTTGGTTTTTTTGTTTGTTTGTTTGGGTTTTTTTTTTTGTTGTTGTTGTTTTTCAAGACAGGGTTTCTCTGTAGCTTTGGCGCCTGTCCTGGAACTAGCTCTTGTAGACCAGGATGGTCTCGAACTCACAGAAATCCACCTGCCTCTGCCTCCCGAGTGCTGGGATTAAAGGCATGCGCCACCACCGCCCGGCCAGTCTGCTTTCTTATAGAACCCAGAACCACCAGTCCAGGGGTGGCACCTCTCACAGTAAGCTGCCCCCACATAAATTATTAAGGAAATGCTCTACAGTCTTTTCTACAGCCTGATCTTACAGAGGCATTTTCTCAATTGAGGTTCCCACCTCTTAGATGACCATAGTTTGTTTCAAGTTAACTAAAACTAGCCGGTACTCTCACACACTTTTTTTCTTTCATTCATTTTTTTCTCTTTCTCTTTGTTGTTGCTGACTACGTTAGTCTCAAACTCAGAGATCCATTTCCCTCTGCTTCCTGAGTTCTGGGATTAAAGGTGTGTGCCACCACAGATGGACTTTTAAAAAGAGTTATATATATTGTGTGTGTGCGCATGCACGTGAGTGCCGTAGTGAACATGTGGAGGTCAGAGGAGGAGTCAGTTCTGTCCTTCTATGTGGGTCCTATGCATAAACTCAAATTATCAAGCTTTCTGCAAGTGACTTTACCCACCGAGTCATCTCTTTCACTCCTGTTTCCTATTGTTTTCAACATGAGTTATTACATTCATGTGTGTATGTGTAACACTGTGTGTAGAAGTCAGAGGACAACGTTCAGGAGTCAGTGTTCACCTTCCACTGTGTGAATCTCAGGAATCAAACAGGTCATCAGTTTTGGTAATAAGCACCTTTACCCGCTGAGCCATGCCACCAACACCCCTTCCTTTACCTGCTGAGCCATCCCATCAACACCCTTCCTTTACCTGCTGAGCCATCCCAACACCCTTCCTTTACCTGCTGAGCCATCCCACCAACACCCCTTCCTTTACCTGCTGAGCCATCCCAACACCCCTTCCTTTACCTGCTGAGCCACCCCACCAACACACCTTCTTTTTTTCCTTTTGAGATAGTGTTTTACAAAGTTTTCCATGCTGGGTATCAAACTCTTGGACTCAAATAATCTTCCTGCATCAGCCTCCAGAGTGGATGGAGGTTCAGGTGTGTGCTGCCATGCCTGCCAGTACTTGTATTTATTTACAACCTGTTTGAGACCTGGTCCTTGCACTGTATCTTTACCTGGTAAGCCCTCTCACCAGTCCCAAAAATCTTTTCTACAATTTGTAAATGGAGACTGCTCTTTCATTCCCAGCTGCCCAGATTGGAATAATCACACAGAAACTGTATTAATTACACCACTGCTTAGCCAATGGCTTATGTGTATTCCTAGCTAGCTCTTACATCTTAAATTAACCCATTTCTATTATTCTGTTTATTGTCACGAGGCTGTGGTTTACCAGGTAAAGTTCCAGCATCTGTCTCCTTTGGCAGCTACATGGTGTCTCATTGATTCATTGATGCCTACTCTTTTTATATATTTCTTCCAGCCTGGCTATATTCTTCCCTGCCATAGGCTAAAGCAGCTTTATTCATTGGCCAACAAAAGCAGCACATATACAGAAGGACATCCCACATCAACAATTAGCCAGGCACTGGTGGCTCACACCTCTAATCCTGCACTTGGGAGGCAGAGGCAGGCAGATCTCTGAATTTGGGGTTCACCTGGTCTACAGAGTTGTTCTAGGACCACAACAGGGTTACACAGAGAAACCCTGTCTCAAAAATACCAAAAGAAAAAAGAAAAAAAGAAAACACAATTAATAGAACATGAAGAAAAGAAGAAATGATGAACAACTACTTATGTTTTCTTTTTTTTCACACGATTTTTGTAGTGAAATGTTTTCTTTATTTAAAAAATGTGTGTGTGTGTGTGTGTGCATGTGTGTGTGTGTTTGTGTGTTAGAAATAAGTGTGGTTTATCAGGGAAGGTATCCATAAATGCCAGAGGAGGGCATCCAATCACCTGACAGAGAAACAGTGTTGGCATCAATCAAGGATTGTATGATTTGTCTTGGCTTTTATATCTCATTAGTGTTCAAAGAGTTAATTGTAAGTTGTAGAAACTTACTAATTAAAGTGTTTCTGTGCAACTCCTTTAAAACCACATTACAAATACCTGTGTATTTGCATCTTTCTCCCTCTTTTTATTTATTTATTTGTGTCTGTGTGTAGGCCAGATGTCAACATCAGTTGTCTTCTCCAATTGCTTCTATACCTTATTTTTAAAAAACAAAAAAGTCACTAATTGGTTAGGCTGGCCATTGAGTCCTCGAGACCCCCTTCCTCTGCCTCCCCAGCACTGTGATTATAACTACACTGGCTTTTGGTGACCCATCTTCTCAGGGCAGCCACCACTGCCACCTTTTATGAGATGCAGCCTTCTTCTGATGGGCTGCCCTCTGCTTGCTTGTGGCCTCCTGAGAAGCTAAGACAACAGGTGCACACCACTGCACCTGTCAGTGCTCTCAGTTAAGGTATCCTCCTTTGCCTTCCAGTTGCACTTTGAGGTTTCAAAAGCCCACCTCCAGCAACATACATCCCCCAACAAGGCCACACCCCCTAACTTTTCCCAAACAGTTCCCAACTGTGGACCAAGTGTTCAAACATATGAGCCTAACGGGTCAGTGACATTCAAACTACAGCGATATTTTCTAAGGAAATTTGTCTCTGACCATGAAGAGAGAGATGTGTGTTGTCGCAGCTCAGCTTCAGAAGAATTATGCTCCCAAGATGGTATTTTAGACTTTTTCTCTCCCTTGCAGGCCTTTCTCTAAATAGGTAAAGTTTTGAACTCACAGTGATTTAAATGTTAATATATGGCAAAAGTTTTTTTTAAAAAAGACATACAGTGAGAACTGTCAGAATTTCAAGTGAGGACCTCAAGACTTGGCTGAGTTACTATAGCCAGAGAGAGCTTCAGAAAGCCCACTCATTCACTGACAAAGGGTGCAAAGAACTAATCCTCGTCCTAGACACCTGTGATAGTGCAGATGTCAAATGTCCCCTAACGTCCATGTGTCAAGTAAAGACTTGGTCCTGAGCGTGGTGTTATGGGAACTAACTGGTGGAGCCATTTAGAGGCGGGGCCTTCTGAGAGGTTTTTAAGCCTTTCAAAGCATGCCTTTTAAGGGGTTTGTGGGGTTCCAGCAGTTGTTGGATATTTGATTGAATTTGTGAAACCCCAAGACTATGCTAATAAAATCAACCTTGGAACAGAATGCTGACCCAGCAATTAGTTGATAGGAATTAGCCATAGGGAGTATGGAGGAGCCAGGAATATGAATAGAGAGACACACTGGAAGGAGCAGGGAGGGACTTAGAGATTCCCAGACCTCTTTGGTTGGGGACAAGTAAAGAGATGCCTCTCTTGCTGGGTCTCTGGCTAAAATGGAAGGTCATCTGGTTGCTTCTCAGCTTCTCTGATCTAAATCAGGTTTTCACCCCAACATTTGATTTCCAAGTAAATAGACAACTTAGTGAAGAACAACATTTGGAATCCGACGTGCAGCTCGAGATCACACTAACCAGGGCTGCAGCTTCTGCTGCTGCCACTTCTGCTGTGGCCCTCCAGCTTGGGCTCCTGTTGCTACTGCAGGGTAGAATTTGATGAATCTCCCCCATGCTTGTTTTTGCTGCTCTTTACAAACATAAGAGGCAAATGCTCTTTGCGGTTCCCGTTCAATTAAAATTTAAAGCTGGCTCTTGAGTTGGAGCATGGCTGTCTCCTCTAAACCCAAGCATGCTTGTTAAAGGGAAATCCAAAATCTCTGTCTCATATCAGAAGGCCCACCTGGTATGGGAGAGAAGAAAAATGAAAATTAAGGGACTATTCTATTGCAACTAATCTCATAATCCTTTGGTTTTATTTTGACTCTTTAAAACTTTTCTTAAGTTATAAATATCTCAAATATGTGTGTGTGTGTGTGTGTGTGTATTCTGTTAGGATATTGGTAGTCATATAAAGTACTAATTTTAGAAATAAGCTTCATGTAGCTTCCTGTACTTGTTTTTGAGGTGGAGTCTGAAGCAGGTAATTAGGAACTAAGTTTATGTACTCTGGATATGTTTAATAGATTGTGGTCCTCTAACCTTTTGGAGATCTACTGTATATGGCACTTAAAATGTTTAAGTTTTCTGCAATGAATCATGACTCCTAACAGTGATCTGTGAGGTCTTCAAAAAGATGGCGGGGCCCTGCAATGACAAATCCACCTGGGCCATGATAACACCATTAAGCAACAAACACCACCCAAAGTTGAGTTTCAAACTACAACCTGCTCAGGACAACTTTGCAGCAGCTAGCTGAGAGGGCCCAGCCTCACAGACTGCTCCATCCAGGACTTCATACAAACTCTGTACTTTCCCCACGCACAGAGATTGGACACCAAAGGATACAGCTAACTCTCTCAGGACTTGACCATTATCCCAATTTTTTCAGGGTTTCTCTAAAGATATCATCACCCCCAGACAACAGGAAATAATTTTAAGAGCACGAAGCCCATATTCTCAAGAGGTGGTTGGGTGGTTTTGGTTGTTTGGTGTGTTATGGATATTTGTCATTGTTTAGGGGTTTTGTTGCAAATTGCTATTGGTCATCGTAAGGGAGGAAGCTAAAAAAGGTTTGATTAAGGGATTTCTCTTTCTTTTTTTCCTTTCTTTCTTTCTTTCCTCTATCCTTCTTTCTCTTCTGTCTAGTGTTGAAAAAAATAGGGATTAGGGATGAAAATATAAAAGAGGGGAATATAGGGATGATAGGGTAAAAGGTTAGATTATTGAATCTATAAAACCCAACTACTAGTTTAAAATATTTTACATAGGTATGGATTTTGTGTATTGATACAAATTTCAGGTTATTTTTGTTATAACATAGTGTGTATATGTTTCTACTTTTGTTTAAGGTATTGTATATATGCAGCTCATTTAAAAATGTAATGAATAGTTCTAGTCCTTGAAGGGTATTGTTACAAACTGTTTAAAGTAATTAAGAAATGCAGGCTAGTAGTTAGTCATTTATAACAATCAAACTTATAGTCATGTTAGGTGTGTTTTCAAGGTTAAACAGAGATATATTTTAGATAGAAATGTTGTCTTCAACAAAGTTCTACAGAATATGACATTTAAAATGTCTTAATAACATAAGGCTTTTCATGACAATGAGATGTGGCTGCTCCTGATTAACACTAATGTACTTCAGAGAAGATGATGGGCATCAAAGAATTTTCACAAGGAGTTTGCTTTCAATGTGGCAAAGCTAATCACTGGGCAAGAAATTACCCTTCCCCAACTGCTGACAGTATTCTGCCCAAATTGGACAAGCAAGACACAAAGGAATTGGACAGCTAAACTTTGCCAGGACAAGGTAGGCCAGTCCTTCAAAATTCCTGCTTCACAGAAAAGTCTGTCAGATATTCTAAACCCATAGGCCAATGACATAACATTTCAGAGGAACCTTGGGTGACTGTCTAGGCATCTAGCTGTCTTTGTCATTTCTATAGTTTTGGAAGTTTCTTGCTCTGTACGTTGTGTTTTCTCAGGTTTTATTTTATCCTTCTTGGGTCTCTCATAGGGGTTGAAAACTAGATACTTATACTGTTTTCTTTGTTACCAAATTCAGAAAAGAGACTTACAAAAGAGATGTAAAGTTTATAAGTTTAAGACACATAAAAGCTTAAGTTGTTTATCTAAGAAAATGTTTTAAGGTCTAAAAGGATACTTTTAGGTTGGTGATGCAAGTTATGATAGAAAGTGGTTTAGGTATAAAACTTTGGACTCACCAAGACTGGATAGATAGTAGAGTATTTTCTCTGAATTTGCCAAATACAAACGGACTAAACATTGTGAATATAATTCTTACCTGACAAATGTTCTTATTGTATATAGTTTTACTATGTTAGAGTTAATACTTTTCATTTTTATTTATACAATACCTGGTAATTGTTCTTATTGTATATAGTTTGACTGTGTTGGAGTTAAAACCATTTTTCTTTATTTAGACAAAAGGTGGGAAATGTTGCAGTGGTGCGAGACAATTCTGTATTCTGTCAATTATGTTTTAAATAAACGCTGATTGGCCAGTAGCCAGGCAGGAAGTATAGGCAGAACAACCAGACAGGAAGTAGAGATGGGGCAATGAGAACAGGCATATTCTGGGAAGGAGGAAGCCCATTCCTCCCGAGTCCTGCCCAGACACAGAAGAAGGAAGAAGTCCTGCCCCACTAAAAAAGGTACCGAGCCATGTGGCTAACATATACTAGAATAATGGGCTAATATAATTTATAAGAGTTAATAAGAAGCCTGAGCTAATGGGCCAATCAGTTTATATCTAATGTAGACTCTATGTGTGATTTTCTTTGGTACTAAGCGGCATGGGAACTGGGCAGGACAGAAACCCCAACAAGAAGGCCCTCATGTTACATTGCAGCATATTTTATTGCACTTTGAAACCACAAGACTGTGTTAATAAAATCAACCTAGGCTCAGGAGGTAGAACCAGCAACTAGTTGACATGAATTAGTTATAGAGAGACAGAGGAGCCAGGAATACAGATAAAGAGACACACAGTAGGGAGTGACTTAGACTTTCATGGTCTTTTTTGGTTTGAGACAGTGAAGAGACATGCTCTTGCTGGACCTCTGGCCAAAAAGGAAGGTCATCTGGTTGCTTCTTGGCTTCTCTGATCTAGCAGGTTTTAACCCCAACATCTGACTCCCGAATCTTTATTGGTAAATAGAACAACTTAGTTAAAAACAACATCTAGTCACCTCTTTATTTGTTGGAGGGAGTGGCCGCTTGTTTGCCCCGGCCGCCTGGCTAGCTTACACCTGAAATAACCACACAGAAACTGTATTCGTTAAAACACTGCTTGGTCCATTAGCTTTAGTTTCTTATTGGGTAATTCTTACATCTTGATTTAACCCATTTCTATTAATCTGTGTATCACCATGTGACTGTGGCTTACTGGCAAGATTCTAATCAGTGTCTGTCTCATGCAGAAGATCCATGGCTTCTCTCACTCTGCCCTTCTTCCCAGCATTCAGTTCTTTCTTCTCCACCTACCTAAGTTCTGCCCTATCAGGCCCAAAGCAGTTTCTTTATTCATTAGCCAATGAAAGCAACACATGAACAGAAGAACCTCCTACACCATTTATTCCCACTTTTTCTCCCTGTCTCTTGATTTAAAAGGTTTTGCTCTCTGCCATGTGGTCTTACCCGGCTGCTTCACTACACACCTAAAGCAATGGAGCTAAAGCTCTGACCCAAAACGACTTTTTGCAGGCTACATAGTAGAGAGATTGCCTGCTACATGTGAGGATCTAGGTTTAGTGCCCAGTGTTGAAAATGGATTTCTTTTTGAGGCAGTGTCTGGCTGTACTGGAACCTACTTTATAGGCCAGGCTGGCCTCGAACTCCCAGAGATCTGCTTGCTTCTGCCTCCAGAGTGCTGGAATTGAAGGAGTACACCACCACTGCCCAGCTCAAAAATTATTTTTTTTAAAGAGAAAGTTGTTTATCTCAGGTGATTTGCTATAATACTGGACTATAGAGAGCTGACTAAGACAAGACCCAACACGACATATGGTCCTTTCCCAAGGATAGCCTTTTCTGCTTTCACTTTTTCTTTGTTTTACCCTTCCTTCCTTTCCTTCTTTCTTTCTCTCATTCCTTCCTTTCAAATTTTACTTTTATGTGTGCATGCTCTAGAGACCTTCCTGTTTGCCACTTCCCTTATTTTTGGGGTGACAGGCATGGGTTCATGACCATGAATAACTTTCATGAGTGCTGGAGATTCAAGCTCAGGTCTTTATGCTCATCTAGGATGTACTCTTATCCACTGACCAGTCCTGCCAGACCCTCTTTCTTTTGACTGTTCTTTGTACCCTGCTAGGGACTGAATCAAGAGCTTTGCAAATGCTAGGCAAGCACTGCGCTATACCCTCCCTCAGCCACTCATCCCTCCTCCTAAAAAGTTTAAATTAATGACAACTATAAAATAATGTGAGATGGTGATCAATGATTTGAGCAAAAACCAAAAGGAGTGGATAGACAGATGTTGTCTAAGGAGCCATGCTCAGGAAGCCTGCTTTGTGAAGGAAGGCTGATCAGGGACCTCAGTGAAGTGAGACAGGCATCCACATGGAAATCTAAGGAGGAGCATTCATCCCGTCTTGCAAACTCAGGTCTCTTTTGTTAGGTCAGCTTTGAAGTGAGAGTGAAAAACAGAGCAAGGTAAGAAAAAAGGACTTCTCTCTCTCTCTCTCTCTCTCTCTCTCTCTCTCTCTCTCTCTCTCTCTTTTAAATCTCAAAATTAAGCCTGAACCTTCTTCTTGGTAACTGCCTGTTCCCAAAATCAATCAGCTTAACCAGTGTTAACGTTACTGCCTTATGGACAGCAGAATCATCTTCATCTCTAATCCTCGTCCAGCCATGCACTTTTCCTGGTATTAGCATTCCTATAACTAGCGTGCCAGTCAGCATTTGTTGCCACTTATTCTCTGTAAGAAACATTTGTTTTCAATGTAGGATCTTTGGTTGGCATTATTGGGGTGTAACCTACATATTAAATTCACCAGTTTGAAATGTATAATTCTTTGATGACTGTACAGAGTACCCACCACCGCAGTCAAATATGGAGAAAATATCTCCATGTTATGAAATCTGCTCTATCTCTTTGAAGTCAATCACTGCCATCCGCATGCAGCACATCACAACCACTGGCTTGTTTTCTGCAAAAAAATAACTTTTTTGTTTTATTTTGTTTTTTTTTTTTTCAAGATAGGGTCTCACTATGTAGTTCTGGCTGTCCTGGAACTTATTAAGTACACCAGTCTGCTGGCCTTGAATTTATAGAGATCTGCCTGCCTCTGACTCCCAAGTGCTGGGATTGAAGGCATGCACACTACACACAGCTCAAAAGATTACCATAATAGGATGCAAATTCTTATGAGGACTTTCTGTTTTGAAATTCTTGGCTAAGATACTTCATTGAATACACAGATAGATAAGAATCAGTCTATGTCCTTAAACAGCCGTAAATGAAGTTGAGCTTTATGTAATCTTATTATGCTATGTATACATCACTCAGAACTGAATTTCAGAATGAACTGTGACCACTAAAGAAGAATGAAGGAGAAAGATCACATATGCTCCAGGACTGGGAGAAGACTGAGCAAAACCCTGCACCTTCATGAATGCCACTAATTATGATTTCTGTAGAAAGGAACAGATTTATAATCACAGGATGTTCCAGGTATTTCTGTAATAAACTTTTTTTTAAAAAATCAAGCAAAATACATTAAGGCAGAACAAGTACAAAACCCGTTGGTGCACAGAGGGATAGCTCTAGGTTATTTAATATCAATGTAGACCAGTTTACTGACCAATCCAACAAAAAGGCAGCACCCTGAAGTCTTTTGGCTTAGGTAGGATAAATATCTCCTTGAAGGAAAGTAAGAGATAAGGGAATAAAGCCCTGTATAGGCTCACAGAGCATTGTGGGGAGAAGTGAGAAAATGGATGGCGCATTAAAATTCATGAGATGCCAGTTAACTTCTCTGAATAACAAAGTGATTATTATGCAAGGTCAGGCTTTTCTTTCATCTTTCCATAAAGACACAAAATCATTATCATGATCTGCCATGTGTCTCTCCTTTGTTATTAGACGCTGGACAGGCTTATTAAATGTTCTGCGTTCCGTGGGGGAAATGGCCCCAGTGGCAAGGAACGATCGCAGTGCCCATAGCTTTGTATGGTTCTAATTGCAAGTGTATTTTAAGCAGAGAGACGGAGAATGAAGCAGGGGGAACACAGAATGGCAGGGTAGGCATTTTCTCGTGAGGACAAAGAAACTAATCTTTTCTTGATTTTACTGACTCTTGCATATGCTTTACATCAGCCATTTCCAGAATACATGGCAGTTACCATGTCTGGAGTGTCTTCGGCCAACACAACGTGGGCCATAGTTAACTTCAAAAGGGAAGTAATATAAGCAAATTAAGGAAGAGTAGTAATATCAGGAGGGGAAAACTAGGTATAATAATCCTGTAAACTGTGTATGGCCAAGGCTAACTCAGTAAAGTGCTTGGAAGACCAGATTGAGCGCCACTGAATCCATG
Source organism: Ondatra zibethicus (assembly GCA_004026605.1). NCBI lineage: Eukaryota > Metazoa > Chordata > Mammalia > Rodentia > Cricetidae > Ondatra > Ondatra zibethicus. Next base: position 90,117 of record PVIU01001238.1, read on the forward strand.
TGAAATATCCAGCCATGGTGGTGCCCTGGGGAGGCAAAGACAGTCATACCCCGCACTGCCCCTCCCACAGGCTCACTGGCCTGCCAGCCTAGTCTAGTAAAAAAAAGGAGGACAGTGCCTAAGGAAAGACACCAGAGGCTGTCCTCTGGGTATGTAAGCACACGAATGTGTATAAGCACACACACCTGTGTATGTATAGCGGCTCAGAAAATTACCAAAATTATAATTCCAATATGCAAAGAAATTACTACTTTTTATTTTCTTAGATGGACCCCATTTTACTTGCAAGCTTCTCACTTGCTCCATAATGAGAAGAAACAAGCAAACAAACATGTCAATTTAGGTAACAATCTTTTTTAGTTCAAATAAGGAGTTCCTTCCTTTTGAGGGCTATATTTTCTTTGGAGTGAATGCAAAATGTTTCTATTTCTCCCCCCTTGCTTGGCCCTGCTCTTGTTCAAAATACATCCAGTTGTTTAGAAGGACCTGTGAGATGGTGGTGTTGAGGAGAGGAGAGTCCTCACCAACATGTGATGTCTCAGAGTCAAATGTCTCTGCAGCAGAGTGGATGCCTATGGCCCGGTGGTCCTTGGTGGGTCCTGGGAAGTGACAAGTATTAAAATCAGATTCTGTCCTCCTCAGACACCTGCACTCTTGTCATGTACACACACCCATCCACACACAATTAAAAATAAAATTAAAGTGTCAGTCAAGAAAGTGATGAGACTGTTTGGTATTTAAAAAAATATATGCTGGAGAGTTGTGGGGAAAAGGGAACACTTCTGCATTGCTGGTGGGAATGCAAGCTGGTACAACCCCTTTGGATATCAGTGTGGTGATTGCTCAGAAAATTAGGAAACAACTTTCCTCAAGACCCAATAATAACACTTTTGGGTATATATCCAAAGGATGCTCAATCGTGCCACAAGGACATGTGCTCAACTATGTTCATAGCAGCTTTGTTTGTCATAGCCAGAACCTGGAAACAACCTAAATGCCCCTTGATCAAAGAATGGATTAAAAAAAAAATTAAAT
>PVIU01001238.1:91251-228100 GCA_004026605.1 Ondatra zibethicus
AGTACTACACAGCAGAAAAAAATAACGACAGCTTGAATTTTGCAGGAAAATGGATGGAACTAGAAAGCATTATTTTGAGTGAGGTAACCCAGACACAGAAAGACAATTATCACATGTACTCACTCATAGGTGGTTTTTAAACATAAGGCAAAGAAAACCAGCCTACAAACCACAATCCCAGAGAACTTAGACAACAATGCGGACACTAAGAGAGACTTACATAGATCTAATCTACATGGGAAGTAGAAAGTATAATAAGACAAGATCTCCTAAGTAAATTGGGAGCATAGAGACCTTGGGGGAGGGTTGAAGGAGGGAGGGGAGTGGCAGGGAGGGGAGCAGAGAAAAATGTAGAGCTCAATAAATACCATGGGAAAAAATATTTGCTTATTGTGTGTAAGTGTATAAGTATGTTGGTATACAGATGCCACCAAAGGTGTGAAGGTCAGAGGTCATTCTGAGAGAGATGGTTCTCTCCTCCCACTATGAGGGTGCAAGGACTAGAACTCAGGTTGCTGGGCTTGGTGGCAAATGCCTTTACCTGCTGAGCCATCTAGGCAGCTTCTTTTTTATATCTATTAATGACATTGGTCATACAACTATATATACATGACACGAGTCACAAAATTACTTGCTAAAATGATATTTTTGAATTCAATCTTAATAAACCTGACCATTCAATACAAGACTTTCAATAATGCTGAGCATAGATTTTAATGGTAATAAATACTTGTCAGCCCCCTTTTTTCCTATGAAGAAATTACAATTGAAAAGTCAAGAAGGACAATACAAATTAAAATATTAAAATGAAAAGCAGTTGTACTACTAAATGTGCATATATTAAATATTTATAAAATTTAAATAATACAGAGCATGTAGTACATGCCACAAATCCCAGCACTCAGGATGCAGAGGCCGGGGGGTCTCTGTGAGTTCAAGGTCAAACTGGGCTACCTTGTCAGACCTTGTCTGTTTTTCTTTCCATTCTCTTGATTTTGTAACCCATTATTGAAAGTTGTTTCATTTTAGAGAAATAGTACTGTTTAATTTTTCTTTTAAGTAATGTTGCTGCTGAAGTTTCCCAAACCCAGCTTGCCACCTTCAGGCAACTGCAAGATTTACAGAGACCATAGCTAGAGATAAAAATATTAATTTTGCATCTTTCTCAAAATTCCTTGATAGTATTCTGATCTGGTAGTACCTTTGTATTTTGCTCTGTCTTGAAGCTTTTCTAGCATTTATTGGAATTGTCTCAACTTCCAAAGCTTAGTTCATTTTTTTGCTAGGTACAAAGCTTTCCCATCATGCTAGCTCCATTGTGTTCCTCGGAATGTCTTCCTTGGTAACACGTACACTCAATACAACGATCGAACAGGACCACCCCTGCCCACCTCTTAATTACTTTTAAAGGAGAAGAGGTCTACATCTGAGGATGGCTTGTTTTCTTTCTTTTTTCTCTTTCTTTCTTTCTTTCTTTCTTTCTTTTTTCTTTCTTTCTTTCTTTTTCTTTCTTTCTTTCTTATTGAGACAGGGTTTCTCTGTATTAATAGTCCTAGCTGTCCTGGAACTCACTCTGTAGATCAGGCTGACCTTGAACTCACGGAGATCCACCTGCCTCTGCCTCCCAAGTGCTGGGATTAAACACGTGTACCACCACCGCCCAGCAGCTTGTTTTCTTGAATCCCTTCCATTAGGGTCTTTTCTAACAAGAGCATCTGAGAGTTCTTTATCCTTTCTGTCAATCCTTGCCTCAGTATGCCCCCTCCCTTCTTTCTCCCAAGCTCCAGATGCTTCTATCAGAGAGAAGTAAGCACAGAGGGCTTGATTTGAGCCCTTTGCTCAGGAATAACTTTGGATCTCTGTGTTTGCCTCGATGAGAGTTGGGGAGAAAGACCCTCACTTTATTAGCTAAAAGGAAAGCAAAATACAGAGAATCAGGTTGATATTTAAGGATTGAAATTTGTCCCAAATGTAAACTTTTAATGCCAATCTTGACAATTCTTAAAATGCGACTCCTGTTTCAATGCTCCTAAACACACTCTGCTATATCTCAAGTAATTTCATTGACCAAGTCTATTCTTTTTGAGGCAGGGTCTCACTGTGTAGCCCTGGTTGGCTTGGAATTTGATGTATAGACCAGGTTGGCCTCCAACTCAGAGATCCTCCTGCCTCTGCCTCCACAAGCTGAAATTAAAGGCATGTGCCACCACACCCTCTCCATGCCTTTTCCTCATCATCACACTCACGCTGTCTTAGTAGCATCTTTCACCATCTGTTTCTTCCTTCCTTTCCCTTCCCTTCGTTCATCCTAACCAGGGTCAACAAACTCATTAACTTTTTCAGTCTGTGTTCTAATTCTCTTTTCATCCAAAACAGATTCTGTCTGCTCTTCTTTACATGACCAAAACAATCCTTGCTTTAGTAAAACTAGTGAACTTTAAAAAAATCCATGTATTTTGATTTTATTGTTCACTATTCCTATGAGCCACGAGCCATCATGTTCTGTTCTTGGGTTTCTACACATCACTGTTTGTTTGGTGTTTGTAACTGTGTTTGTTAACATATAAATAACATATATGCTATTTTTGCTTCATGTGTTGCTTTTACTTTACAATACTTGATTATTTGATATTTTGTGTGTGAGTGTGTACAATGTGGGGGGGAGTAGGTGGGCGAGTGTGCACGGTGCTTTTACTCACCGGGCAGTCTACTGATAATTGGAAGGCTCTTTAACCATCGCAGCAGGGAGCCTATATTTCGTTTCCTTCCTGAAGACGATGTAATCATGTTATTGCGTTTTTGCAAGTCTTTACAATTGAGCCCTCAATGCTCGGAAATAGATGGGTTGGAATCAAGGACGTTTTGAAAAACTGCTCACTGAAGCAATGGCAGTAAAGTACAATCCATATGTCTTATTCTTCACTTATCCCTTTTGATCTTTCTCCTGAGTCAAAGGTAACTAGACATAGATTCAGTGTTGCCGGGAATGCAGACCTTTCTCCCAAAATTTAATCCACACATTTTCTATTTTCACTTTGTGTTTGTGTTTTTTTTTTTACTATTGTAATTTGTAAGCCCAATGGTCAAGAAATAACCTTTCTACTAGTAATAACCTAGGCCGTTAACGATAACATATTTTACTTGGCCTTGGCTGTGAAAAGAACAGTGTGACCATTTGTGCTCTTTGCTTTTATTTTCCGTCATTCTTGGCTCCTAGATTTCTGCTGGTTATTTTGTTAGGTGGTTCTCAATGCATGAAGTCAATTCTATAATAGTTACAAATGCTGGAAGAACATACCTCATTTTGTAATTCCAATCCTCACTCGAGTATTGGATTATTAGTATAATTTTGAATCCCAGGTTTCCTGTCTCTCTTTATTTGTTCCCAAGAGAAAGTTTTGGAAGTTTCTTTCTCACATAGGAAAACCAGATAGTAGTAACCTCTAATCCCATTTGGGTGGGCAAACTTCTGTGAGTTCAAGATGAACCTAATCTACATATTGAGTTTCAGGCATCCAGGGCTATATAGTAATATATAGTGAGATCTCCCCTCCTCCAAAAAAAAAGAAAGAAAGAAAGAAAGAAAGAAAGAAAGAGGAAAAACCAAAAGAATACTTTGTCTTAAACATTTAACTACAAATTGCTTTGTAAATGGTAACCATTATTGTTTGAAATGATTCTGTTTACTTTTCTGGAAAAGGACTTTGTGAAATAGCTGGTCCTGTACTGAGATACAGAGGCCACCAATATCTTCATAGCCTTACTACAATTGCATATTTTGCTCTTTTCTGACATGATAGCTTGAATTCCCAATGGAAATCAGAAGGTTCAGAGATGGCTCTAATGCTTTTTGGAGAAACCTGAGTGTTCTCTCATTACTAGGGCTATTGCTGTACTACCCAAGCTGTTAGAAGGTCACACCCGATTTGCTACCACCCAAAATCTGATAAACCAGAGCCTGGAACTCATAGCAATCTCTTGCTTCAGCCTCCCAAGTGCTGGAGCCTTGGGTGCAAACCACCATACTCAGGTTTGATAAAGTTTATATGCGATACTGGGGGTTGACCCCCAGGGCTTCTCATAGAGCAGATAAACTTGTTGATCAGATCTGTTGAAAAGGAGTTGATACACGTACACTTTAAAGCAAAGTCTTGGACTCTAATAACCTTATGTCTTTTTCAGCTTGGTCAAAGAGTTGGGGTAATAGGGGACATCGATTTCTGTTGCTTTCCTGGAAATTTTGATTTGTTTTAACAGCAGGAACTATTGAAAAGAACAAGAAGCAGACAGAAATGATGACATCACAGCACTTGGATAGCTGAGGCAAAAAGATGATGAGTTCTAGATTAGCCTGGGCTACATAGTGATCTTGTTTTAAGTGTAAGAGGCGGTTTCCTTCACATTTTGTTACACTTGAGTTTACTTAGAGAATCAGCAGATATTTTAACTGAAGGACTGGTCCAACAGCATCTCTCCTTTTCGCCCCTTCTCCTTTCTTCTTCTCCCCTCTCCTTCCCTTCTCTTCTTTCTCTCTCATTCATCCACCTCCTCCTTCTCTGAGACAGGGACTCATTTTGTACCCTAATGGTGGCCTGGATCTCATAGCAATTTTCCTGCCTTAGCCTCCCAAGTACTATGGCCATGGGTACAAATCACACACTCAGCTTTGATAAAGTTTATATGTGATACTGGGAATTGAACACCAGGGCCTCCCATAGAGTAGATAAGTACTCTACCACTGAACTATACAAGTCCCCGGAGTACCTTTACACACACACACACACACACACACACACACACACACACACACACACCACCTCTGAGAGTGTGTATCTGTAGAATTCTCAGCAGTCCTGTTTTATTAGGAAGACACTTCCATTAAAAGTCAGTTTCTTTCTTTCTTTCTTTCTTTCTTTCTTTCTTTCTTTCTTTCTTTCTTTCTTTCTTTTTTTTTTGAGACAGGGTTTCTCTGTGGCTTTGGAGCCTGTCCTGGAACTAGCTCTGTAGACCAGGCTGGTCTCCAACTCACAGAGATCCGCCTGTCTCTGCCTCCCGAGTGCTGGGATTAAAGGCATGTGTCACCACCTCCCGGCAAAAGTCAGTTTATTTCTAAAACAAACGTCATTTATTCATCTCTCCTCTTCAGATCGTGACTGCCACCTTGAGTCACTGCTACCTGCAGGTGTACAATGAATAATGGTGTTCTTAAAGTCTGGCTCCTGTGGGCCTTCCCAGCCAGTTGGAGGGTGTGGAAACCATGCAAATAAATGTAAATACAGACTTCCACGAGGGAGCTGAAACCTCATGAGAACCTAAGTTTTGAAAACTGCAGCACTAAAAGCTGGCTGGAAACTCAGTAACTGTGTGTCCTGAAAAGGAGAGAGGGTAGTGAGTTGCCCAGGATCACAGTGTGTAAGGACATGTAGGACGGCTGCAGCTCCTGGGAAAGGGTCATTTCCAGTGGGGTGTGTGGAGATGGAGGAGACTGTGGTGATGGTGTGGCACCCAAATGAGGTGTCACTCTGCCTTACTTTACTCTAGAATTAAAAAAACAAAAACCAAAAACCAAAATCGTGAACTAGCCTTCAGGTGCACGGGCGCGGCTTCGCGGCTCAGGCGGAGGCACGTGCAGTGGGCGGGGCGCCTCTGGGGGCGGGGCTCCGGGGCCCCCCAGGAGCGCGGGCCCGTGCGCGTCCAAGCGGCCGCCGCCACGTCATCGAGCCGCTCCTCCTCCCGTCAGTGCCAGTCGCACGCGCGGAAGTAAACACCCGTACGTCATCAGGGCGCGCCCTCGCCTTTCCCCTCCCATCTCCTCAGCTCGGTGGACGTGCTCGCCTCTTCTCCGGACCGGGTCTATGTCCCGGTTTCCCGCCGTCGCGGGCAGAGCGCCAAGGCGTCAGGAGGAGGGCGAACGGCCAAGAGAGCTCCAGGAAGAGCGGCCGTCAGCTGTTCGCATCGCTGACAGAGGTGCGGTCCGCGGGACGGCGTGGCAGCCGGCGGGAGTTATTTGAGGGGCGAAAAGTACATTTCTGGGTGACAGAGGAGATGGGGAGGAGGCTCAGACGTTCTCTTGGTCTTTCAAGTCTGAAGGCGAACTTTGCGTCCAGTGAGCACTTTGGCTTAGAGGGGGGCGGTCCCAAACCCAAGTTGGGTGAAAACCTCGCCTGGGGGTAAGAAAGTGGACCCGAACGCCCAAAATGCGTTCTGCTCTTTAACAGCCTCATAAAGCCTTTGTTCTCTACCGTTCATCCCCCTCCCCTTCGCCGGGCCGCCAGCCTGCCTTTGGGTACGGTATGAAGGGAGCCCGTTTCCAGGAGCCAGTTTCCATGGTTACCCACCACTTGGCCTTCTGGGATATCAGTCACTCTGAACAGGGACCTAACTTGAACCGTGAATCAGAAGCAAATACAGGTGGCTTCTTATTCTTCTGAGAGTTGTTCCGCTGAGTTCAGGTTTTTGCTCTATTGTCTAATAAAACTTGAGTTTTGTGCTTCTGTGGAGGTATGCATGCATACATGTTGCCTAGTGCTAGACTGACTTTGTCAAGTACTTTGCGTTACACATCAACAATGTTGAAGTTGTTTGATTTTTACCAAAAAGTTACTCTGAGTTTATAAACTTTGGCGTGTGATTTGTCCATAGGTGTCTTCACTGGAAAGTCATGAATTGAGCCTTCCAGTTGTGTGATTTCTTTGCTTTTCTTCTTTCGGTTCTGAGACGTTGGCAGAGACAGCTTCACAGGTCTTTTAATTGCACTATTTTTGTGTTGTTACAGAAGAGAAAGGATGCACATCGCAGGAGGGAGGAACAACTCCAACTTTTCCTATTCAAAAACAAAGAAAAAAGCTCATTCAAGCTGTGAGGGACAATTCGTTCCTCATTGTTACTGGAAATACAGGAAGTGGTAAAACAACTCAACTCCCTAAATACCTTTATGAAGCAGGTAATCTTCTTCTTGGATACACATGAAAGCACGAAAGAAACAAAACTTTAAGGTCTAGTAAGACTGCTATAGTGTGTAAATGCCCACTTTTGCCCACTACCCCATTTCCCCATCCTTGCTCTGTCTCCTTTGCTTTATTTCAGGCCCAGGGATTGCTGGTGACTTTTTTTCCATTTTTATTTGCTGTAGTAATAATAGAAGAAGGCTGGGTGTGATAGTACATATTTTGATCCCAGCACTTGTTAGAGGCAGGGGTGTCTCTGAATTTTGAGGTTAACATAGTTTATATAGTGAGTTCCAGGCCAGCTATGGTTATATGGTGAGGAAGGAAAAAAATATAGCAGATAGTTGCTGATTTTCTTCTTAGAATATGGCTATCTTGTTACCCAGTGAGAACTGAAGCAATTGTGAAGGGAAAAGATAGGTATTCTTTGTTGCTGGCATTTTTATTATTCTTCCTCCAGAACTTTATCAGGTAAATATTCTCAGATTCTATTAGCATCAAGCTAACAAATGACTGAGAAAGTGTCTGTTTCACTAGTATGACAACATTCTCTGTCTTAAGGTTGGAAAAGAGCAAAATCATTTTGGATATGATTCACTTTAAAATAAAAATTAATTTTGGGGGGCTGGAGAGATGGCTCAGCAGATGAGAGTTCTTGCTGCTTTTCTAGGGTCCAGACTTCTGTTCCCAGAACCCACATTGGACCTGTAACTCTATCTCTGGGGAATCTGACGCCCTCTTCTGGACTCCTGGGCACCTGAAGGTGTACATTCAAGTACAGAGATATACACACTATACACAAAAACATATCTTTTAAAACTTAATTAATTATTTTTCATTTTCTTTTTTTGGTTTTTCGAGACAGGGTTTCTCTGTAGCTTTGGAGCCTGTCCTGAAACTAGCTTTTGTAGACCAGGTCAGCCTAGAACTCACAGACGTACTCCTGCCTCTGCCTCCCAAGTGCTGGGATTGAAGGCATGCACCATCCACTGCCCGACTTTTAATTAATTTTAATTTGAGAATGGCTTCCATCTACTCTTCATGTTGGCCTCCATCATGCCTGGCCCTTATATTAACATAATCTGATGCATCAAACCTAATTTGACATCTGCTAAGGCATACCATTATTTTCATGTTACTAAGAAAAAAGTGCTACCTAATATATATTGCATCTCCATTTTCATGGTTAAAATATCTCCAGAAACTTATGGAAATGTGGTATATTTAATTCCAGTTTTACTTCTGTGTCAAGGAAAAGTTTAAGAAGTGTGTGGAGGTTTTTAGATTTCAGTTTTACACTTCCTAAGCCAGGTGCAGTATTTATTTATGCCTATAGTACCAGCTACTTGGGATGTGGAGCCAAGGCAATTAATAGAGCTTAGGAGTTTGAGGGCAGTATGACAGCATAATGAGATCTTGTCAAAAAGTAAAACAAACAACCCAAACCTACAGAATCTTGGCTTATTTATAAATGATTTTAAAAATTGAAAAATGGGGGCTAGAGAGATGGCTCAGCGCTTAAGAGCACTGGTTGTTCTTCCAGAGGTCCTGAGTTCAATTCCCAGCCACCACATGGTGTTTCACAACCATCTATACTGAGATCGTCTGCCCTCTTCTGGTGTGCAGGCACACATGCAGATAGAACACTGTATACAAAATAAATAAATAAATCTTTAAAAATTGAAAAATGAAACCTCACACCTAATTAACATTTGTACATTTAGAATAGCTATGCATGTATATTTTTAAAAACCAGCTTCCTTTTATATCAGTATATGTGTATAGACAGATGTGTGACACAGTGTGCATGTGGAGGTCAGAGGGTAACTTTAGGGAGTCAGTTCCCTCTTGCCTCTGTGGGATCTGGGATGGAACTCAGGTAATCAGGCAAGCATGTTTAACTGCTGAACCATCTTTCTGGTTTCTGAATGTGCATTTTAAATCAATAGATTTATTTGTAATGTATTTGCAAATATGCTACAGTATGTTGCAATTTGGAGGATTTTCCTTTGGAAACATTCATACTATTTGTATTGATTGACCAGCAACAATTTTAATTTTAGTTCAGTCGGAAGAAACCATTGCTAACTAACTTTGTGTGTTTTTGTTTCTGGTTTTGATAGGATTTTCACAACATGGCATGATTGGCGTGACTCAGCCACGAAAAGTTGCTGCCATATCAGTTGCTCAGAGGGTTGCTGAAGAAATGAAGTGCACTTTGGGCTCTAAAGTAGGATACCAAGTTCGTTTTGATGATTGTAGCTCCAAGGTACAAAAGTTTTACTGGTATACATTTTAAAGTACTATAAACTTACATCCCTAACTCTTATGTTTATCTTTCTGTGATCTTGTGTACGCACATATGTGTGGTGGTACCCCTCAAGTGCCATGTGTGTATCTGTGCTGTTTGTTTTTCACTCACAGCCTCTCACTGGCCTGGAACTCCCCAAGTAGGCTAGCTCCTTCATAAAAGCTAGCTCCTTCAAATAAATAAAAAAATAGGCAAACCTTAAAGGAGTGGGGATGGGCTAGGGTGATGTATTGCCTGGGGAGATAACTCAGTTGGTAAAGGACCTGCCTTGAAGCATGAGGACCTGAGTTCAGTCCTCAGAATTCACAAAAAGTAAGGTATTTTTGTTTTGTTATGTTTTTTACTTTTTATGCATGTAAGTATTTTGCCTGTCTGTGTGGTATATGTGCACCATGTACATGCCTGGTGCCTGAGGAGTCCAGAAGAGGGTGCCAGGTACCTGGAACTAGAATTACAGATGGGATGGATCTACCTTACAGGTGCTGGCAACTGAATCCTGCTTCTCTGAAAAAAAGCGGCAAGTGTTCTCAACTTCTAAGGCATCTCTCCAGCCCCTAGAATTAATTTTTGTTGCATATGGTTAAAGCTTTATCTCTTAGGTACCCAGTACCCTCCTTTCTCCTTCCTCAGCTAGTTTATCCATTATCAAATGAAGGTAATGTTTATTTTTCTTAAGATACTCTTTTTTTTTTAATCATAAGTTATTTGCATCAAAAAATTATATCTTAAAAAATATATTTTATGTGTATGGTTGTTTTTGTCTGCATGTATGTTTATGTGCTACATGCATGCCTGATGCCTGAGAAGGGCAGAAGAGGGCATTGGATTTCCTGGAATTGAAGTTAATAGATGGTTGTGAGTTGCCATGAAGGTGCAGGAAACCAAACTAGGGTCCTCTGCAAGAACAGCAAGTGCTCTTACCCACTAGACCATCTCTTCAAACGTAGTGTTGGTGGCATTCATATTTAAACTATTTTTTGTAGTACTAAAATGTACATAAGATGAACTTTGCCATTTTAACCATCTTAAGTGTATAATTCAGTAGCATTGGGTACAGTCACAATTTACAATGTTGTTTAACTATTACTGCTATTTTCAGAACTTTTTTATAATCTCAGACAGAAACTGTTTTCAGTCCCTGTGGCTCTCACCTCTATGAACGTGCCTAGTCAAAGTATCTAAGTGGCATCACACAGTATTTACTTTGTACCTCTTATCACACTTAGCTGCTTTCAGAGTCTATTCATTATCTTAGTTTGTTTTTTATTACTGTGATAAAATGTTAACCAAAACTGACTTGGAGAGGAAAGAGTTCACTTGGCTTACAGGTTACAGACCATTATTATGGGAAACCAAGGCAGCAATAGAGATAGAGGCCATTGAGTGCTGTTGACTGACTTGTTTTCAATTGCTTGTTCAGTTTGCTTTATCATATGACCTTCTACAACCATCTGTCCCAGGATGGCATTGTCCACCTCAGTTAATCAAGAAAATGCCCTATAGCATGTCCAGAGGCTGATCTTTGGAGACAGTTTCTCAGTTGAGGTTCCCTCCTCTCAGGTGACTATAGTTTATGTCAAGTTGACAAAGACTAGCCAGTTTATCCAATACTGGGTCTTGATGTTCTTGAAGTCAGTGGAAGACTTGGCAACTTAATTAACCAAGTCAGCAAAGTTTTTTTTAGTTTGTTTGCCATGCTGAAGATAGAACCTAGGGCCTTGTGCATGCTAGAGAATGCATGCACTGCCACTAAAGTATTCCCCCATATCTTTTCTGTAAGAATTTATCATGCCACATTCCACAGACTTCTTTGTATATCCTTATTGGTGACTTGCTTTATCTCAGGACACTCCTTAGTTCCTGTTTATATTGGTGACATGTTTTATAGTTAACCATCCTTGTTAGACAGTTTTATGTTTCTTTTAATATAGAACTTGGTGGTTTGATCTGTGCATTTGGGGATGGGGAATTAGTTGAATCTTAGTGAAGTTTTGTGATGCTACAAGTTGCTGTACTCTGCTTTTAAACATTAGGAAACAGCAATCAAATACATGACTGATGGGTGTTTACTCAAACATATTTTGGGAGATCCAAATCTTAACAAATTCAGTGTCATTATTTTGGATGAAGCTCATGAAAGAACTTTAACTACAGTGAGTATTTCAATTTTTTTTTTTTTATAATAAGAAGTTTGCAGGGCGGTGGTGGTTCACACCTTTAATCCCAGCACTTGAACGGGAGGCAGAGGCAGGCAAATCTCTGTGAGTTCGAGACCAGCCTGGTGTACAGAGCAAGTTCTAGGACAGGCTGTAAAGCTACACAGAGAAACCCTGTCTTGAAAAACAAAAAATCAAAAACAAAAAATAGGTCGGTTGTTTGGGGTAACGTTTTACTCTATCAAGAATTGCCTCCTCTTACGTTTTATTCTATTGAAATAGAAATTCTTTGGATATAATAGCAATCTATTTTAAATAGGTTGTGATTGGGCATGATGGTAGATGACTTTAATCCCAGCACTCAGGAGGCAGAGGTAAGCAGATTTCTTAAGAGTTTGAGGCCAGCCTAGTCTACAGAGGAGTTCCAAACCACCCAATGCTACATAGTGAGACCTTTTTCAACAAACAAAAATAAAATAAAATAAAATAGGTTAGCTAGACTAGGGATGTAGCTCAGTTGGTAGAGTGCCTGCTAGTATGTACGAAGCCCTGGGTTGATCTTCAACACTGCATAAAAATAGGCATGGTTGTACACTCCGTTAATCCCAGTACTCTTGAAGTGGAAGCAGGAGGATTCGAAATTCAGGGTCATCCCAGACTATATATCTAGTTCTACACCAGCCCTGGGCTACTTGAAACTCTGCCTCAAAACATAAAGATTCCTTATACTCGGGAGACAGAGGCAGGCAGGTTCCTGTGAGTTGAAGGCCAGCCTGTTTTACTTAGTGAGTTCTAAGCCAACCAGAGCTTCACAGTGAGACCTGGTTTCAAAAATAAATAAATAGAAATGAACAAATAAGTAAAATAATAAAATGCTAGCATTTGTGGCTTACTAGATTTTTCTTTCAGGATATCTTATTTGGTTTACTGAAGAAGCTGTTTCAGGATAAGTCTCCTAACAGGAAAGAACATTTAAAGGTGGTGGTGATGTCAGCAACTATGGAGCTAGCCAAACTCTCTGCATTCTTTGGAAACTGCCCCATATTTGATATACCTGGAAGGCTCTATCCAGTCAGAGAGAAATTCTGCAATTTGATTGGCCCACGAGACAGAGAAAATACTGCATATATTCAAGCGGTATTACTTAGCAATCTTTTTGTGTCTTTTGTATATGTGATTTTACTTGGGCAATTTATCTTATTTTTACAAATTTCATCTATTATCGGGTGTGTATGATGTCTTGTGGGGGGTTCATATGTGCCATGGCATGCATATGGTGGTCAGATGACAACTCTGTGAGGTTGTTATCTCCATCTACCTTTGTGTGGGTTGTAGAGATTAAACTAAGGTCATCAAGTTTGTGTGGCGAGCACCTTGTTTACTGAGCCATCTTGCCTTCATGAATTCTAGGACTTGGGGGAGAGCCTATTTTTTTTGTTTTGTTTTGTGGAACAAGAAGATATGGTAGTGAATGAGTATTTTATACCAACATATGATTATTGTATTTTTGCTTTTTTCTTTAGATTGTGAAAGTGACCATGGATATTCATTTGAATGAAATGGCTGGAGACATTTTAGTTTTTCTGACTGGTGAGCATTTTCTACTAGGTTTAATAATATCTATAGTTTGTAAGCCAGGTGTAGTGGTGCTTGGTACTAACCTCAGGACTCTGGAGACGGAGGCAGAATGATTGCTGCAAGTTCAAAGATAGATACATACAAGACTAGATTTGAGCTATAGATAAAAACAAAGAGGGACAGCAACAAACAAAACCCCCTCAATTCTTCAATAAATAAGGAAGTAAATGAAATGATTTTGTGGTTTTTGAGACAAGGTCTTTCTTGATATATTGCCCAGACCATTCTGGGAGAGCAAGCACACATCGCTGCACCTGGTTAATGTCTTCCTTTTGGAAGCAGGAAATATGACACTGGAGTGGACAGACTGCCCCTTCTCCTAGGATATTTGGACTTGTTTCTCAACTGTTACCTTACCTGTTTATGATTCTCAGCTAGATAACAGGTAGACAGAATGCCAGGCTCACCAATAAAACATATGAACTACACCACCCTTTCGTAGAGAGAAATTAGCTCTGGAAAGTGGTTTTTTTTGGGGGGGGGGTTACTGTAGATAGAGCTCTAATTTGACTAAGTAATCCTGGTTCTGAATAATTAATTCTTTTATTCAGACATCTCAACTGTCATTCTTTGAAATGGTGAGGTAACACAGTGTAGATACGATATAGATTCCATGTATTGCAGACAAGCCTGTAGCAGATTTGGGGTGCCAAAAATAGAGCAGTTACTAAGAGTAGTTTAACTTTTTAACTAGCTGCATCCTAACAGAAATAAGTTATTTAATTGCTGATGGCTTACTCTGCCTGTACTAATGTCTGAAATGAGACATTTAAAACTATCTTCACTGTTTGAAAGTTTAGTTCAAGTTTTTGCAATGTACCTGAATTCAGTAATTTCCTGGACTAGTTTCTCCTGTGTGTAATTCAGTCTTCCTGAAACTCTGTGTTAACAGTATGGGGGCTTGAAGATGATGAACACTTTTGCTTCTTTAGAAATCAGAAACATACTTTTGCTTGAATTTTGTTATTGAGGTTGGGCATACCTTACATGATAAAAAAAAAGTGATATAGCATAACCTTAAGCTAATTTTAAGCTGTACTTTAAAGAGATCTTTAAAATTTGCAGTTCAGGCCGTGTGGTGGTGGTGCATTCCTTTAATCCCAGCACTCTGGAGGCAGAGGCAGGGGATCTCTGTGAGTTCGAGACCAGCCTGGTCTACAAGAGCTAGTTCCAGGACAGGCTCCTGAAGTTCTTCCTTCTCATTCCAGGCCAGTTTGAAATAGAGAAGAGTTGTGAACTGCTTTTTCAGATGGCTGAGTCTGTCGATTACGATTATGATGTTCAAGACACCACTCTAGATGGCTTATTGATATTGCCGTGTTATGGGTCTATGACAACAGGTAATTTCTTACTAGGAAAGAAAATATGACAGACTTTTAAAGACTTTTTAAAAACGATTTAGTTTTTTTATTTATATATTTCTATGTATGTCAGTGTATGAGTACATGCTTGTGGGAGCCAGCTGGGCCAGAAGAGGGCATTGCATACCTAGCGCTATATTTATAGGCAGTAGTGTGTTGCTTGGTAGGGGTACTGGACGCCAGACTCTGGTCCCCTGAAAGAATAGCAAGAGCTCTTGACCACTGAACTATCTTTCCAGCCCCCTTTTAAAATGTTTTTCATTAATTACTATATATATATATATATATATATATATATATATATACACAAAAATATATATAGATCTTTAGTATTTGGGTCAAAAAATTTCACAAACTGATCTCAGTTTTGTAATTTCCAGGTCTTAACCCAAATCATGAAGTAAAATGTTAAGAGAGCCATCATCCCTTGAGAGAACCGATTTTGTTTAAAGTCCTTTCATGGTAGCTTTCAAGAACCTTGGATCTCCTCAGTATTTTAAGAGTGAATTTTGTGCTCTCCCAACAGAACAAAGTTCCTTTTGGGCATTCTTTCAAATGAGGACTATAGTCTCTCAATACTTAGTCTGCCATTGCTGCAAAATTGATAGAAATCTTAGATGTCCTGGTATGTCTTACAGTAAACAGAGTTGGTTTTTATTCCCTATTAAGTAGCCATATAATGGCCACTTTTCAAGAATGGTTATGTATTTGGTGTGTGTGTGTGTGTGTGTGTGTGTGTGTGTGTGTGTGTGTGTGTGTGTGTGTGTCTATGTTCAAAGAGGATATGCAAACTTTTATTTGGGTATTTGGCTATAATAAATATTGTTGAATGAGATCTAGAATTTGTTCTGTGAAACTTCTTTTATTATTGGAGTTAACTTATAAAACTTAAAGGGGTGCTGTGGCTGGAGAGAGATGGCCCAGCAGTTAAGAGCACTGACTGCTTTTCCAGAGGACTCTGGTCAAGTACCTGGCACCATATGGTGACTCACAACCATATGTAGCTTCACTTCTAGAGGATTGAAGCTTGCTTCTGGCCTCCTTGTGCACCACACACATGAGGTACACAAACAAATATGTAGGCAAAACACCCATACACATAAAAAATAGAAACAATTTTTTAAAATCCCTCCTCCAGCAAATCTTGCAGCTACAGAATTCAGTTATTATATATTTTTGAATGAAATACATCAACCATCCAAACAGATTCGACTTAAAGTACATCTATATGGTTTAAAGAATGTTTAAATTAAGAACTCTAACTTCACCAGTACCTGATTTGCTTCAGCTAGTATTGCTGTTTTATTCTACCTACATTTATTTATGTTGATGGTATCATGTTTTATGATTGCTTTGCTCTGCAACTGACATTTTATTCTTGCCTCATTACCCAGAAAGAGGTCTCTCACTGAATTTGAAGTGCAGCCTTTTAGGCAGGCTGACTGGCAAGCTCTGGAGGTCCGCTTGTCTCCACCCCTCAGTGCTGCGATTACAAGCACATGTCACCATGCCTGGCTTCTTAATGTGGGTTCTGAGGATTTGAACTCAGGTCCACATGCTTGTTCAGCAAGAGTTCTTATTTTAATAGCCACATTTATCTATTTCCCCTTTTGGGTTTGTTTATGAAATCCTTGGCATCTCCAGGTCATCAAAGTATCCCATGAGAAACAATTTTTTTTAAAAAGAGCTAAAAATTACATTAGTGGTTAACCATAGACCAGGTGTTATTTTGGAAATATTTTGTGATAGTAGACTCTTGATCATAGATTAAATAGTGATCTCCGTTTTACATCATAAAGGCAATTATTTTTGTTTTCATTTTTTGAGGGGAGGGGGGCTTGAAACAAGGTTTCTCTGTGTAGCCCTGGCTATCCTGGGACTTGCTCTATAGACCAGACTTGTCTGGAAACTCCCAACTCAAGCCAAGGCAAGTCTCAAAATTAATTCAACTTCTGTAGACCAACTTAGATGTTACAAGTTTCTGTCTGATTTTGGACCGTGGGGTGTAATATACAAACTCAACAACTTGTTTTTGGTTTTGTTTTATTTGTTTCGTTTTTTTGAGACAAGGTTTCTCTGTCTCAAACTCCATTTGTAAACCAGGCTGGCCTTGAATTTATAGATCTGCCTCCTTCTGCCTCCTGAGTGCTGCCATTAAAGGTGTGCACCACCACCACCCGGTTTGACAGCATTTCTCTGTTCAACAGCTCTGGCTGTCCTAGACTTACTCTGTAGACCTGGCTGGTCTTGAACCTCACAGAGATCCACCTGCCTCTGCCTCCTGAACGCTGGGATTAAAGGTATGCTCCACCATTGCTTAAGAGCAATTATTAAGGTTCTCATTGTTTTCTGGACTTTCATAATTAACTTTGTAACTAAAAAATTTAGAAACCATGATAAAAAGCCAAGTGTGGTAATGTATGTCTAACCCCTGTGACTACTATTTTTCTGGGGCTGTTGCTAGCCCTTCTTCCCCAGCTTTGTTTCCCTCACTGAAATGAGACTGCTTCTTAAGGTTTCAGTTTTAACTTGCCGTTTTCTTAACCGTTTCTGTTTGGGAGATGTGTCAGACTTACTTTCCGCTTTTGTAACTGACTCTTGAGAACCTTTTCTAGTTCTGTTTTGCTCCTGAGCTGTAAGCCTCTTGGGTTTCTAAGTCAGCTTTCTGACTTGTGCATTTATCGGCCTAGATCTTTCAACCCAAGTAAATGGCAACTTATAGAGGTGTTCTTTTTTTTTTTTTGTAATAGTGGCACTTTTTTAAAAAAAAATATATTTGCCGGGCAGTGGTGGGACACGCCTTTAATACCAGCACTTGGGAGGCAAAGGCAGGTGGATCTCTGTGAGTTCAAGGCCAGCCTGATCTACAAAGAGCTAGTTCTAGTACAAGCTCCAAAGCTACAGAAACCCTGTCTCAAAAAACCAATTATATATATATTATATATATATTTAATTTTTATGTGCATTGGGGTTTTGCCATTGGTGTCAGGTTCCCTAAAACTGGAGTTATAGACAGGTGTGAGCTGCCATGTGGGTACTGAGAACTGAACCCAGGTTCTTTGGAAGAGTAACCAGTGCTCCTAACTGCTGAGCCATTTCTCCAGCCCTTGTTCTTTTTTTTTTTTTTTTTTTTTTTACTATGGAAGCCCTTGTTCTTTTAGCTGATCATTTCTTTCTTTTTTAACCATTGCTACAGTTGGTTGTGTGTGTGTGTGTGTGTGTGTGTGTGTGTTTTGAGTTGTCCCTGTGGTCTACTAATTCATTTTCCCTGATTTAATTTGCCATTGAGCTCCAGTGGTAAATATACCCTCTGAGAGTATACTTCTGGTTTCTCTATGACTACAAGCTGTGTTCAGCTTTATTTCTGAGTCTATGCAATTCTTTTCTATTGATGTATATATCTATCTACATGATGAAGTTGTATGAGTATGTATGTAACTCTCATTGGAAGTTTTAGTATGTTTTTTCTTTTGAGTACTATCATGTGTAAGTTCTTATTGACCCATTATGAACATAATTATAGTAGCTTGTAATAGTACAAAGAGTCATTCAGGCAGAATTGCTGCAGTACTGATTAATGTGCTGGGGCGGGGGAGGTATACATGTAGTCAGACTTTTCTGTCCCTCCAGCTGCTTCCCAAATAGCCACACAGAGACTTAATAGTAATTATAAATGCTCAGCCAATAGGTTAGGCTTATCCACAGCTAGCTCTTATAACTTAACCCGTTTCTATTAATCTGTGTGCTGCCCTTAGGCTTATTTACCTCATCTATGAACTTTCCATGTTGCTTCTTCTGTGTCTGGCCCAAGACTCCTCAGACTTTGCCCTTCTTCCCAGCATTCTTTCTGCTATGAAAATTCTGTGTAGCTGTCAGCCAATCAACTTTTTAATTAAGAATGAGAGCAACACATTGTCACAGTGTACAAAAGGATTATTACACAGCAGGTAGATGAAGAGAGAGAGTGGCAGATTTGTGGGATCTTTTTTTACTTTTTAAAAAAATTTTCCTTGAAGATTTTTTTAAATTATTTTCAATTATGTGTTTGTATGTCTGTGTGGGTATGTGCATGATTGCAGGTGCCTGCAGAGGCATGTGTCCACCTATACCAGAAGTAACAGGCAGTTGATTTTGAGCTGTCAGATGTGGGTTTTGGCACCAAACTAGGATCCTCTGCAAAAACAATATGTCCTGTTAGTATCAGAGCCATCTCTGTAGTCTTTGAGTCTTTCAGCTTCTTTTTAGCCTGATTAGCGCACCACTGTACTTCTGTTCTTTTTAGCTGTTATTGTGGGTTTTGGAGATACTTTTATAACCTTATTTTGTGTTGTCATGGTTTGGTGACAGTGTAAAGGTTTCACTTGAGTGTAAGGAGAAAGAGTTTCTTGTCTGCAGCTTATAAAAAGAACTTTTTTTTTCTTTGGTTTTTCAAGACAAGGTTTCTCTGTATAGCCCTGCCTGTCATGGAACTTGCTCTGTAGATCAGGCTGGCCTCAAACTCAAGATTCACCTGCCACTGTTTCCCATGTGCTGGGATTAAAAGCATGTGCCACCACCACCCAGTTTAGAAAAGGCTTTTAACAGTGTTTTGTGAATAGGTATATTTAGTGGGATATATATTTTGAGACCGCATCTTATTATGTATCCTAGGCTGGCCTTCAGCTTGGGTTTCTTCTGACCCCTTCTTGAGTACCGAATTATAGGTGTAAAGTGCCACATTTAGGTCAAGGTGAATATTTTCTATTTCCTTTTTTTTTCCCAAGAATATATTAGCCGCCGGGCAGTGATGGCACACACCTTTAATCCCAGCACTTGGGAGGCAGAGGCAGGCGGATCTCTGTGAGTTCGAGCCCAGCCTGGTCTACAAGAGCTAGTTCCAGGACAGGCTCCAAAAGCCACAGAGAAACCCTGTCTCGAAAAACCAAAAAAAAAAAAAAAAAAAGAAGAAGAAGACTGTATTAGCCATAATATGTCTTTTTAATGAAAATCTTAATGTCTTCCCAGTTGAGACATCTAAAATTCTCATCTGTCAACTGTGGACAGATACTATGTAACCCCTTCTAAGATTATATGAACTGGCTCTTTGGCCTGGACTGTGCCTAGCAACCACTTACTTCCACACTGTAGGAAATGTTTTTATAATTATGTGTCTATGTGGGTATGTGCACATGTGAATGCAGGTGCATGAGGAGTCCAGAAGAGGGTGGGTGTCAGATCCTTTGAGCTGGAGTTATAGGCTGTTGTGAACTATCCCATGTGGATGCTGGGAACTAAACTCGGGTTCTCTGGAAGAACAGTATTTGCTTTTATCCTATGAGCCACCTCTGACACCCCATATTATTATTGTTTTGAAGCATGGCCTTATGTAGCCCTGGCTGGCCTGAACTTGCTTATAGACTAGGGTGCCTCCTATGTGCTGATATTAAAGATGCTTAAACAACTTGAATGCAGGTATACTGTAAATGTTTAAAAAGGATTTTTTTTAAGCTGAGTTTCAGACTTTGCTTTCAGCTGACATTCTTTTAAATATCTTACCTTAAGTTCTTGTTTGCTCACAGTTCTTTCTCTATCTCTGTCAGAGAGGAAATCCACAAGGTTTTGTTGTCATTGTTGTTTGTTTTGTTTTTAAATCATCCAGGCCTTGGAGGCAGAAGCAAAGCTTCAAAAGGAAACAAGATGTAACTCTCCTGTTATTTATTATAACGGATAGCACAATTTCTGCTTTATTGAAAACATCATTCCATCTGTATCTGTGAAGTTAGAGTTGGGAAATAAGCAGAACATTTTGGAGAACAAACATCCTACAGCTCAGATAAACTATTATCAAGGAAGCTGAGTTATTGACTTCTTTGTTCAAGTTACTACTGTCATGTGTGTGAGAAAGTCAAATCTCACTGATATATACCTGTTGTTTCATAAATGACAGATTTATGTATGTGATTGGATATTTTTATCACTGAAATAGTTAACCTTTTGGGAGAGTTAGAAGGTGGTTGCGACACACAGCTTTGATCCCAGCACTCACGAGACAGGCAAGCAGATACCTGATCTCTGAGTTTGAGGCTGGCTTACCTTGTCTACAGAGTGAGTTCCGTTAAAGCCGGGGTGACATAGAAAGACCCTATCTTGAAGAAAAAAAAAAGAACAAAAAAAATCCTTTAAATAGGGTAAGCAAACCATACTATTCCCCACTGAGAAAGCACACATAAAAATAGTATAAAGTCTGTCTTAACATGTAGGGCCACATAGTAGGCTCTAGCCATTGTTAGTTCTTAGCTGTGAGAGAGCTCTTTTCCGTACAGTGGCTCCTTTGGTATTATCTACTTTGACCTTTGAGAGTGACTTGTGTTATTCTGTAGTAAATTGCCTATCTTCTAAAGAAAATGTATATCTTCCCACATACATGTTTTTGTATAATCAGACTTTTATTTTACAGATGGACGCCAAGTGATGTTCCTGAGATCATAGATTAAATCTACATTTGATAACTGGTTATTCAGTGGTGGGGATATAAGAATACTTTGTAGACTATGTGATGGGAAGGAAAGGGACATGGTTACATGTCAGAGAGTAACACAGTGACTTAACCATAGCTGGGCGGTGGCACATGCCTTTACTCTTAGCACTCAGGAGGGAAAGGCAAGAGGATCTCTGTGAGCCAGACTGATTACACAGAGAGTTGCAGGCCAGCCATGACCACAGTGAGATCCTCTCTCAAAAACAAAAAACTTACTGTATGTAGAATCTCCTCAAATGGGAAAACTTTTGTCTTACAAATAAGTAATTAGTTTGTTTTAATATTTTATTACTGTTTTTGAGAATTTTTTAAAAATATTTCTTTATTATGTATACACTGTTGTGCCTGAACACCAGAAGAGGGCACCAGATCTCATAGATGGTTCTGAGCAACCATGTGGTTGCTGGGAATTGAACTCAGGACCTCTGGTAGAACAGCCAGTACTCTTAACCTCTGAGCCATTTCTCCAGCCCCTGTTTTTGAAAATTTCATACATGAATACTGTATTTACATAATTTCTACTCCACACTCTCCCCTCCACTGGTTTCCATGTCCCTCCATTCCCTCTCAACTTCATGAGCTCTTCTTTAATCAGTACTGTTTTATACATACATGTGTATATGTAAATACAGCCTTAGTGAGTCAGTTTAGTGTTCATCATATTATGTGTTTAGGGATGACCTCTTGGGATTATAATTGCATGTTTGTTTTTTTTCAATTCTTGTTAGTTTTTTGGTTGTTTTGTTTTTAAAGTGTATTAGTGTTTTGGCTGCATGTAGTTTTGTGCACCACATGTATACCTGGTGTCCATGGAAGTCAGAAGGCAGCATTAGAACCTCTAGAACTGGAGTTAAAAATGGTTGTGAAACACCATTTAGGTGGTGAGAATCGAACTCAACTCTTTGCAAGAGCAGCAACTATTCTTAATGACCGAATAATCTCTACAACCCTTATAATTAGCGTTTGTTTGTTTGTTTTTGTTTGTTTTGGTTTGGTTTTTGGTTTTTCCAGACAGGGTCTCTCAGTGTAATAGCTTTGACTGTCCTGGAACTTGCTTCGTAGATCAGGCCGGCCTCAAACTCAAAGAGATCCACTTGCCTCTGCCTCCTGAGTGCTGAGATTAAAGGAATATGCCACTACTGCTTGGCCATAATTAGTTTTTCTATTAACAGAATAATAAAAATCACTCAGATCTTACCAATATAACTAATGATAACCTTCATTAACATTTTGAGATACATTGTCTAACTATAATTTTTAAGAAATGTT
Organism: Ondatra zibethicus; assembly: GCA_004026605.1. NCBI lineage: Eukaryota > Metazoa > Chordata > Mammalia > Rodentia > Cricetidae > Ondatra > Ondatra zibethicus. The sequence continues at coordinate 113,451 of PVIU01001238.1, forward strand.
TTATTTATGTATGTTTGTTGGGTGTGTGTGTGTGTAGGTTAGAAGACAATGTGTGGGCATTGGTTCTCTTCTACTGTGTATAAAATAGGGATGAAACTTGGCAGCTGGCACTTATACTCATTGAGCCATCTTGCCAATTCTGTAAATACATTTTTATGCTTGGGATTATGTTTTATTTCATTTTTCCTTGAGATATGGTCACTACTCTATACAGCCCTGGCTGTCATGGAACTCACTGTGTAGATCAGGCCTCAAACTCACAGAGGTCTGCTTGCCTCTGCCTTCCTAGTGCTGGGATTAAAGGCATGCACACCTGACTGTTAGTTAATTTTATATTGTTTGGGTACATTCAGCATTCACCATCAGTCCTGCTAATTTGATTTTTTCCATTCTTCAGCTCCTTTGTTAATTTTCTTTTTCTTCTTTTTTTTTTTTTTTTTTTTTGGTTTTTCGAGACAGGGTTTCTCTGTGGCTTTGGAGCCTGTCCTGGAACTAGCTCTTGTAGCCCAGGCTGGCCTCGAACTCACAGAGGTCCGCCTGCCTCTGCATCCTGAATGCTGGGATTAAAGGCGTGCGCCACCACCTCCTGGCCTCCTTTGTTAATTTTCAGTCATCTATTTTTTTTTTAACTGACCATGGATGTTTTGCCTGCATGTTTGTAAGTGTACCTCATGTGTGCCTGGTGCCTGAGGAGGTCCCAAGATGGTATTGGATCCCTTGGGAATTCTCCATGTAGGTTTTGAGAATTGAACCCTAGTCCCTTACAAGGGCAGTAAGTGCTCTTAACCACTGAGCCATCTGTCCAGTCCTTGTTAGGGTACTATTTTTGTGTGCTTGTTTTATAGTAAAATTTGGAATTTGATGTAGTTTTATTTTTATTATTAGTAGTAATAGTAGTAGTAGTTTTTTGAGATAGGATTTCAGGATTCTTCTGTGTAGCTCTGGCCATCCTGGAACTTGCTCTGTAGGCCAGACTGGCCTTGAACTCAAAGAGATTCTCCTGCCTCTGCCTCCCAAATGCTGGGTGGGTGTGCCACCACCCGCCCAGCTGTGCTTATTTTTAAAATTAACTTTTTTTTTTGTCTTTGTTTTTGTTTTCTCTGTGTAACCCTGGCTGTTCTGGAACTCACTCTGTAGACCAGATGGTCTTGAACTCAGCTATCCTTGCTTCCTTTCTCATTCTTATTTTGCTTTTATTTTGTTGGTGTTTTGGATCCTGGATTTACAGACAGTGGTGAGCTGCTATGTGGTTGCTGGGAAATGAACTCAGGTTCTCTGGAAGAGCAGCCAGTGCTCTTAACTGCTGAGCTATTTCTCCAGTCCCTAAAAATAACTTTTTGAGATATAATTTACATATGATAAATAAATAAGATATGTAATATTATTTTAAAGCTACGACTCATTGAATTTTGGCAGTTTGTCTACTTACGTAATCACAAGCATGATAAATATCCCTGATGTTCTCTTTGTCTTCAGATTCAGTGCCTCATTTCAAGGAAATTCTCTTGAATTTTGTCTTTGAATGCAGTTTCTGCCCCTTTTGTTGGCTTCTCTATTTCTTTCTTTCTTTTTTTTTTTTTTGGTTTTTCGATACAGCGTTTCTCTGTGGCTTTGGAGCTCTGTAGACCAGGCTGGTTTCGAACTCACAGAGATCCGCCTGCCTCTGCCTCCTGAGTGCTTCTCTATTTCTGTAGCACAAGTCATTCTCATGTTGCGTAGTCTCTGTCTTTCAAATGTTTGTAGTTTCTTTCTAGTCCGATCATGTTTTTAGATGTATTTTTGTAATTATTTAAGATTTTCTCATGTCAGGAGGTTGATTTTCATGTGTTGTTAATAAGAATGCTCAAGGCAGGGGAGGGAGTGAAAATTTGGATTGATATTTAAAAAAATAAAAACTAGTAGAAAAAAGAAAAAAAAAGAATGCTCAAGGATTTCTTCGATACATACAGATGACTTCTCGGGGTGGGCAGAGTTTGAACTTGGAAATATTGTATTCCACAGTCATCCTACTCTTTCCTTCTGGATTGGCAGTTGTTGAGGTTTACTACACTGAATTGTACTCCTTTTATCCACATATACTCTATGCCTGAACAAGCATATTTCTGCTTTAGGCTCTTTTGGTAAGAGTATTTAGACAGGGAATTCCATGATGAGAATTCTGTTTTCATTAGTTTTTATCACATCTGTCACAGAAGCTTTATTTCAGTAAGAGTGTTAAATGGTCCTTAAAAAATATCTTTATTTTGGGCTTGGTGGTTAAGAGCAATGACTGCTCTTCCAGAGGACCTGGGTTCAATTCCCAGCACCTACATGGCAGCTCACAACTGTCTGTACCTCCAGTTGCAGAGGATCTGACACCTTCACACAGACATGCAAGCAAAACACCAATGCACATAAAACAAATAAATATTTTAAAAGACATCTTTATTTCTTGGTAGGATTTGGAATGTTTCTTCCTCTGCCAGTATTTCTCCCCGATTATTATAGTTCCTTATCAGGTGCTAGGTTATGAGGGCTAAGGTGTGTCTGACTATTCCATGATTAGGAAAGTTGGGGGTTGAAGGCAATCATAATTGCTGTGTCTTAATGAAACTATTACACTACTTCACTGGGTGGTGGTGGCGCACGCCTTTAATCCCAGCACTCCCAGAGGCAGGTGGATCTCTGTGAGTTCGAGATCAGCCTGGTCTACAGAGCTAATTCCAGGACAGGCTCCAAAGCCACAGAGAAACCCTGTCTCAAAAAAATAAATAAATAAATAAAAGAAACTATTACACAACTTACTTATAATAATAAACATAAAAAGTTGAAAGGAATATGAAAAACATAAATGCAAATTAAGAATTTTTCTTCTTGGCATGTGGTCCTGGTGTACGACTTTAATCTCAGTACTTGCAGTGAAGAGACAAGGCAGATCTGAGTCCAAGGCCAGCCTGGTCTGCAGGACAGCCAGGGCTATACAAAGAAACCCTAATCTTGAAAAACAAAAGAACAAAATTGTCTTCTTGTCCCAGTAGTTGTGTATGCGCAGTTGTGCACGTGTTTTTGATTTTGGATGTCATTGACATAGATGATCCATCCCTGCAACTCTTGTAGGGGAAAATATTTATTCCTGGTGTTATACTCTAAGACCAGAGACACAAGCACAGAGGTACAATATGCATTGCTAACCCACCCCTACTAGTAATGAGTGTGGCCTTACTTCTTTGGAGAGGTAGACATTAGGTAGGCAGACACATCCCAAAAGTAAAAACAGTTCAGCTGATCAATATTTTTTCTTTTTCTGAGACAGAGTTTCTCTGTGTAGCCTTGACTGTCCTGAAACTTGCTCTGTAGACCAGGCTGATCTCAGACTCAGAGATCCACCTGACTCTGTCTCCCAAGTACTGGGATTAAAGGTACTTATTACCCTGCTAGCTGATCAATCTTTAAGGATGACAGAGATCCTTAGTTTGAAATCTGTGGAGTGGTTCAGGAAGTTTGAATATGTGTATATGTATGAATGTTCTTGGTTTTTAATAAGTAATTTCATACTTTTATACATGTCTTTACATGAAGCTATAATCTAGACAAAGGGCTTAGCTATAAGTGATCTTTTGTAATAGTAGCAGTATATAATCCCATATTTTAAAAAAAATCTGTTTGTAAAGATTTATATTTAATTGTATGTAAGTAGGTGGAACTGTGCACATGATCAGGTACCTTTGAAGGCAGGAAGGCTTCAGATCCTCTGGAACTGCAGTTAAAGGTTGTTGTGAGTCGCCAGGCGGTGGTGGCGCACGCCTTTAATTTCAGCACTCAGAAGGCAGAGGCAGGCAGATCTCTGTGAGTTCGAGACCAGCCTGGTCTACAAGAGCTAGTTCCAGGACAGGCTTCAAACCCACAGAAAAACCCTGTCTCGAAAAACCAAAAAAAAAAAAAGGTTGTGAGCCAACTGATGTGGTGCTTTAATTCAAACTTGGGTCCATAGGACAAGCAGTAAGTTTCTTTAAGCTCTGAGACATCTTTCCAGTCTGGATTTAAATATCTTAAAGGTGAAACATTAAGAAATAGTTTTAGTTTTTGTTATTTCAGTTTATATTCTAGTTTATTTAAGAGATGATAAGCTAGATATAGTGGCACACATCTTTAATTCCAGCACTCGGGGCAGAGGCAAGCAAATCTCTAAATTGGAGGTGAGCCTGGTTTATGAAGAGGGTGCCAGAATAGCAGGATAGCCAGGACTACATAGTAAAGAAAAAGAAAGAAGAGGTGAGGGCTGGAGAGGTGGCTCAGAGGTTAAGAGCACTGACTGCTCTTCCAGAGGTCCTGAGTTCAATTCCCAGAAACCACATGGTGGCTCACAACCATCTGTAATGAGATCTGGTGCCCTCTTCTGGCCTGCAGCATACATGTAGGGAAAACACTGTATACATGATTAATAAATAAATATTTAAAAAAAAAGAAAGGTGATAAAAATATAACTTCTATGGCAAACTTTTATGGCCTGTCCCATGTGCCATCTTATTTAAAATTTCCCCCAGAAATCACTCTCCTGTTTGCTATTCCAGAGCTCTAGTTGTAGGCAGCGTGTGGCATCTCAGAGGCCAGAGCGGCATTAGGGGCTGATTTTATTACCAGGTTACCCTGTACTAGATTGGAGGGTCTCCTTCCTGCTGTCGCTCTGCAGCCTAGACCTGTGGACCCTGGTTGTAAAGAGTAAACTGTATCTTAGGAAACCAGTGTCACCTTTTTCACCTTTTAATTTTATATTATTTGTGTCATACATTTCCAGTAATGGAAGTGTTAATTTTACTGTACTTTTTGGAACCTTTTGGGACGCTAATGTATTGTAAGGCATTTTACATGTGTCCTGATTTTGCCATGACCTGGATATTGAAGCTATCCAAGCTTTTGAAATAAAAATTACCCCCCCAAAAATATAACTTCTAATGAATAAAAATGATTTCTTTTAAAGATTGGTGTTGACAAGAGCATGTCTTAAACTAGTATTTTTTTTTCTCTGTGTATATTTTAGATCAACAGAGGAGAATATTTTTGCCACCTCCACCTGGAATTAGAAAGTGTGTCATATCCACCAATATTTCTGCAACATCTTTGACAATAGATGGGATCAGGTACATTTTTTAAAAAAACTTATTTATGCATATGTATGCTTGTGGAGGTCAGGACAATTTGAGGGAGTTGGTTCTTGCCTTCTACCATTTAGGTATAGGAGATTGCATTCAGGTGGCCAGACTTACATACAAGTGCCTTCTGTTTTAGCTTTTTGAAGAAATGCCAAAATGTTTCCCTCATTGGCTTTAGCACCATTAGTTTGCGAGGACTTTACTTTGTCATCAACTATGTATGATGATGATTCCATTTCTTGACTTTCAACTTCCTTTTTGTTTTCTTTCTTTTTTTTTAACATTCATTTATATTATTTAATACACTCAGTGTGTGTGTGTGGGGGGGGAGTGTGTGCACGCTTGTGTGTGTTGGTTCTTGCCTTGTACCATCCTGGTTCCAAAGATTGAAGTCAGGTCATCAGGATTGTTGGCATGTGCCTTTACTATCTCCAAACCATCTCACCAAGCTGAATCCCAATTTTTATATTTAACATAAATAGTGCAGTAAATGCGGTAGAAAAGGAGACCATGAAGTGGTTAAAATGGACAAGTTTTGGGGCTGGAGAGATAGCCTAGTGGTGAAGAGCACTGGCTACACTTCCAGAGGGCTTGGGTGTGGTTCCCAGCACCTATTTGGTGGCTCCCAATGTCTGTAATTCCATTTCCAGGAGATCTGCTGGTGGCCCTCTTCTTGCCTTTGTGGGCAACAGACATGCATGTGGTGCATAGTAATTCACATGGGAAAATACCTATACACATAAAGTAAAAATTAACACAACTCCCCTTATTTTCTAGATATTTAACTTGCTTTTGTTCTCTTAGATATGTAGTGGATGGAGGCTTTGTGAAGCAGTTAAATCACAACCCCAGATTAGGGTTGGACATCCTGGAGGTAGTTCCTATTTCAAAGTAAGTCTCTTTATCAAGCTTTTAAATTCAAAGAACAATTAGCTGATTAGAGTATTTCTACTTGGTTTGAATATCGGAAGTAAATTACTTGGCAAACCCACAAAACATTTGGGGACTATTATTTTTTCTTTTGTAGAAGTGAAGCATTACAGCGAAGTGGCCGAGCTGGCAGGACTGCCTCAGGAAAATGCTTTCGGATTTATAGTAAAGACTTTTGGAACCAATGTATGCCTGATCATGTGATCCCAGAGATTAAGAGAACTAGTTTGACATCTGTAGTTCTGACATTAAAGTGCCTTGCCATACATGATGTCATAAGGTATGTGGGCAACCTCGAAAGAAATGTGGCTAGAGTGGAAGAAGCCTTGTTATGTCTCAGAAATCATTTTTACTTTTTGACTAATGTGTCCCTGGGAGTTGAGACTAATCTATTTCCTGTTGGTTGCTATTAAACTAAACCAAAAATATTAATTTACCTAAAACAGAACTCTGTATTTTAGCCATTTAAAGTATTCAGTTCAAATTGTTGTTAGTAGATTCACATGTTACATGATCATTACCACTGTCAGATTTCGGAACATTTTCATCAGCCTCAACTTGCTATAATTTAAGATAAAGAATCTAGAAGTAAACAGTGTTAAAGTAATACTTGCTTTCAAGTCTTTTGATTTTTTTTTTGTTTGTTTTGTTTTTTGTTTTTCGAGACAGGGTTTCTCTGTAGCTTTGGAGTCTGTCCTGGAACTAGCTCTGTGGACCAGGTTGGCCTTGAACTCACAGGGATTCACCTGCCTCTGTTGGGATTAAAGGCGGGTGCCACTACCGCCTGGCCTAATTTAGATGCTTTCAAGTAAGACTATAGAGTTTTTCTTTTTCCTCTTTGAGACAGTCTCATTATGCATCCCTGTCTAGGCTGGAACATACTATATAGATTAGGCTGGCCTTGAACTCAGTGATCTACCTGACTGTGACATCTAACTATTGATATTATAGGTATGCACTACCATATCTGGCTCAAGACAAGAGATTTTCTAATTAAGAATGTAGAGGAGAACATGTAAATTTTAACTTTATTAATAAATTATGCCAATGAGAAATAAGTAACCATTGAAAGAACTAAACAACCAAATAGGAAACTTTCATGTAAAGTGTCTTGAAATATTCTCATTTAGGAAGAGGAGACTTTGAAAGCAACTGCCCAGTAGCTTGGTATTAATTCCTAGTATACTCTCAAAGAACTACAGAGTACAAATAACCAAGAATGAATGACTTTAATACTGTCTACATTGCTACTACTCTTTTGCTTTTTGTCTTTAGATTTTTATTTTATGTATATGGATGTTTTGCTTGCATACCAGTCTGTGCACCACTTGCATGCTTCATGTCCACAAATGTCAGGAAATGTTAGAGCCTATGTGTAGTAAGGAGGCCGCTTGTTTGTCCTTGCCACTTAGCCTGACATAATCACACAGAAACTATGTTAATTAAAGCATTGCTTGGCCCATTAGCTCTAGCTTTTTATTGGCTAACTCTTACATCTTAATTTAAGCCATTTCTATTCATCTGTGTATCGCCACGTGCTTGTGGCTTAGCTAAAGTTCCCTCTGGCTCCAGGCTTTGTGGTGTCTCTCTCACTCCTCCTCCTTTGTCCCAGTATTTCCCAGTATTTAGTTTTCCCTGCCTAGCTCTGCTTCCCTATAGCTCTGCTATAGGACCAAAGCAGTTCCTTTATTAATTAACCAATCATATTTACAGCATACAGAGGGGAATCTCACATCACCTCTCCTTTTCTGTAAATAAAAAAGAAGGTTTTAAGTTTAACATAGTAAAATTACATATAACAAAACAGGTATCAAGTAAGAATTATAGTTATAATATTTATATCTACTTTATTTTTTATTATAACTAAGGAAAACTATATTATTAATATCTACTCTTCAACTCCATCGAAGACTCCAGAAAGATATAATATTACCTAAGTGAACAGGAAGTGCATTGTAAACAACTTCCAAAACTAGAATTGACAGAGACATCTTGCTGCCTAGACAGTCACCCAAAGCTCTTCTGTACCATTGGGGCATCCATCTTCAGCCTACATGCCCATAGCATCTGGCAGACTTTTCCATGAAGCAGGAAATTTATGGAACTGGAGTTACAGATGATTGTGAGCCACCATGTGGGTTCTGGGAACCAAACCTGGGTCCTCTGCAAGAGCAGCACGTGCTCTTAATGCCTGAGCCATTTTTTCAGATCTCATTGATGTTTTTTAAGACAGCCTCTTATGTCTTTCAGGCTGGCTTTAAACTTGCTATATAATGTGGTAGGATCATAGGCATGCACTATCAGAGCACATACCTGTAATCCTAGCACTAGGAGAGCTAAGGTAGAAAGACTGCTGGGAGGCCAAAGCCAGTGTGGAATACACAGCAAAACCCTATCTTGAATAAGACCAAAAGGGAAAGAAAAAGAAGAAAGAAACCAGGCGTAAGCCTGGTGTGGTAGCACTTTATCCTTTGAGCCATTTTCTTGTAATTAAAATTAGAGGGTTGGGAGACCAGGCATGGTGGTGCACACCTTTAATTTTACCTCTTTGAAGGCAGAAGCAGGTAGGTCTCTTTGAAATCAAAGCTAGCACTGAGTTACTATTAGATAACTTGAAATTTTCAGCCACTTTCAGTTATGTTTTTCTCTTTATTTAGATTGTATGTGTGCACACGCACATATGTGTGCATGGGGAATTCAGAAGACAACTTGGAGGAGTCAGTTTTCTTCCATCATGGAATCTTGGAGATAGAGCTCATATTGTCAGGCTTGATGGCAAGCACCTACTCGACTGATCCATCTTGTTGACACTTTATTTTGTAACAATTTTGTAAACTGTTATGACCTATAGAAGAGAAGAGAAAGTGATTGTCTACAAAGTACAAGTCCAGAGTCATGATTAAGTAGTGGCGCAGGCCTTTACTCCCAACACTCAGGAGGCAGAGGCAGGAGGGTCTCTGTGAGTTCCAGGCCAGCCTGGTCTACAAGAGCTAGTTCCAGGACAGGCTCCAAAGCAACAGAGAAACCCTGTCTCAAAAAATCAAAAAAAAAAAAAAAAGAGAGAGAGAGAGAGAGAGAGAGAAAAGATGGGCGTATTCCAGCCAAGGAGAATGAGGTATGTTTTGAATGAGAGGAATGTGATTCCAGAAAAGCAAAATTTTCCTCTTTGAATACTGACCATGGTGCTAGAATGTTTTTAGGGAGAGGAGGACTTGAAAAATGGAGGCAGGACACGGTAAAGCATACCTCTAACCCCAGCAGTTGGGAGGCAGAAGCAGTGGTATGTTTGTGAGTTTGAGACCAGCTTGGTTGAGTTCATGACAACCAGGGCTATGTAAAAAGATACCCTGTCCACAAAACAAAATGAAGTGGATAAGTAAAACCTTTTAAGGAAATTTCTATCAAGTGTGTATTAAATCCTGCTGTGAATAATCTTGACTTTCTCCTATCTCATTTAAATACACAGGTTTCCATATTTGGACCCACCTAATGAGAGACTTATTTTGGAAGCACTTAAACAGCTTTATCAGTGTGATGCTATCGACAGGTATATAATATAATGTAAACATATTGTTAGTCTTGTTTTGTTTGTAGCTATGTAGCTCAGCCTAGCCTGAAACTCATCACATAGTCCATGCTGACCTTGAATATAATCCTCATGCCTCAGCTTCTCAAGTACTAGAATTACAGGTGTGAGTTTTTGTGCCTGGCTTTTGATTTGTTATTTAAAAAGAGGTTCTAAGTCTTTCTTCAGAAGTAGAAAGGAATTTTTTTCAGTGTGAATGAATTGTTTTACATGATATTAAAATCTGTCCGTAGTCTTTATCACAGTTCTCAAACACTGAACTGTAAAGACATTTTCCTGTAGCTAGAAATGGAAGTGCGTGCCTGTAATCTGTGACCCCAGTATCTGGGAGCCTGAGGCAGTAGTATGGCGTTTGAAACCAGCCTTAGAGGCTCTGCCTAAAAAAACCAAAACCAAAAAACAAACAAACAAACCCCAGAAAACTCTGTAAACAAGAAGAAGAAATGACAGTTTATTTTAAAAAGCCAAACTAAGCCGGGCAGTGGTGGCACACACCTTTAATCCCAGCACTCAGGAGGAAGAAGCAGGCGGATCTCTGTGAATTCAAGACCAGCCTGGTCTACAAGAGCTAGTTTTAGGGCAGGCTCCAAAGCTACAGAGAAACCCAGTCTCGAAAAACCAGATAGATAGATAGATAGATAGATAGATAGATAGATAGATAGATAGATAGATAGATAGATAGATAGATAGATAGATAGATAGATAGATAGATAGATAGATAGATAGATAAATGGCCAAACTAAATCACTTTTAAAATGTGGTTTCAGTTAACAAGTAATTTTGAATACCATCTCAATGCCAAGCATTATTCTAGCTACATAAGAATGCTAAGACTCTTCGTTGTCATGGTTGTATGTTGAGGTAAGGTTTGATAATTGGTTTCCCTTCATTTCTTCAAGAATATCTCTGCTCTGTTGAATATTTATAGCTTTTATATTACAGTTTTCTATCTCATTGAGTAGTTTTTTGGGGGGATGTATTAAAATTTCTGGCTATTTGGTGGTGGCGCATGCTTTGAATCCCAGCACCCAGGAGGCTGAGGCAGGCAGATCTTTGAGTTCAAGGCCAATGTGGTTACAGAGTGAGTTCCAGGACAGCCTGAGCTGTTACATAGAGAAACCCTGTCTTGAAAAATTAAAAATAAATAAATAAACAAACAAATAATCTGGGCTGACCTGAGTCTGATCACTGGGACCACAGGTGGAAGAGGAAAACCATCCCCAAAGGTTGTCTGCCTACCCCCATATACGTGCTGCTTCATGTGTGCACATATTCATTATTTAATAAATAAGAATGCCACAAGAAAAGGGAAAGAAAAGTAAGACTTCTAACAATGGAGGATTTATTTATTTTTAGTTTTTTTTTTCAAGACAGGGTTTCTTTGTGTAGCCCTGATGTCCTGGAACTCAGAGATCTGCGTACTACTGCCTCTGGAGTGCTAGAATCAAAGGTGTGGGCCACCACCAACCACTTTTCATTGTTCTTACCGGTGACCATGGTGTTTTATTCTTTGAATTGGTTTTCTTTCTTTTTTTTTTTTGGTTTTTTTTTTTGGTTTTTTTTTTTTTTTTTTTTTTTTTTTTTTTTTTTTTTTTTTTTTTTTTTTTTTTTTTTTTGGTTTTTTTCGAGACAGGGTTTCTCTGTAGCTTTGGAGCCTGTCCTAGAACTAGCTCTTGTAGACCAGGCTGGTCTCGAACTCACAGAGATCCGCCTGCCTCTGCCTCCCGAGTGCTGGGATTAAAGGTGTGCGGCACCATTGCCCGGCTGAATTGATTTTCTAGAGATGAATTTAAGTAATTAAATTATATTTTCCTTATTCTGAATGATGAACATTGTATTTGTATTGTCCCAGAGTCATAAGAACTTTTTCTTTTTCTTAAGGAGTGGTCATGTGACGAGATTGGGTTTATCTATGGTGGAGTTTCCTCTCCCCCCACATCTGACATGTGCAGTGATCAAGGCTGCTTCTCTTGATTGTGAAGATTTACTGCTTCCAATAGCAGCAATGCTATCTGTGGAAAATGTCTTCATCAGACCTGGTAAGCACTTTATTTTTAAAGATTTTTTTGTATTACATTATTTTATCTATTAATGAATTAATTTATTTATTTTGTGTGTGCGCGTGTGTGTGTGTGTGTAATTCCTCCCCCTTTTTTGTGACATGATAGCTCATTTCTTTTTATCACTGAATTGTATTCCATCTACTATATGGAATTTGTTTATCCACTTATTAAAGGGAATGGTTACTTATAGACTAGGCTTGACTTGAATTCACAGAGATCTGCCTGCTTCTGCCTCTTGAGTGCTGGGATTAAAGGTGTGTACCACCTCATCTACCCCAGTATATATTTTGTTAAGTCTTTTCTTTTTCTTTTTTTTCTGAGACAGGATTTCTCTGTATAGCCCTAAATGTCCTGGAACTCATTCTGTAGACTAGGCTGACCTTAAATTCACAGAGATCCTGCTGCTTCTGTCCCCCAAGTGTTGAATTAAAGGTATTAGCCACCACTACCCAGCTGTTAAGTATTTTCTTCAAGTCTTTGATTTATTCTTTCATTGTTTTGGAATTGCCTTTGGCAGACAGATGATTTTGATTTTAATGAAGTCTAATATAACTGTTTTGTTTTGTGGATCTTGCTCTTGGTAGTATATCAATGAGGTCATTCCCATACTATGGCCATTTAGATTTTTCTCATAATGTTGTCATATAATGGTTGGGTATACATTTGTTTCAAGATCATTCGTTCAAAATACTGTAGTTTCTCTATTGAAATGTCTTTGTTTCTGTTATAGAGCAGCTGACTGAACTTGTTGAGCACCCTTACGTAGTTAGATAAGGGAGTTCCTGACTTTGTTCCTCCCCTTCAACACTGCCCTGGCAGCTCACTTTTTTCCTCTCCACATGAACTGCAGAGCCAGTTGAAATCCATAAAAGGATTGCAGTGTGATCTGGTAAAGTTAGGAAGAACCGCCATCTTACACTGTGGAGCTTCTAACCATGTACATGATGTCTGGCTGTTTACTTTGGTCTCCAGTAATTCACAGAGTCTTTTAGGGGGTTTGCCATATAGCTGTGGAGCGGGAAACTGGGTAAATGTTTTTATATTTTGTTATCCTTTAACTTAGTTGCTTGGCATAGGGAGTATATAACATTCTTAGCTAAAAGTTAATTTCCCTTCACGGGTAAAGCTAGATAATAAGGTGAACCTTTGTTCTTTTGTGGTAAATTAGTAATATATTAACTTGTTTTCTTAGAATGAAAAGAAAATGTAGTTTAGCCCTTTATCCTTAGAGTATTCATTTTTTCTTATTTTTTTTAGGTTTCCATGTCCTTATTTATTTTCCTTTTTTTTTCTTTGTTTCTTGGTGTGTCAGTATGAGATAGTTTAACATGTGTTGGCTTTGTTTTTATCTAGAGACATAACTTTTTACCATAAGGGGAGTAGTCACTAGCCCTTCAGCTAATGCTATAACAATAGATTGTGTATTCCACTGGCCTTTCCTTTTGTAGGTTATGATTGTTGGGTCCAGACTGATTTGTCATTGCTATGATTATAATGGTGAATACATTTTTCTGTAAAAGTACTGTTATTGAATCAGTTTGCTGCCTACCCCAAATAGACCTCATTTTTAACTGTCAAAATTTTGATTCTTAGGCCCACACAATGGCTCATTGAGTTAAGGCACTTGCTGCCAAGTCTGATGTCCTGATGTTTTTGTTTTTTGTTTTTAATTCATTTTTATGTGTATGGGTGTTTTTGTCTGCATGTTTATCTGTGCACCATGTGCTTTCTTGAAGCCTATTGAGGTCAGAAGTGGGGATTGGATCCTCTGGCACGGGAGTTACAGACAATTGTGAGCTGTTATGTAGTTTCTGAAAAGAACCAGGTAATTCTCTTAACTGCTGAGCCATTTCTCCAGTCCTGATGTCCTGAGTTCCTCAGAATTCAGAACATGATGGAAGGAGAGAATTAATTCCCATAAGTTTTCCTCTGACTACCACATACGTGTCTTGGCAAATGAACATGCACAAACACAAAATAAATTTTTAAAATGTATTCAAATTTTTTTTTACAAAATTTTAATTCTCATACCCAATTGCAACCCTTTTTTCAGTTAAATAGTATGTGCAATAAATAATGTTGATTGGCTTTCATTAGGGAGTATCAAGCCTAAAGATACTCCAAAATTACTGAAGAGTATGAAGTGAAAGTCAGGAATTGAGTGTTCTGTTTTGTTACCTGACTTTGAGCCGAGCTTTCTCAGACTCCCATGTTTTTCATTTATAAAACCAAAGAGCCAGTTATAGTGGTGCATGCCAGTAATCCCAGCATTTTATAAGGCAACACAGGAGGACCTCTGGGCGTTTGAGGCCACCCTGGGTTATATAGTGAATTTATGAACATCTCTGTGTGTGTGTGTGTTGAAACTTTCTTACCTTCTCTCAGAAAACAAAACAAAACAAAAACAACAGTAGCAAACCAGGGAATGGGGTTCAACACTAATTGAACCTAACACTAATTGGGTTCTATAGTTAAGGCTAGAAAATGAATCCGGTTAGGTGACAAGATCAAGTGATCTTGAAGGTCTTCATTGACATTTTAAAGGCAAAATTTGAATATAGTGAAATGCATGCACATTAGTATAATTCAGTGAATTTTGTGAAACGAATATAGCTATATAACATGCACCCCTATCAAGATAGAGAATGTTTTGGACTGGTGACATGACTGAGTTATGTTGTGAGCACTTGCCACCAAGACTGACAACCTGAGTTCATTTCTGAGATCCACAGGGTAGAAGGGGAAAACTCCTACACATTGTCCTATGAACTCCATTTGCAGAGTGACATGTAGTGTGTGTGTGTATGTGTGTGTGTGCGCGCGCGCGCATGTGCCTCACACCCCAACATGAAAAAACATTTTTGATTGTTTTGGCTTTTCAAAACAGGGTTTCTCTGTGTAGCCTTGGCTGTCCTAGAACTTGATCTATAGACCAGGCTGGCCTTAAACTTATAGAGATCCACCTGCCTCTGCCTCCTAAGTGCTGGGATTAAAGGCGTGTACCACCACTGCCTGGCTCCAAGTTTGTTTCTTTTCTGGAATCTAAATTTTTATTTATTTATTTATTTATTTATTCATTCATTCATTCATTCATTCATTCTGTCATTCTTTTTTTTTGTTTTTGTTTTTTTTGAGACAGGGTTTCTCTGTGTAAATCTAGCTGACCTGGAACTCTTTAGACCAGGCTGGCCTTGAACTCACAGAGATCCACTTACCTCTGCCTTTTGAGTGCTGGGAATAAAAATGCATACCACCACCACCCAGCTGGAATATTCTTTAAATGTTAGTTTTTTTGAAATTACAAGTAGAAATATAGAGTATGCAGTTTTGGGTGTATATTTGACTTTTGGTGAACTTACTCCATGTGAAATTCATCTTTATTGTTTTATTTATGTGTCTGTATTTTGGTCTTTTGTTGAGTAGTTTCCACTGTATGAACATATAATTAATTGATTATGTATTATTCTGAGTAAAATATTGCAAATACTCCTGAGAAAATTCTTGTGTGAGCCTTTTGTGTATTTTTATTTAGCTTAGCTTAAAATAAATACCCAGGAAAGAAATTGTTGTGCTATTGAACAAGTTTATGATTAAGAAACAAGCTGGATTTAGTACCTTTAATCCCAGCACTAGGGACGCAGAGGCAGGAGGATCTCTTTGAGTTTGAAGCTAGCCTGCTCCACAAAGTGATCTCAAAAACAAACAAAACAGCCAAATCTTACTCTTAAAATAGTTGTACGTAAATATTCCATAAATACTGTTTGTGGGAGTAGCTTGAACTATCTTGCACATATCCTCCTCCACAGTTGGTATTGCAGAACCATTTGCACTGTATATGCTGTATTATGTATTTCTTTGTTTTCACTTTCCAGTTTTGTGATCGCTAATAATGAGGTTTTTGTTTTTGAAACATAGTCTCGCTGAGTAGCCCCCACTGGCCTGGAACTCTCCAATGCACAAAGATTTTTGTCTTTCTCTCTAGTATGGGATTAAAGGCGTGAACTATTATGAAAAATAATGGTTGTTTTTCATGTGCTTATTTAGTAGATTAACCAAGAGATTAGACAGTCTCTCACTGTGTAGCCATAGGTGGCCTGCACCTTGTAGATCAGGCTCTCCTTGCTCTCACAGAGATTCACCTGCCTTTTCCTCCCAAGTGCTGGGATTATAGGTGTGTGCCACCTATGGAGTTTGTTTTGGCTTTTCCTTTGACTCTGTGTCTATATACTTGTATATGTGTAGGTGTGTCTGGGTGTGGAGACCAGAGAACAATTTCAGGTGCCATTCTTCAAGCATTATCCTTTTTTTTCTTCTTCTTTTTTTTGAGATAAGAATTGTCCCTGGGTGGGGTATGGTGGTACATACCTTTAATCCCAGCATTGGGTGGGGCAGAGACAGGTACTTCTCTGTGAGTTCCAGGACAGCCTGATCTACTTAGTGAGTCTAGGATAGCCAGGGCTATGTAGAGAAAACTTGTCTTTTTTTGTTTTGTTTTGTTTTTTGTTTTTTGTTTTTCGAGACAGGGTATCTCTGTAGCTTTGGAGCCTCTCCTGTAAGTAGCTCTTGCAGACCAGGTTGGTCTCGAACTCACAAAGATCCGCCTGCCTCTGCCTTCCGAGTGCTGGGATTAAAGGCGTGCGCCATCACTGCCTGGCCGAGAAATCTTGTTTTAAAAAAAAAAATTTCTCACAGCCTGCAACTTGGATTGACTGGCCAGTTAATCTCAAAGTTCCACCTCTCTCTGCCTCCCGCTCCAGTACTGTCATTACAAATAGAGACTACCACATTTGAATTTTTAAATTTTAATTTAAATTAAATTATTTAAATTTTTAAATTTAATTTAAATCTTTAAATTTTGTCTATTTTCATTATATGGATCCTGGGGATCAAACTTAGGTCCCCATGCTTGGCAAACACTATACCATTGATCTCCCTAGCATTTTTTATTTGTTTGTTTTTTGCGACAGGGTCTGTGTAGCCTTAGTTGGTTTAAAACTTCCTATATAGACAAGACCAACTTTGAACTTGCAGAATGAAGCTGCTATCTTCATAAGAGGCTGAGCCAGTATGTAAATGACTATAGTAAGCCAATTGAAGGTTTGTAGCGTTGCCTACAATGAACAGAAAAATCAGGCCATATATGTTAGCTTCTCTATGGCTTCATAACCCAGGGTATCCAGGCAGAATGAAGATTAATCTGATAAAGTGCTGGGTGGAGAATTTGACCACAGAGCATGTCAGTCTTGAAGTGGATTTAGAAAAATAGGATCAAAGTAAGGAAACAATTAAATCTTAAAAACATAATGTTGAGCAAAAGCAACTAAATGCATCAAGTACATACTGTGTGATTCCATTCATATAAAGGTTAGAAGCAAGGCTGGTAAGATGGGCCAGTGGGCAATGGTGCCTACTACTAAGATGGACGACTTGAGCTTCATTAGTGGGACCCATATGATGGAAGAAGAAAACTGGTTTCTGATCCCTACAAGTTGTCTTCTAACCTCCAAATTGGATGCAATGGCATGCTCACACACACAAAATAAATGTAAAAACATGTTTTTAAAGGTTAGAAACAGGCAAGACCCATCTGTGAAGTTAGAAGTCAGGCTATGGTTAACCATCTGAGGAAAGTAGATAGTGTTATGTGATTAGGCTTCTCTGATGCTCATGGTTGTTGATCTGTTTGAGTACACTGCTACACTATGTTTATAATTACCTCTTGGGGTATACATTTACAGCTTAAGTAGTTTTTCTATATATTTGTTATACATTATTATAAAATTAGGGAATACTTGTAATAGGGATGCTTAATGTATATGGAGGTCCTGTTTAATTACCTATTATTTTGAATTTGTTATATAATGTCTAGTTAAATTGTGTATGTTCTTTATACGTTTAGGAAATCAATGCTTGATCACTTCTTTATATGTGTATAATGTACATGTTTGCCATGGCATTGTATGTTGAGGTCTAAAGACAAAACTGTATAGTCAGTTCTCTTACCTTTACATAGATTCTTTTGAGGCCAGCAGTGTTACCTGCTGAGCAATCCTGCTGACTCTTGACCACTTTTTTGATCCCTGGGATCCACATGGTAGAAGGAGAAAAGTGGAAAATACTTGGCAGAGCACAAACTTACTACAGATTTTCCTTGATTTATGATGGGGCACATCCTGATTAAATTCTTGTGATACTGAAAACCTCCTAAGTCAAATATGCATTAATAACACAGATCTACTGTACAAAGCCGCATGGTGTAATGGAGTATTTGTTTTTTATCTTACTTATCCTTATAATTGCATGGCTGACTAGGAGCAGAGGCTCAATATGGTACTAACGTTGGGAGAGATTGTTGTGTTGAAATTTGGGAAAAGATTAAAGTAGAAAATCGGAGGTACAGTTTCTACTGAATGTAAATTGTATTGCTTTTACACCATTATAAAGTTAGATCATTCTAAGTTGGGGACCATCTCTGATAGTGGTTAGCCCTGAAGACTGTATATGTGACAAACTTTGGACATGGAACTCTTACCTTATATCCCTTTTAACTATGGGCTACGCTTATAATATACCATGAATTTTTTTTTAGACAGAAAATTCCAGATACTATTTTAAAAACAACTGAATTGAAAGAAGTAATGTTGAGTATTGTAAATCTCTAGCATGTGTTTAAAAGAAGAAAAATAGCTATATGGGTGGTACAGTTCTGTAGTTCTGTACTACCCAGTGCTTGGAAAGCAGGGGCAAGAGAATTTCAAGGCTATGGTGGGCTACATTCCAAATTCCAGATCATCCTGAGCTATTTTGGGAGATAATCTGTCTTGCAAACAATGTTGGGGAAGTGGGGGACAACAGGTCAGGACACAGGATAATTACAATACTCATGGAAGAAACTGGACTCTCTAAGAAGAGCTAATTTAATTCTACCTCAAGAGTGAGGCAGATTTTGTTGAACATGGTGAAAAGGAAAACAAGGTGAATGTACACACTTGACTTAAAACTAAACTGTCTCTTGATTTGTCTTTTAGTTGATCCAGAGTACCAGAAGGAAGCAGAACAGAGACATCGAGAATTGGCAGCAAAAGCTGGAGGATTTAATGACTTTGCAACTTTAGCTGTCATTTTTGAACAGTGCAAGTCAAGGTATGTTAGCTGGTCTTTGGTTTTGGAAAACATCACTCTGCTCTGCAGCTCCATTACATATTTACTGTGTATGACCTTAGACAGTAAAGATCAATGGGATGAAACTGACTTCAAGGTATTTTTAACATCAGTGAGATTGCCAGGAGGCTGTCTTGTCATTTAGTAGCCGTTTATTGAAAATAGTAGTTCTCCTCTTTCCTCAAATCCTTCCTGAAAATGATTTTTACAGAATTTTTGTTTTTATGTAGATACTTAGATTAAATAAACAAATATCTAATTATTTAATCTAAGTATCATATATGTAAAACATATATATATGTTCATATATGTAAAAAGAAACCCATTTACAAATTATTTTTTAAGATTTTGTCAGAGGACCTGACATTATTTTTTATCAATTTTTTCCTTCTTTGAGAAGATTTAAGTATATGAGTGCTTTGCCTGCTTGGATACTACAGCCTTGTATGGTGCTCATAGAAACTAAAGAAGGTGTAGGATCCCCTGGAACTGGAGTTACTGATGGTTATGAGCTGCCATGTGGGTGCTGGGGACCAAATCCAGATTGAGGAACAAGTGTTCTTAACTGATTAGCTGTCTCTCCAGCCCTTGATAATTTTTTTGTCATATTTTCTAAAACGCTTTTATTAGTGTTTGTCCAGATCTCTTCTTTTGCTTATGGGTTTCCTTTTGGGGTTTGATGTTGTTTGGTTGGTTGGTTGCTTTTTTTGAGATGGTCTTCTGTAGCCTAAGCTGGCAGCAGACTTGCTGTTTAATAGATGACCTTGAACTTTTGAACCTCAAGTGCTGAGGTTGCAACCACCCTAACCCTGATACCACACATGATTGCTTTCCATTTTTTGTAAAGGAAATGAGGCCCCTTTTTGTCTTGTGTTTATGGAAGGCATTTTCAAGACACCAGTGTTTTTGTGTTGCAGTGGAGCTCCAGCTTCGTGGTGCCAAAAGCATTGGATTCACTGGCGGTGCTTATTTTCTGCATTTCGTGTGGAAGCTCAGCTTCGGGAACTGATCAGGAAACTTAAACAGGTCGCTGTAGTTTGTATTGTTTTGTTTTCTTGACTATCATTTTAAGCCTATCATATCATACTGAACTTTCAGTGATAGACGTTTCATTTATGCCACCTTTTCTAGTCGGCCACCTTCCGTCTGCATGCTGCTTTGTATAGCCATCTTTCTGACCCAGTGAATCCTAGTGCAGTAAAGAAATATAGCTGAAGAAATGAAAATATTTTTAAATAGTTGTACTGAAGAATAGTTGACACACAGTAAGCTTTACGTGTGAGGCTGGTGAGATGACTCAGCAGGTAGGGATGCAAACCACCAAATTAACGACCCAAGTCTGATCTCAGGAACTCCCAAAAGTTGTTCTCTGACTTCCACACATATTTATGCTTCGGCATGAGCATGTCCACCTGTCCACTCACCAAGCAAATGTAAATATATTTAAAACACTTAACAAAAATGCCCAGTTTGCAGAGTTTTGACGTCTGCACATACCTGTTAAAGCATTACTAAAATCAGGATAACAGGTCTAGGCTGGGCTAGGTGGTGCATACCTTTAATTCCAGCACCTTCCAGGCAGAAGCAGGTGGATGGGTCTCTATTAATTGAGGACAGCCTAGTTTATGTTTCCAGGTTAGCCAAGGCTTAGTAGAATCTGTCTAAAAAGAAAAGAAAGAAGAAAGAATAATAGTGCAGGACAGACTGTGCACATACTGCTCTTGCAGATGAGTTCCCAGTACCACATCAGGTGATTCATAACTGCCTATAACTCCAGCTCCCAGAATCTGTTGCCTCTGACCTCCCTCCTGTACTCACCTGCACATATTCATGAAGACACACACATTTACAAAATTTAAAATAAGTATTTTAAAAATAATATATATGCCGGGCGGTGGTGGCGCACACCTTTAATCCCAGCACTCGGGAGGCAGAGGCAGGAGGATCTTTGTGAGTTTGAGGCCAGCCTGGTCTATAAGAGCTAGTTCCAGGACAGGCTCCAAAGCTACAGAGCAACCCTGTCTCGAAAAACACACACATACACCTCTCAATGTTTCATGATATTTTATGTGTGGGGGGGAGGTTGTTTTTTTTGTTGGGTTTTTTTTTTTTTTGGTGTATATGTGTCTGACTATGTAGCACTGGCTGGCCTGGAACTCCATATATATCTTAGGGCCATCGCAAAGTCAGAGATCTGCTGCCTCTGCCTCTGAAGTGCTGGTATTAAAGGTAATCCCCTTCTAGATACTCTATCCAAAACCAGGCCTTAGAAAGTTTTGTTTTGTTTTATAGCATCATTCTTAGCCCTGTGAGATTCCAAGCATTCTTATTTTTCTGGGAGGTTAATTATTTCGACAGATACTTCTGCAGATCTCCAGTGTTGTTTCTGAACATCTCTTCTGCATTTACTCTTTCCTCCAAATTCCAGCCACTTTGGTCTTTTCAGACTCTTGGCTCTGTTTCCTTCTGGGTTCCATTTGGATTTTTCCTTTTTTTTTGAGACAGGGTTTCTCTGTGTAACCCTGGCTGTCCTGGAACTTGCTTTGTAGACCAGGCTGGCCTTGAACTCACAGAGATCCACCTACCTCTGCCTCCCGAGTGCTGGAATTAAAGGCATGCATCACCACCACCTGGTTTTTGATTTTCTTTCTTATGCCATAGTCAGAATTTTTATTGGTATTAATTTCCTGTCTCTTGGGTATTTGTCTCCTTTTGTTGCCTGATACATAGTATTCTGTCAATTATTTTATGCTATGTGTCTTTTGACTTTTTGGGTACAAGGCAAAATCTAATCCCAGAAGCTTTTAGGAATGTGAACTTTGAAAAAAGATTAGATCATATTGTCCTGTGATCTTTATCACTGAATACATATTCTTTCTACAGCAAAGTGATTTTCCAAGAGAAACTTTTGAAGGGCCTAAACATGAAGTACTACGAAGATGTCTTTGTGCAGGCTACTTCAAAAATGTTGCTCGAAGGTGAGCATTATGCTTGAGAGAGTTCATAAACACTACTGTATCTAATTGCAGTGGTAAAATATTTAAAGATTGAAGGTTTGATATAGATTCTGTGGTGATGATAACAATTATAAGAAATCTTTTCATAATTGTCATCTGTGCACAGGGAAGTACTCTGATTCAAACTGGGGTACTGGAGTCAAGGCAGGATAGGAAGAGAGTACATACTAGGCAGATGTGTCAACATCTAAAGCAAGTGATAAGGGTTTTTGTAGTTTTGTGGCCCCAGGTAGAGTGTAAGAGCCAAACAAGACAATGGCATCCCTGGCAAAGCTTAAATATATGGACTCTCAGGACTCAATTAAGATGGGTTAAAGTAAGGGTATCTTTGTAAGGAAAGTAGGAGTACTGGTAATGGGAAATTCATTATGGATCACATAAGTAAATATTGTAAGGATAGTGGCTTATGCCTGGTCTCCTGGCACTATCATCTGAGAGAGCCTGGGAACAGTGATACCGCTATGAAAGTCAGGATGAGCAAGTGTTCCAGCATGAAGGATATGAAAAATAAAGGTGGTTCTGATTCTAAATTGAGTCGTTTTGCTTTAAAAAATATTATTAGGACAGTGGTGATATGTCAGTAGGGTCTTAAGATTTGATGTTAATAATGCATCAGTGTTAATTTTCTGGTTTGGTGGCTTAACTAGGAAGGAAAATGGCAAGCATTTGGTAATAATGCACCGGTGAGGTATTGGGTTAGCAATTTACTATTCAGTACTTCTAGTAAAAAGTTATTTTGTCCTTTACTTTGTAATTTTCTGTAAATTTAGTTTATTTTATAAGGAGATTCAGGTTCAGAGAGAGATCCTTGTCTTAAAAAATAAAGTGGACAGCTATAAAGAAAGATATGTTGACCTCTGGTCTCCCTGTTTACATGCATGGGCACATGCACACACATACAAAATTATTGAAGAAAATGTTGAGATGGGCTAACAATCTGAAGTTACTTCCACATAAACATATAATTGTCGGGCTGGTAAAATGGCTCAGTGGATAAAGATGCTTGCCTTGCAAACCTGATGAGCTCAGTTTGAACCCTGGAACTGAAATAAAGGTAGATGTGAATTGACTCCAAAGTTGTCCTTTGGCCTCTACATATGACAAAGCATGCATGCACCCCTGCCCACATGCATTAATATATATTTTTAAAAGCATAAAGTATAAACCCACTAGTTAAACCTCTTCTGTAATAACAGCTTCCTTTCTTTAGAATTGTGATGAAAAAAGATGTTCTTACTGTATAGATACTCATTAGGAGAATATATAATTTGAGCTTGGGCAAGTGTTTATATGGCTCCTTTAAACTAGCTCTTGTGACAATATTGTTTGTTGCTTAAATGGTTCTTCTTCCCCGGGTAAACTTCTGCTTATTTTAGTAGTAAAATATTATATAACAGTTAACTTGTTGCTTTGCTATTTTAATCTTTATCCTTTGTTTTTTTCTATGTATAGATCTGTTGGCAGAACGTTTTGCACAATGGATGGACGTGGAAGTCCAGTTCATATTCACCCTTCCTCAGCAGTAAGTACTTTTTTCTTTTTTTGAAATAGGATCTCTGTGTAGCTCAGGCTAGATTCAAGCTCCTTTTGCCTTTACCTCCCAAGTAGTGAGATTACAGGCTTACACCACCTTGCCTTGCAACAATTGCCTTTGTGGGTTTTTTTTGTTTGTTTGTTTGTTTTTTGTTCTGTTTTCTCTTGTAGTACCTGGGACCTTGCACATGTAAGGCAGGGACTTTACATCCCCAGCCCTTAAAGTACCTTTTTTTTTAAAAAAAAAAAAATTACATTTTGGGGGAGTGTGGAGAGGCATACACACATTAATGCCAGAAAATAACTTGCAGGAGTCAGTTTTCTCCTTCCACCACGGGGAATCAACTCTGGTCAGTTGAGCCATCTTGCCAGCCCTAATGCATCTTATTTTCAATAAAAGGTAGGCATTTATAAGAGTGTAGTACTAACATACCAGTGTCTTCTAGTTTTCATTTTCAGATTTTTACATCTCTTTTATGTAGAGCTTAAGGGTATTGGTTGGCGTATGACTTCTGTTTTTTGTTTGTTTGGGTTTTTTTATTTGTTTTTCGAGGCAGGGTTTCTAAGTAGCTTTGGAGCCTGTCCTGGAACTAGCTCTTGTAGACTAGGCTGGCCTTGAACTCACAGAGATCTGCCTGCCTCTACCTCCCAAGTGCTGTGATTAAAGGCGTGTGCCACCACCGCCCAGCTATGACTTCTGTTTTATAGGAAGAAAATAAACATTCAGAAGGTTTCAGGATATTATCTTCTTTTTATTTTGGAGCCTGAGTCTCTCTGTATAGTACTGGCTTTCCTTATTTTCTTGCTCTAATGTAGAATAGGGCTGATTACTAATAGTTATCCTTAAATGAAATTTTTATATTCATTTAAGCCTTATATTTATTTATAGCTTCATGAACAGGAAACCAAACTTGAATGGATTATTTTCCATGAAGTATTAGTTACCACCAAAGTCTATGCAAGAATTGTATGTCCAATCCGTTATGAATGGGTGAGAGACTTACTACCCAAGTTACATGAACTTAATGCACATGATTTAAGCAGTGTGGCTAGACGTGAAATGAGAGAAGATGCAAGAAGAAAATGGACAAATAAGGAAAATGTGAAGCAGCTAAAGGGTGAGTGAATCGTTTGTTTTACTATTTTTCTGAGATGGGGTTTACTTTGTAGACCAGATTAGCCTCAAGGTTGTGGTAATCCTGTGGTCTCAGCATCCTGAATCCTGGGATTATTGGTGTTAACTTTGAAACCGACTTCTCCCAGTGTTTTAATTTTGTTTTGGTTTTTTTGGACAATGTTCTTCTGTCAAGGAATTGTCCTGGCTGTCCAGGAATTTTCTCTGTAGATCATGCTGGTCTTGAACTCAAGAGTTCTGCTTGCCTCTGTCTCCTGTGTACTGGGATTAAAGGTGTATACCATCACTGCCTGGCTCACTTTTTTTTTTTATTTTGTTTTTCCCAGTTTTACTTACTGTTTTTATTTTATCAAATTTTGTGACTTATTACCTCCAAACTTGTATTTTTCAAACAGGTTTTCTAAACAGGACTATAGATGGAAGATATAAACAGTTGTGGTGATGAACTATAGCATAAAACACAATTATGTCACATACATTAAAAGCTTTTTGATACAGCTTTTTAAGGCAGAATGATGAATTGTATTATATAACATCCCTGGGAAATAGATGGTAGAACATGTTCCTCAAGAAGTCACAGAAAGGTTTCTTGTTGAGATAGAACTTCACCATGTAACTCTGGCTGACTAGACAATTGCTATGTAGACCTAGCTGGCCTAAGTTCACAGAGATCTATCTACTGCTGACTCCCAGGTGCTGGTATCACCAAGTACACGTACCACCATGCCTGGCTCATCCAAAGGTTTTTAAAAATTACCATCACTAGATGTTTTATTGTAGTATTACAATACTGTCCTATGTGCTTGAATTAGGGTTAGTTTTTCTGACTGGTTGGCCTTCATGAATCTTTTTGTTATTGTTGTTTATTACATTTATTTATTTATTTGTGTGTGTTTTCTATATAAGTTTGGGCAGAGGACAACTTGTGAGAGTTAGCCTTCTCCCATCACATGGGTCCTGGTGATTAAATTCAGGTTGACAGGGTTGGCAGGAAGCACCTTTACCTGCTGGCCCATGTACTTTTTTGTTATTGTAGTGGTAGTCCTAGAGTTTTGTTCGTGTGAAGTATACATTGTACCACTGAGCTCAGCATCCTCACCTGTGTGCTCTTTCAGCCAGACTTTAATCAAGACAACATTTCATTACCTTGATGATCTTTTCTCTTTAAAAAAAATATTTGTAGCCGGGCAGTGGTGGCGCACGCCTTTAATCCCAGCACTCGGGAGGCAGAGGCAGGCGGATCTCTGTGAGTTTGAGGCCAGCCTGGTCTACAAGAGCTAGTTCCAGGACAGGCCCCAAAGCCACAGAGAAACCCTGTCTTGAAAAACCAAGAAAAAAAAAATTTGTATGTTTATGATGTATATATACATATATGAACATGTGCATGCGGACAGAGGGCAGCCTCAGTTATTGGTGATTACAGGGTCTTTGTTTGCTACAAAGTACTCTAGGCTAGCTGGCTTTGGTGCTCCTAGGTATTTGCCTATCTCCACCTCTGAGTTTACTATACAAGTGCATGCTACTAAACCATCTTCCTAGCCCATTTTTCTTAATGTTGAAAATCAGGATATCTTTGCACTGTTTTCAGATGGAATATCAAAAGAAGTTCTAAAGAAAATGCAAAGAAGAAATGATGACAAATCTATCTCAGATGCACGGGCTCGTTTCCTTGAGAGAAAGCAGCAGAGAACCCAGGACCACAGTGACACATTGAAGGAAACGGGCTAAGCAGAGGACCATCCAATTCAGGAAGTAGGAAAGCAGCTAGGAAATGTGCTTCTGTTTTGCCAGTTATTTCAGACAGTACTGCAAGAGGAAGTGGTCAGCAGCTGTTCCTAGCCTGTGAGCTAAAAGCAAATCAGAATTTATAAATCACATCTCATCAATACCAACAAATGACATTTTGAAAGAAAAGATTGGGTTGCATAATCACAGGCAATGGTAATGAAACCAATGACAGATGATACAATATTTTCCTCACTTCTGTTTTGCTGGCCTTAACTGGTATCAAATGCTGTCACAGATATTTTCAAAGAACACTGAATTGTATTTAATCAGCGTGTATTCCATTTGCATTGAAGCATTAAAGATTATTTTCCTTAAATCTCTTCAAGGCCTTCTTATTGCTATTAGAATAGTGTTGTATCAGGTATGTGACTATTTCCTTCAGAAGGCTAAACTTACATAAGAGGTTTTTACTCAGCAATACTTAGCTATCTAACCATTTAATTGCTCCAGAGCTTTATAGATATTTAAAGACTCAATTAGTAAATAAAATTGCCTATGGAAGGATTCTTTCTTAAATTAATCCTACTCCTTAAATTGATTTTTCTGGGATTATACAAATTCCTTTTTATATAAAAGTATATTGTTTAAAACAGTAGCTATAGCCATTAACCAAAGGACAGATGTATATATACACACACACGTGCACACACACATAACACACAAATTCTTTTTACCTGTTTCTACATAATTGTGTCAGCCCTGTATGTAGATGTGACAGTGCTTTCAAGCAGCCCCTCCACCAGGCCTACTCCTGACTGCAGCTGTTTGGGTAGGACCATTTAAACACCTGTTATGCTAATCTGGGATTTTCAAAGCAGTCAACACTTAGTGTTTAAAATTCGAACCTTAAGGCTAATATTACACTCAGGCCACACTCAGCACTTGCCTACTCTTGTTTACTGCCTTGTATTGTAGTTATGTGTGTATATGTCTGTCTTCCTCATTAGATTATACGCTCCTGGTGGGCAGGGTCTATGTCTTTTTCACCTTTGTATCTTTCATGGCACCTAGCATAGTGTTTTGCACATAGTAGTCACTGAGTGTTTGTTAAATAAAGCTATTAGTGTCACTAAAACTCAATAGATAGTATGTGGATTTATTTATTTATTTCTGTATAGCCCTAGTTGGCCTGACATTGCTATATAGACCAGGCTGGTCTCAAACTCAAGAGTTAACCTCCTACCTCTGCTTCTTACGTGATACACACATACCTTCCTCTCTCTCTCCCTCTCCCTCTCTCTCTCTCTCTCTCTCTCTCACACACACACACACACACACACACGCCACTATACCTGGCAGAGTTTTGTATATTTTTGTGTGTGTAAAAATTAGGTCAAATTTATTTTATTAGGTAATTCTATCCTTTGGTATCTAAAAAGTTTTAATTTCAGTGGTTAAATACTTGAAGCCTTTCTGAAAAATTGGTGATAGCCCAAATCTTGGTTTTCTTTGATGGTAAGTAGTGATAATTTCTTTGAATGTTTGCAGCACTATTAATTTATTCTTTTAAATCATTTAGTCCTTCCAGTTTTTCTTTTCAGGTACATAATAAGTACATTATCCTTAGATATAGGAATATGGGTGGATTCTTGGAATGCAAGCTCTTTTATACTCTTTTTAGATTTATTTTTATCTTATATGTATGGGTGTTAATTTTTCTGTACATATAACTATGTACCATGTATGCCTGGTGCCTCTGGAGGCCAGAAGAGTGCATTAGTAACTGGAGTTACAGATGATTGTGAGCTTCCATGTGGGTGCTAGTAATCAAACCAGGATTCTCTGGAAGAGCAGCCCATACTTTTACTTTCTGAGCCATCTCTCTAGTTCCTGAAAGCTTTTTAAAATCAGTAAATATTAACTACCAAATTCTGTATCATAGTCCACATTCTAATTTCATCACTTGTTCTAAATAATCTCTCTCTGTCTCTCTCTCTCTCTTTTTGAAGCTGAATGAAAGTAGACATGGAGGAATTCCCAGGAGAGAAGAATTTTAAGGGAGAAATATGCCTAATCTTTTTTCATTGTTATTTGTTCATTTTGAGGTAGGGTTTCTCTCTATGGCAGTGGCTGTCCTGGAACTTGCTTTGTAGACCAGTTTGGCCTTGAACTCAGAAATCTGTCTGCTTCTGTTGGAGGAGGCTGCTTGTTTGTTTCCCAGCTGTTCAGACTCCCAAAATAATCACACAGAAGCTGTATTACTTAAATCACTGCTTGATCCATTAGTTCTAGGTTCTTATTGGCTAACTCTTACATATTAATTTAACCCATCTCTATTAATCTGTGTATCGCTACATGGCAGTGGCTTACCAGCAAAATTTCTGCATGTCTGTCTCTAGCAGAGGCTCCATGGCTTCTTCTTGACTCCACCTTCTTCCTCTCAGCATTCAGTTTAGTGTACCCCTCCCCCCCACCTACCTAAGTTTTGCCCTGCTCTGCTATAGGCTCAAAGCAGTTTTTTTTAAAGATTTTTATTTATTTATTTCTTATGTATACAACATTCTGCCTCCATGTATGCCCGCATGCCAGAAGAGGGAGCCATATCTCATTACAGATGGTTGTGAGCCACCATGTGGTTGCTGGGAATTGAACTCAGGACCTTTAGAGGAGCAGCCAGTGCTCTTAACCACTAAGCCATTTCTCCAGCCCAGCAGTTTCTTTATTAACCAATGGTATTCACGCATACAGAGGGGAATCGCACATCATGCCTCTGATTCTCAGTGCTGGGATTAAAGGTGTGTGCCACACCTCTCAACTATTAATAATCTTTTAGATTTTTTTTACAGTTTGAGATTCAGCAAAGGATCCTGTGCTATATTTAGTCTGCTCTTCTTCTTCCTCCCCTCATATTTCAATCTGAAAAAAAATACTACAGTCTTTAACTTTACCGAATTATTTTTTTAAAAACAACAGCAACAAAACAACCCTGAGTTGTTATTTTATATGGTACCATTGGTTTGGATTCCTCTCTTCTTTCCTAAGGCTGTGTATGTGCATGCACACCACCCAGGGGTTGACATCAGGTCTTTCACCTTACTGTTTTGAGGGCTTACCAACTGGTTAGGGTGGCTGGCCAGCAAGCCCCAGAAATCATTCTGTCTCCACCTACCAATGCAGGGACTGAACTGCTACACCAGTATTTTACAAGTGCTAGATCTGAACTCAGGTACTCATTCTTGTAGAAATCTACCCTGCTCCACCGTTAGACAGTTTTTACTTGAATATTTTTTAATCTATCAGAATCTCTTCTATGGTATCACAGCTGAAAGTACATAGTATTTGCCCTTAATAGTGATACTAATCTTTATTATATGGTCTTTACGCAAAATTTCTTCAACTTCTTTTAAAATTCCAAAGTAGGGCTGGAGCAATGGCTCAAGAGATTAAGAGCACTGGCTGCTCTTGCAGAAGTCCTGAGTTCAATTCCCAGCAACCACATAATGACTTACAGCCTCTATAATGAGATCTGGTGTCCTCTTCTGGCATACAGTCATATATGGAGGCAGAATGTTGTATATATAATAAATAAATCTTTAAAAAATTCCAGAGTACTTCAGGGTTGGAAAGAAGGGCTGGGTAAAGGCACTTGGCCTAGTGGAGACCGAGTATGATTCCCTGAACCCATGTAAAGAGTAGAATGAGACAACTAATACTAAAAAGTTGTTCTCTGACCTCCATATATGTGCCATGGCACACAAGCCCACACAAACACATCATGCCTACACATACATAGAAATAAATATTTTCAATTTAAAAAGTAGTTTGAAGGCAAGATACTTTAGGATTATTAAAATATCACATTACAAACACAAAGATCTATGTCAGGTGGTGATTCTTGCTTGAATCAGCTTCAAGGATTTTTTTTTTGAAATTTTATTTGTTTGTTATGAAACACTGTCTCATATACAGCCTAGACTGGCCTAAACTGATTCTTCTGTTTTCATTTCCTAAATGCTGGGATTACAGACATATGCCAACAAAACTGGTTTTATACAGTGTTGGGGACTGAACCCAGGGCCTCATAAACACAATCATTTTATCCTCTAACATCTCTGGCTCCAGGAAATTTTTTAGTGTGTGTGTATTGTATATATTGATATTATTGTTATATACTGGTATCTTGATATACATTGGGGTGTGTGTGTGTATTGCTATTCCTTTTTAAAAAAAACTTCCAGTATACATATGAGTTCTATACAACCTTGACTAACACAGAATTAGAAAGCTCAGGGCTACACACATCTGCATTCATACACTCACAATTTAAAAAAAATATCTTCCAGCTAGAGAGATGTCTTAGTGGTTGAGTACTTGCTGTTTTTGTAGAGGACCAGCATTCAGTTATTAGCACCCACATTAGTAGATCACAATAAGCTGTAACTCCAGCTCCTCGGGATCCAATGTCCTTTCTTGGCCTCCATATGCACTCATATGCACAAACCCAAGCAGAGAAGCATATCTCTACTAATAATTAAGACTGAAGGCTGGGTGTGTTGACACCTGTCTTTAATACCAGCACTGGGGAGGCAGAGGTAGGCAGACAGATCTGTGTTTGAGGATGGCCTGATCTACATAATTGTTCCAGGTCATGCAGCTTTGCACAGTGAGATCCTGTCCCTCCAAAAAACAAAAACCTCGGGGTATTTCAGAAGGGTAACTAACAGCATTACTTGGTATATAGAATATATATGTAGGGTAGTAATAATATAAAAAGACTGAAATCACAGATCATGGAAACTGGTGAATTGGGAATTATGGAACAAAATTCTAACATTTGTTAGAAGAGAATGACATTACATCTTTGAGATGATTGTGGTGAGAATATGAGTAAAAAAAAATCTCAATTTCCATTAAAACTGTTAAGGGAATGCTTGACCTAGTTAAGGCATGAAGGTGAAAAGAGGCTGGGGGTAAAAGTAGCAGAGGGGTTTGCTCTTGCAAGGATAGAAATTTGCCTCAAATTACTACACAAAGGAAACAAATGTTACAGTAGAAAAAGGACATGATCAGTCATTTCATTAAAAATAAGAATGAACGTTTAAAATGTTCTTTTGCAAGATTTCCAATCTGTCTTTTTTTCTTAGGGTGAGTGAGGTAATACCAGAAATAAATGAATTTATGCCTTTTTTCATTTTGTGTGCTTATGTTTGTGTATGCCACGGAGTGCATATGGAGATCAGAAGAACTACAGTGGGATTTGGTTCTCTCCTTCCTGTATGTGGTTACCAGAACTGGGACTCGGGTCATCAGCCTGGGAAGCAGGCATCAGCACCCACTAAGCCATCTCATTGACCCTAATAAATTTAAATTGCAATCTTCAGTCTCCCAAAGACGTTCAAAATAATTTTTATTACTGTTCAATGTTCCTTTAAACTTAAAATACAAATTAATACAAAATTTTCTTTGTTAGTTTAAGATTGCTCAAAATAATGTGTTCAGATAAAATGCACCTGTATTCTCTAATGCAAGGTTACTTGATTTTCATTTAAAACATGAAATGGGATTGGTTAATCCAAACTATACCCTAGCATCAGATTGGTGTTTTGTTTGTGGGGAACACTTGCATATATACACAGTTTTGTGGTGCTGAGGATTGAACTCGGAGACTTGTGCATACTAGGCAAACACTCTACACCCACTAACAGACATCCCCAGTCCCTGGAAACATAAATGCTTGTTCTGTTAAGTCCAGGTGTGGCTATTGGCATGCTAACATGGTTGTCAAGTTAATGGGGTAAAATGGTCAATAAATAGCGGGCGGAGAAAAGTAAATGAGTTTTAAGCTAGGTTATCTAGGAGTAGTAGGATTTAACTGAAACAAAAAGTTATCTTGTTTTTGCTCTTGACTTTTTTTTTTTTTTTTTTTTTTTGGTTTTTCGAGACAGGGTTTCTCTGTGGCTTTGGAGCCTGTCCTGGAACTAGCTCTTGTAGACCAGGCTGGCCTCAAACTCACAGAGATCCGCCTGCCTCTGCCTCCCAAGTGCTGGGATTAAAGGCATGTGCCACCACCACCCGGCCACTCTTGACTTTTGTGGAGCTGGCCACCCAGCTCCCTAAGAAATCACACCGAGGCTTATTCTTTCTTATAGTGTCCTGCCTTAGCTTGGCTTATTTCTAGCCAGCTTTTCTTAAATTATCCTATCTTTTTGCCTCTGGGCTTTTATTTTTCTCTATTTCTTTCTCTATTTCTGTATACCTTTCTTTACTTCTTATTCTGTGGCTTGCTGTGTAGCTGGGTGGCCGGTCCCTGAAATCCTCTCCTTCCTCTCTCATACTTTGAGCTCTCTTTTTCTCCTATTTATTCTCTCTGCCTGTCAGCCCCGCCTATCCTTTCTCCTACCTCGCTATTGGCTGTTCAGCTTTTTAGTAGACTAATCAGGTGTTTTATACAGTCAAAGTAACAAAACAAATGCAACATAAAAGAAAGCATCACATTTTTGCATCATTAAACAAATGTTCCACAGTATAAACAAATGCAATACATCTTTAACTTAAGATTATGGAAAAGATTTTATTGTAGTACTGAGAAGGGGCTTTAAAAAGGTTTTACAGTTTTCAGTCTTCATCCAGTAGGTCAAGTAATAGTTTGAGTGCCATTTACTTTCTTGAAGTTGGGGTCTCATCTATCTAGACTCAAGTTCATTATGTAGCTTAGGGTGACCTTGAACTCCTGGTCCTACTTCTACTTCCCAAATTCTAGGATTATTGCCATACACTACTACACTGATTCTGTGGTGCTGAATATTGAACCCAGGGTGTAGAAGGTGTAGATGGAAGATGTGCCCGTTAGGTCCCACAGCCATTCAGTCCCAAAGAAACACATAGAGGCATATATTAATTATAAACTGTCTGGCCTATTAGCTCAGGCTTTTGTTTTGTTTTTGTAGACAGGGTTTCTCTGTAGCTTTGGAGCCTGTCCTGGAGACTAGCTCTTGTAGACCAGGTTGGCTTTGAACTCAGAGATCTGCCTGCCTCTGCCTCCTGAGTGCTGGGATTAAAGATGTGTGCGCCACCACCACCCATCTTCAGGCTTATTATTAACAAGCTCTTGCAACTTAAATTAATTCATAATTCTTGTCTATGTTTAGTCACATGGTTTGGTACCTTTTCTCAGAAAGGCATTCTCATCTTGCTTCCTTTGTGCTTACTCTCTGCCTTTCCTTTTCCCAGAATTTTCTTAGTCTGGTTGTCCTGCCTATACTTCCTGCCTGGTTACTGGACCAATCAGCGTTTTATTAAACAAATACAAGTTTTCACTGTATAGAGCATTATCCCACAGCACAAGGTTTCATGCTTGCTAGATAAGTACTCTACCAATGGAGCTACATATCCCCAGCCTGAATGCCACTCGTTCTAGAAAAACTTTTTAAGTCAGCCTTGGTTGAGATTATCCTTTTGTAGTCTATAGTACTTACAGTCTGTCACTGTGTGCCAGTGTGCTCATCCATTTACTTCCCTTCTAAAAACTAGAATTTTAAAGTCTTCCTTAGTAATGAGTCTCATCCTACCACATCTGATCTGGAGGCTGAACTAAATAGTAATTAAAAATACATAAATTATATATGTGTGACCTGTTTTGTCGGGTTGGTTTTTATTTAAAAGCTTCATTATATTTGAGTGGTGGATATAAAAGAGAATATTTTTATGACTCTTGGTGTTACTAGCACTGGCTCAAAAAAGAAAAATTTGGTATCAGTAAGTATTAAGTAGACCTCTGTATGTTACTTTTCTACTACTGTGATAAAACACCATGACCAAAGGCAATTTAAGGAAGACAGAGTTTATTTTTATTTATACCTTCAGAGGTATAAACGTCTATCATGTCAGGACAGATGCATGAAAAGGCACAGGCACTGCAGCAGCAGGAAGCCAAAAGATCAAATCTTTTAACAGCAATCCTGAAGTGAAATGGTAGAATTAGGGGAAGCTATACACTCTCAATGTCAGTCCCAAGTGATATACTTCTTCCAGAAAGAATGTGCCTCCTAAACTTCCCCAAAACAGCACCACCAATAGGGACCACATATTCAAATGTATAAGCCTATGAGTTGTGCATTTCTCATTCAAAGTACTACAGCTTCTATCATGAATGCCACAAATTTCTCAATCATTCTAGTATCACAGAATGAATGGAAGTTTTATAGCTGTATTATTTGGATAATGTTAAACTCGATTACTTGGAATATGAGCAACCAGGAAAAGCCAACCATCAGGCATATAAAATTTTTCTTTTCCTGTTTTGGTTTTTTGAGACAGGGTTTCTCTGTGTCGCTCTAGCTGTCCTGAAACTGTAGACCAGACTGGCCTTGAACTGACAGAGATCCACCTACCTCTACCTCTCAAGTGCTGGGATTAAAGGCTTGCACCACCACCGCCCAGTTTACCGGCTTACCGACGGCACACATTTTTACAAGTTGTGACAGGATTAAGGTCTTCTGTATTTGTGACTAGCCTGAAACTTGCCATGTAGACCAGGCTAGCCTCTAAGTCACACTGATTCTCCTGCCTCTGCTTCCCCAAGTGTTGGGAATGTAGGTAGATAAGTGGTAGGGCACTTGGCTAGTATGTGATGCCTAGCACTGTCCCCTCCCTAGGTTTTCTTTCTATTGTGCTCCTGGTTTGGTACATATTGGGACGAGGTGATAATGTTTGTTGGGGTACTATATAAAAATATCACTGTGATGAACATAAGACCTTTAAGATTCAGAATTACTTTTCTATATCAATTTTCTGAACTTTAAAAATGTCTAAGTGTATACGCTAGCGTAGGACAAAAGAGGGTGTTGGATCCCCTGGAGCTGGAATTATAGATGACTGTGAGCTGCCCAATGTGGGTGCTGGGAACTGAACTCTGATCCTCTTCAAGGGCTCTTAACTAACAGACCTCACCATCTCAATTTTTTAAAAAGTCTTTACAAAAGAACTTAACATCTGCATATTTGACTTTACAGATGCTGGAAAATATTTACGGGCATAAATTAGGTTATAATTCCTTAAACCTTCATTACTGAATAAACCAAAACTTTACTAAGTTTCAGTCCTTAACTATTTATTCTGTCCTGAGGTAGTGAAAGTTTACGAAAAGGTATACACACTGCTACTGAGATCTAACCTTTGAGTATGACAAAACTGATTTTTGAAGGAACATGTTTGTGGGTCATATTTTGCTTTGACCTGGAAACAGTAATACCTCTAGGGCATGAAAAAGACAGTTCTACATATCTACAACTCGGGGAAGGAGCTGGGAGGTAGTAGATTAAAATGCTTACTATGCAAGCATGGAGTTTGATCATCAGCACCCATATTTTTTTTTAAAGGGAATTAAAAAAAAATCTAGGCATGGTGGTGTGTGCTTATAATCCTAGTGCTTGGAGGAGAGGTGGGGGAAGAGGGCTGTCTCTTCAGCTCCTGGGTCCCAGTGAGAGACCAAAACAAGGTGGATGGTTTGGTTCCTAAGGAACATTGGAGTTTGACTGTCTTATGCGTAGACATACATAAGAAATTTGGGAGGGAAAGACCTGTAATAAATCTCTCTTAGGCTTGGCAGTGATGGTGCATGCCTTTGATCCCAGCACTCAGGAGGCAGAGACAAGAGGATCTGTGTGAGTTCAAGACCAGCCTGGTCTACAGAGCAAGCTCCAAGACAGGCTTCAAAACTACAGAGAAACCCTGTCTCAAAAAACAAAACAATAACAACAAATAATTCCTTCATTTTACCCTCATTGCTTCTGCATTCAACAGAACCTCTCAAGCTTTTGTGACTTGTTACTGGGTGGGGGAAGGGATGTGACTGGCATTTATTGATCAGCATGGTTAAAGTGTTTCCACAATGGTCTGTGATTCTACTATATTTAAACCAATGTTCTAAGATGACTTCTGGGGGAGAGTGGTTTTTCAGTCAAGGTCTTATTCTGTAATCCAGGCTGATCTGGAACTTACTATGTAGCCTAGGCTGGCCTTACATTCAAAACTAATCTTTCTCTTGATTTAGCCTTCCAAGTGCTAGAATTAAAGGCGTGATCCGCCACACTGCCTTAAATAACTTCGTAAGGGAATGTTCCAAGCTATTTCCTGTCTCTGCAAGGATCTGTCAGAAAATATGGAAGGGACCTGTTTAATGTAACCAGATTGGTTGGTTCCCACCAAGCTGGTCTTAGCCTTCCACTTGGAACATACGCGTGCTAATAAGGTGAATATCCCACTCAGACTTACTGCCATTCTGACACATTATAAATCTTGTCTATACAATGGTTCAAATAAAGTTTGACAGTGAAGGATAGCTTATAAACTCCACTTCATACTAAACTTTGCTTTGCAAATGTTTCTGTCCACCCCTCATCCTTGGTGAGGAACTTTGCCTGATCATAAAGAACTAAAACACTATGTTGACCAATTCCTGAGACCCAAGCAATATTCATTTTCTTAGAGGCAAGTGCTATGGTGTTTTTATCTTGCATGAAAAGATAAAGCCCTAGACTAGTCCTGTTGGGATTTATATCAGTAGCCCTAGAAGGCAGAGGAATTTCAGAGATGCTGTTTAAATGACAAGATCAGTTATCTTACCTGTGTAATCCCAAAGTGTCTCTCATGGTTTTATTAAAATCTGAATTATATTTGATATGAAGCGTTAGTTTTAGAGTTCTGCTTTCAAATTAATCTTTGACTATCTGAGGAATGCCTTTACTCTGTGACTTTTACAGTGTGGTTAGCTTAAGCTGTTCTTTTTTAAAAAGTCAGTTCTTCAAAAAACTTTAGTTTTGGAGTTGTCTTAAAATAAACAGCTGTGCCCAGGCGGTGGTGGTGCATGCCTTAATCCCAGCATTCAGGAGGCAGGGGCAAGTGTCTGTTAGTCTGAGGCCAGTCTGGTCTACAGAGTAAGTTCCAAGACAGCTGAGGCTACACAGAGAAACCCTGTCTTGAAAAGCCAAAAAAGAAAAAAGTGAAAAACTAGGAAGGAATCCTACAACAAAAGGGTTGTCTTTTCATTCTTTCTTTAGAAGATAGTGTCTCTATTTTAGGCTGATCTTGAACTGCCATCATTCTTCTTGCCTCATCTAACTAGGTGCAGATTCCTGGCTATCAAAGTTTTTGTTTTGAGGCAGGGTCTCCTGTAGCTCAACCTGACTGATACAGAAAAACAGTCTTGAATTTTCCTTCCTAATTCTCCTTCCTAAACCTCCCAAGTGCCAAGTGCTGGGATTAAAGAAGTGTATGTATGTACCACCACACCCATCCTAAAAATGGTGGGTTTAGATTTTTGTTTTTCCAGGATGGTTATACATATTTAGACTTCAGAGTTCCTGGCATAAAATATAGGTACTGATAAATAATATAGTTTTCTTGTGTAGGTTTTGAGAAACTAGAATTACTCAAAATAGATCAAGCAATGTATTTCTTAAGGCACTTGGTATGAAAGGGTCTACTATTCATAATACTGTAAAAACAGCTTTAATTTCAGACCTTGATCATTTAGGAACATGGCTTCTTTACTAAATCATCCGAAACTAAAGCCAGGCTGATGAGTCATCCGTTGCAGCAGTCTGTTCCGGGTAAAAGAATTACTCTGGATAGCAGAATTTGTTTTAGGGCTTATTAGGTTATCTGTTTTAAGGCAGGACCTAAAACCATGCCTTTCAGGTACAGGTTAGGAGACTTGGTTTCAAAGGCAGGGAATTGCCTTTCTCCTGTTTCTCTGGGGCATCGATACTTAGATAGTATAATCTTATAATATACATCTTTTGTTACAAGTTACTCATCTTAAAAAGACATGCCAGTTTGGGGGCTGTTTTAGTTTTGTGGGACAGGGTCTTGCTATGTGATGGGGTTGTCTTGAACTCTAGGTCCTGTTGCCTCAGAACTCCCCAGTGTGGGGGTTAAAGGTGTGTACCACAATGCCCCCAGCATTGGATAACAACTGATTATCATGTGGCCCTTTTCTCTTTGGGGAAAAAAAAGCACAATAACTTAAATTTAAGGTGCCTTTGCTGAGAGAAATCTGCTTAGTCATTTTAGCTGCTTTTAGTGTTTTTCTCCAATACTGTCTTTCATAATCAGGATGTGAGAAGGCTCTGGCAGGCAAGAAGGCAGTTCTACTAATAAGCAAAATAATTTGGGATATCACAATCTACTTTTCTTCTTCCTAAACGATTTCTGAAAACAACCCATTCTTGAAATTTCTATGTGTGATGACACAGCAGTCTCAGGACTCAATTGCTTTGGAGATTCTAAATATACTTAAAATTACAGGGTCTGTATGAAAATGCAAGGCACTTGTCAATAAATTAAATTGTGGTGATCTGTTCATGATGTAGTTCTTACATCCCAAATTCTGAGACTGAAAATGCAATTCGATTTAGCTACAGGCATTTCTGCAATAAAACAGTAACTACCTTAGAATTTTAATTTAGAATTTGCCCACTTCTAAAAAAGTACTTAAAGCCTCGTATTAAAATGGTCATATCAAACGCTGCAGGCCAAAGCCCATTCAAGTGCTTGTCTTAGTAAAATAAAGTGAAATTATGCAAACAGAGCATCCAGCAATATGGTGGCAAGGTTCTTCTACACAACCATCTCCGACTACCCTCTCTCCGGCCAGTTTCTTCTTTCAGCCTAGGTATGAAAGACAGGATTTGGGGGTGGGGTGGGGTGTTAGAAGACACTAAAAGCAACTAAAATGACTAGGCAGATTTCTCTAAGCAAAACTGCTTACACGAAATTATTGTATACTCAGTGGGGACTTAATGTTCTTTAGGTGAAAGGGGCAGGGAAAATAGTCTTCTCAAGAACTTTCAGAGGAATTTTAAAAAATACAAAGACAAAAGGCATGGGACTGAATTCTATAAACCTTTTAAATACTGGTGCTATTGTGAAACACTACATCTTATAGTTTATCAAGGGCTCTGTCAGTCGCTAATGATGCTGCAGGTACCTTAACGCAGGGGGAAGACATGATGCTCCGGTTTTGCAGTGCTTACACTGCCCACACTGCTCCTATAGGCAACGTCCTCCTAACATGACAGTCATCCCTCCGCTCCAAGAAAGCCCCAGAGGTCTCTTGCAACAGCCCCCCCCACCCGACTTGATCTAAACAAGTCATCTGATGCGGCTGAACACTCCGAGTCTCGAAGGCCGAGCTGATCTCTACACGAGGCGGATCTAAATCCACCAAGATGTCCGCGGCAGCGCTCCCCAAGGCCAGCCTGAGACACGGCTCACATGGCCTTCAGTGTCCTTTGAGGTGGAACTCGGAGAGCCGGCCGGTTCTCCCCCGTCAGCAGGGGCGTGCGTCAGGGCAGGGAGGCTGGCGGGCCGGCGTGGTCCCCCTCCCGGAGGTGTCAGTAACCAACCACCCACTGCGTGAAACCGGGCGGGGGAGGCCGCCCGAAGAGAGCTGCGGCGCGGCCGTTTTCCTGAGTCACCCCGGCGCGCACGCCGCAGCCTCCGCCTCAGGAACTCGCTCTCCTCACGCCCCGGCCGCCACGCCGGCAGGGGGCCCAACCGCCACCTCATTCCCAGAAGCCGCGGCCATTCCCTAGTCCTCGCCCTCCGCTCTGGCAGCCGTCAACCTACCCTTCCCTACCCGCATCACGTGCACCGGGAAGTGCGTGGGTGGGTCCTACAGCGCCTGCGGAAATGACGTTGGTCGCCCCGAGTCGCATGATGTGGCAAAATGTTTAAAAAAAAAAGAGGGGGGAGGGGAGGAGGGAGCAACCGGAGCCTGGGGAAAGTGATGAGTCTAAAAAAAGTAGTCCCTGGCTTCCTCTGTTTCCCCGCTGTCGCTGCGGCGGAGAGCGCTCCGCGCACTGCGTCCCTGAATTCCTACGCCCGACCGCGGCGCGGCGCTCGTGGAAGGCTACATAAGGCGGAGGGGGTGAGGAGGCTGGGCGGAGTTCTGCCCCGGGATCCTTCCGCAGGGCTCAGCCGTTTCCGGAGTCTGCGCTGCTCCCGGTTCCGCCATTGCGGCTCTCCAGGCCCCTGGAGCCTCCGCCCCCGACCCAAGCTCTTTCGTCTGCCTGCCAGTTTCCTGCGTCCCCGGAGAGTATCCAGCTGAGCCCAGCCTCCCCCCTTCCCCTTCTCCTCCTCTCCCTTGGAGAGCCCGGGCAGGCTCTGCCCCGTAGCCCCAGTGACAGGAGGAGACCATACCCCCCGACAGCACCATGGCCCAGATTCTGCCAATTCGTTTTCAGGAGCATCTCCAGGTGTGTGTGGGTCGGGGCTGCTGAGGGCCTTTCCGAGGGTAGTGGGAAGGAAGAAGCTGGTGGCCCGGCCCGAAAGGGATCGAGGGCAGGAGAGTGTGTGGGGGGGTCGGTTTTGGCGTAGATGGAGGAAGGGATACTGTCTTAAAAGCTTAAAGGGTTAAGTGATATTAGACTAGGATGGAAATGACGAATCGGGGTGCAAAGGGCGGCAGGGCCAGGCCTTACGTCTGACGGCCTCTTATTCTGCTTCCTGAATTGCAAGAACTGCGCATACTAGGCTAGACCCCCTTCCAGTTTTACCCAGTTCATTCATTTGGGTAGGGGGTAGGTGGGAGAGACTCTCTCACGTTTCTCCCGGAGCGAGAATTCTCGTTAACCCCGGGCCGATGCAGGGCTGTCACCTTCCCCTGGTCTAGTCCCATTTCCACATCGAGTCTGCACCCAGAAATTTGTGTGGCGGGTGGCTTGGGGAGGAGCAACCTTCTTCATCCTCCCTCTGCAGTTCACAGCCGAGAAAGGCACCTTGGGGTTGGAGTAGCAGTGACTTGTGTCTTGCCTTCCCTGAATTTATAAGGAACCGAAGGTCACTCACTGCGGGAACAGAAAGAAGATAGAATAGAGGGGCGGCTAGGGGCGGTGTCAGCCTCAGGGATCATGGGGTCAAGGTCCCAAGGGGAACGCACACATTCTTTCTTTCTTGGTTTCTTCGTGGGGTGCTCTTAGCTTCACTTTGATTCTGTAAGGTGGGCAGTGCTATTTAGAGGATATTTGTGGCCTTTTGGAATCTAGCAGGTAGTTGTGGGTTTAGGGCAGGAGTACATCTCAGAGGGCTGTGTGGAATTCGGCAGAGCCTGGTAGTGCATACCTGCTCTGAGTCAGTACCAGACCAGTTGATCTGTAACTGACTTCTTTTTAGTAGGTTGGGGCGTCCTTACCTCCCACTGTGCCTTATGCTGGAGTCAGTACACCATTGTCTAGCCTGGCAGCATGCCAGCGGTTAGCCTAGACAGGTGACTGACCATTGGAGGGCTTCGCTGAATTAAGCTTCTTCAGAACTGCTGATTTTCCTGGTTCACTTGTCCTGACTCTTTAACATCATTATTTATTCATATTAAGTTATTTCGCCCAAATATCCCCATGAGGGAGCCTGCTTTTAGCTCTGTCTTCTGAAGGGCTAATTTCTGAAAGAAGGTGCAGTGGTCCGGTAATAATAATAATAATAAATAATTGGGAATAAGATCATAATTATGCAAAGGTCTAAAAAATGATAATACTGATCAAGAAAGAAATTTTTGTCCTCAGTTCAAACTTGTTTGTGTTCCCTCTGTTAAAAATGGATATGAACAATTAGTGCCT
This sequence comes from Ondatra zibethicus, assembly GCA_004026605.1. NCBI lineage: Eukaryota > Metazoa > Chordata > Mammalia > Rodentia > Cricetidae > Ondatra > Ondatra zibethicus. The sequence continues at coordinate 155,347 of PVIU01001238.1, forward strand.
TTGCACTGTTCCTTGATCCTAGTGAACAATGGTTTTGTACACATTAAAGTGCACCAGAAATACTTTTCTGCAAACATGTTTATAAACCATACACAAGAGAAGCAAAGGCAGTTGCTAATCATTTCCCATGACAGTGGTTTGCTCCTTAGTAAATCTAATTTGTTGATCATTGGTTATTTGAGTAATAGTTTTTCATTTCTATTAAATACGAGACAAGAATTGTTGAGTGGTCCTACAGATTAGAATCCAAACTTGTCCTTAATTAAAATAAATTTGATGCAGGTGTGGCATGTGAGTAGCAGTTTCTGCAAATAGCTGAAACTGTTTCCTTCTCAAATGTGAAGATTTTGAATATTTATAAAATAGCTTTACAAGTATTCTTGAAGATCTCTGACATTGTTTTTTTTATTTTATTATTATTATTATTATTTTTTGTAGGACCATGTTACACTTTAAGCTTAGGCTTGGCTGGTAGGATTCCACTCCAGTAGGAGGTGGTCGATTGCACCAAAAGCCCTAATCATTGTTCTCTTCAAAGATAATGTATTTCCTGACCTCAGGTTTTTATCCCCTCTCTTTGAACACATCATTGTAAGGATTATTCAGCTATCATCTGAAGTCTTTGGTTTCCAAGCCTCTGCCATTCTGCTTAGCAGAAAACAGTTTTCTAAAACACACAGGAGAACTGGAAATGAGGAACTAGAGAGCATGGAGTTAACTTATGAAACTTAAAAGTTTAAACTTTTAAGATGTTGTAAATAAAATCTTGCTCCTTAGCCCGACAGTGGTGGCGCCTGTCTTTAATCCTAGCACTCAGGAGGCAGAGGCAGGCGGATCTCTGTGAGTTCAAGGCCAGCTTGGTATACAAGAGGACAGGACAGGTTCTAAAACTACAGCGAAACCCTGTCTCAACAAAACAAAACAAAACTTGCTCTTTATTTTCATGAAGATCTATCATCAAGGCTTGGAACATCAGTCACTTCACATCGCATTATATAAATGTAAATATTTTATGTGATGAAGGAGTTTTTGTCAGAATTGCAGATTCTGAAGAAATTCTATGCTGCAGAATTCAGTAAATTTGCTAGCCATCAATACCCTGTCTCAATATACAAAACAACAACAAAACCCCATTGCCTGAAATTCTCAATTCTTGGTATATTGAGCATCTTTGCAATTGGCACATCCTGTTTTACTTTTAGTTTTTGTTTACAAATCTCCCCACCCTGTTCTCCCTTTGATCCATAAATGCAGGCATGCAGTATGTTGGTGAGTTGAATAGTAAGATTCTTGCTAAGGTTTTGGTTTTCAAAGAGAAAGCAGGGTTTTGCTGGGATGAAGTAAATGCTTAGGTAGGCTAGAAGAGCACAAGACAGATTTTTTTCAGAATTTCTTTTTTTGGGGGGGCTTTTCGAGGGTTTCTCTGTGGCTTTAGAGCCTGTCCTGGAACTAGCTCTTGTAGATCAGGCTGGCCTCGAACTCACAGAGATCTGCCTGCCTCTGCCTCTGCCTTCCGAGTGCTGGGATTAAAATCATGCACCACCACTGCCCCGCTAGAATTTTCTTTCTTTTTTTTTTTTTTTTAAAACCAGGAGCAGCTGAATCAGAGTCATCACCCTTTCTTTCTTTCTTTCTTTCTATATTTTTTAATGGTTTATTTAACTTTATTTTATGTGCATTGGTGTGAAGGTGTCAGATCCCCCGGAACTGGATTTTCAGACAGTTGTGAGCTGCCATGTGGGTGCTGGGAATTGAACCCGGGTCCTCTGGAAGAGCACTCAATGCTCTTAACCGCTGAGCCATCTCTCCAGCCCCATAGAATTTTCTTAAATGTTATTTATTCAGCTTTAAGGAGTTTAGCTAATTTTAATGAAAATACTTGTGCTCGGATTGGTGAATACTTTAAGGTATGTAAAACTATAGTTTTCATTTTAATGCAGTGAAATTTGTAGTGTTAGGAACTTGGTAGTTTGCTGTTTCTGATCATAGCTGGGATTTCTATCTTTAGGGACATGGTGACATGGTGATGATAAATGAGGACCAGAGAGTGACAAGAACAACAGATTTTGACCATCCCTTTTGTGTTGTTAGGCACTTTCCTGTCCTCACTCAGTCCTTGGCCCTTTCACTTATAACAATGAAGGAGGACTGAAGTTAGTGTTCAGGACTATAGTTAGAATGGGACCTATACCTAGGAGTTCTAAAACAGTATTTTGAAGCATGGAATGTTTTTTTTCCTTTCCTTCCCTGCTTCCTTCCTCCTTTTTTTGAGACAGGGTCTTACTGTGTAGCTCTACCTAGTCTGGAACTCACTATGCATACCAGGCTGGCCTTGAACTCTGTGATCTGCTTGCTTCTGGCTCCAGAGTGCTGGGATAACAGCACATACCAGCACACCTGGTCATAAAACCATCTATTTTTGAGACAGTATCTTGCTAATTTGCTCAGGGTGTCTTCAGACTCAAAAGCCTCCTCAGTGTTGGAATTCTAGGCCTGCCACCATGCACTGCTGCAATGATTGCCTTTAAGAGATGCTACGCAAGGACTGGAGAGATGCCCAGTGATTGTTACTCTGAGAGCACCTGGTTCCTCGCATGCGGATGACAACTCACAGTCATCTGTGACTCCAATTCCAGGAGCTCTTCTGACTTCCAATGACAGTATGCATATACAGGCAAAATGCTCCACAGATTTCCTACTGCTGTTGTTTCCTGTTGGACTTTGATCTTAGCTCTTTAAACTTAACCTGTTTAAAGTATGATCAGCGATGTGATAATAGTGAACAAAGGAGGGCTCAGGGGCTGGTGAAACAAGTGCTGACTACCAGAAAAATGTGAGCCGCTTTGCTTTACACTTATTAAAACTAAAAATAGAGGTGGAATTCTTGTTTTGTTTAACTCATTACACTGAAAATACTATTTTATCATGTAATCAGTATAAATTTACTATCATGGTATTTTACTATTTTTGAACATTTTGTTTTACTTTAAAATTTTATTCAAAAAGGGTCTTACTATGTAGCCCTAAGTGGCCTGGAACTCATATAGACCAGGCTGGCCTCAAATTCAAAGAGATCCACCTACCTCTGATTCCCTAGTTCTGGGATTCCAAAGGCATACACCAACATGTCCAACTTACTTGATGTTCTGATAGTTGATTCAATCATCAACTACTAGTTACTTGATTTGAACTAATGTAAAATGAGTCACAGTATCCAAGTTTCAAGAGCTCGGTGTGAGGTGTTGTTTATGGCTATGTATTTGAATAATACAGATTGCATCTTGGGTTCTTTTTTCATTTGTAACTATGGGCGCTGTCCCTGTGTAGGTCTTTTGTATATCTGAACATTTGATATATAGGATTTAATAAACTGTTTGTTTGTTTTTTTGTTTTTTGAGACAGGGTTTCTCTGTGTAACAGCCCTAGCTGTCCTGGAACTAGTTCTTGTAGACCAGGCTGGCCTCGGACTCATTAAGATCTGCTTACCTCTGCCCGGTTTAATACAACAATGTTTTTAAGAATTAGTGATCTGAAATTGTGTCTCCCTCCAGATTTGTGAGCTTTCATTGTGTGACTTTGGTATAGTTTTAATTGTTGGTCATAGGGCAGATATTTTCAGAAACATCATTAACCACATCTAATAAAATACACATGGAATATTAGCCAGGCCTTTATTAGTGTACCCCCCCCTTTTGAGGCAGTATCTCACTGTAGACCAGGCAAGCTCAGAAATTGCTAAAATTGTATAGTTGGTATACATTTAGAGTGGTAGCAGCCTGTGCCCTACTATACCCTACTCTTTTGCTTTTTGGTTTTGGTTTTTTTGGGGGTAGGGTATATCCTAGCTATGTAGTCAAGAAGGCTGGTCTCAAGCTCATGGTCTTAGTGGTAATGGTGAAGTGAATATGGTCACTGAGGTGGGAAATATATTCATAGTTGGTAGTCCTTTACACCAGAATGAATTCCTTTTACATGTATGCCAGGCTAACACTACATGAAATCAATTTATCTTATAAGCCAGTGGCAATCATACCTCTAGGCGTCTACCATCAGTTCATCAACTGTAATGTTATTAACTTGTAGGGATGGCCGAAAGCTTGGATAATTGCGCTCAGATTTGAGCTACAAAGTCAAACTCCATTGACTTTTACGAATACTTAAATACCTACTATGTACTTACTAAAAACTTACTAAATGTTTTATGTCTATGGATAGATGAGATTACCCTTACTTTATAGATGGGAAAACTGAAGTTACAGCAGTAAACATATGGGGCCACACAGATAGTGATTAGATTTTAATATTTATATTTTCAGTTTGGCAAGATGTTTTCTTCAATGAATAGTCTATATAGTTTGAACTGCAAAATATTTCACTGTTAGGTCAGTGAGATGGCTCAGCTGATAAAGGCACTTGGCTGTGCAAGCCTAGCCACTTGGATGCAATCACTTGAACCCACTGCATTGACTTCACATCTAACTGAATGCACAAAGTTTTCCTTTGACCTCTACATACATTATGCCATGCTTATGCATGCACATACACACATCATGCACACATACACACCATAATAAAATTTTAAAAATACGTCACTAATGCTTGTTTTATTGAGGTGTTCTTTAATTCATACATTTAGTAGTGTTTCTTTTCATGCATTTGAGGGTTTTCTCTGTGTGTAGGTATGTGTACCACATGTATGCAATGCCCACAGAGGCCAGAAGACATTGGGTCCCCTGGATCTGGAGTACAGATAATTGAAATGCTGGGAATTGAACCCAGGTCATTTGGAAGACTAGCTAGTGATTCTTCTTAATGCGGAACCATTTCTCCAGCCCCAGCAGCTTTAGTTTGGGTGGTTTTGTTTTGAAGATAGGGTCTTTCTTCTTACATAGACTGAGTGTCCTTGAAGTCTTCATCCTCTTACCTTAGCCTCTCAAGGGCTAGAGTTACAGGCATGTGCCGCCATGTCTGGGGGCATAATAGCTTTTATGTGAGCCAGTATTTTTTCTCTTTGCTTTAATTATTTAAATGATACTTTTAAAGGGGGTTTTCTCTAAGTTCTCAGATAAAATATCTAAAAATATATTAGGATCAAGTTAACTTGTGACCAGAATTATCTGTATCCCTCATAAGGTAGAATTTTTGAGACTTTACTGTTGCCTTTTCCTTAATTACAAGAGTGAGTGTGTTCCATTCAGAAGCCACTGTTGTCTATATCACTGTATTTCATGTTTTGGAGTTTATACTAATGCAAAACTTGAATTGGAAGACCTTATACTTGAGGATCAGGGTGAGAAGAGTAGAATATGCTTGCTTACCTTGAGTATCATAGGAATAGGGATAGGAAGGAAAATGGTTGCAGATCTGTAAGGTTGTGCTTTGGAGGCAGCTATGTTAGTACTTCCTGTTATGACTTAATAGGTAAGTTGTTTTTGTTCATTTATTTGCTTGCTTTTAAGTTAGGTAAAGTAGGCTTTCTTTTCTGGTTATTTCTGCAAGAATAGGAACCAAACTCATTAAAACCACATTTCATCATACTTGAAACTTTAAACTGCAGTGTACAGTTCTGGAAAATGCCAGTCTGGGTTTTATTTGATTGTGTCAGGATTTTAGCTTGTCCCAACTTCCTCATTTATTAGCATACTGCTCGGCAACTGTGAAGTTAGACTGTAGTACAGGTTGTGTGTATGGTATAATACTTAGACCTTGTAAATATTAATCATTCTTACCTGTCTTGGAGAAATGTCCTTTTATCTACTCAAGGTACACATGCATGGCATGTTGAAAGAGAAAACTACAGTCTGCCTAGTTATTGAAGCCAAGATCTTGGAGTTTTGCCAGAATGTTTCCCGTTTTCTATACCTAGGCTATTTCTGGAGTACGGAAGGGAAGAACCGATGGTGATGCACACCAGAGGGTCTTAGAGATGAAAGTGTTTTGATGATCTTCATCTATGGAAACAGGAATCATAGTAGATGAAAAGTGGGAGTTGGTTAACAGTTGCTTTCATTTATTTCTGATCAGCTGGCTCATTTGAGAAACCACCAAAGACTACACATGCTCAACTTATAGAATTTGTGAATATTTAGGCTTATAGAACTTTGAATGGACCTTAATTTGAGGATGATTAATTAGGTGAAAAGAAACCTGTAAGGGGTACATGGTCTATAAAAACCCATCTCTTTCCCCGCTCTGCAATAGTTTATATTTGGGCATATCAAAATGTAGACAAAATGGATTTGTGGTTTTTTTGTGGGGGTGGGGGAGTGGAGTTTGAGATAAGGTTTCTCTACATAGCCTTGGCTGTCCTCTAACTCATAGAGATCCCCTGCCTTTGTTTCCTGAGTGCTAGGATTTAAGGTGTGCGCCACCACTGCCTGGCTGTTTGACTTTTAACCTTAAAACATCTTTTGATAGAATAATTCATACATACAAAAAAAATCTTTTGGGAAAGAATTGCTTTAAGAGTCTTACTGAGGACCTGCAAGTTGGCTCAGCAAGAAAAAGTGCTTGCTATGGAATTCTGATGACTCACTAGTCCCTGGAACTCATAGTGGAAGGGGAGAACCCACTCCACAAAGTTGTTCTCTGATTTCCACACAGGTGTCATGGCACACACTCAACCCAGGTGCTATAAGTTAGAGTTTACAGTAAAAGAGCCTTGCTGAGCTTGACATGGTAGCTAGTGGAATGGTCCAAGTTGAGACCAGCTTACCTTGTATATTGAGTACCAAGCCAGCTGTTGATTCTATAGACTGGAAAAACAGAACTCTGCATGTTATTAAACCTCTCACAGTTACTTATTTGAACACCAAAACATTATTTGACAAAAACTACCATGTGCCTGAAATCACCCGTATTTGCATAAAGGCACTTTATGCATCTTACAATTCCTTCTTCTTCTTCTTTTTTTTTTTTTTTTTTTGAGACAGGGTTTCTCTGTAGCTTTGGAGCCTTTCCTGGAACTAGCTCTTGTAGACCAGGCTGGCCTCAAACTTGTAGAGATCCACCTTCCTCTGCCTCCCGAGTGCTGGGATTAAAGGTGTGTGCCACCACCGCCCGGCCAATTCCTTCTTCTTTATGTGGTCTCACAATTGGAAATGTTGGATGTCACAAACATCTTAACTATTCCCTGATAACTTGTATCCTAAGACAAATGGGAGGAAATTCCCTGATAGGCACATGGAAATTTGAAGCATGTCTAAAAGTTTTGTGGTTGTACCATAATAAATTTAATAAACATATATCAATAGATAATATGTATTATATATTATACATTTATATATAGAGAGAGAGCTCAGATGATTGTTTACCACCATACAAATGCTGGGATTCAAACCTGGATCCTCTGGAAGAGCAGCCAGTGCTTTTAACCACTGAGCACTTTCTCCAATGCAACCATAATGGATTTTTTTGTTTGTTTGTTTTTATTTTTTGAGACAGGGTTTTTCTGTAGCTTTAGTGCCTGTCCTGGAACTCACTCCGTAGACCAGGCTGGGCTCAAACTCACAGAGATCTGCCTACCTCTGCCTCCTGAGTGCTGGGATTAAAGACGTGCACCACCACTGCTCAGCGCTACCATAATGTATTTTTCTTTTTTTTTTTTCTTTTTTTTTTGGTTTTTCGAGACAGGGTTTCTCTGTGGCTTTGGAGCCTGTCCTGGAACTAGCTCTGTAGACCAGGCTGGTCTCGAACTCATAGAGATCCTTCTGCCTCTGCCTCCCGAGTGCTGGGATTAAAGGCGTGCGCCACCACCGCCCGGCTTCCACAATGGATTTTTAAAAAGCACTTTGGAACAGACATGATTTTCTAGTACTAATAAAGGCACTGATATAAAAAAAATGCTTATGAAAATAGTGTCTGTTGATTTTTGTTGCTATTATAGAATGCACAAGAACATGTAATTTATAAAGACTAGAAATTTATTTGGTTTATGATTCTGGGAGGTGACAGGTGCAAGAACATTGCTTTGCATTTGGTAAGGGCCTGGTTACAGAAGGCATCACATGGCAAGAGGAGAGTAACTTGACTTGGACTTGTCTCTTATAGAGCAATGTCACCTCATCTAATCTTTATTACCTTCTATGTTATTTTTTGTGTAGCTGTGACCAAGATATCTATGAATGTGACCTGAAGGTGGAAATGGGTTTCAGGGTTCAGTCTATGGTTGTTTGGGTACATATTTTTGGGCAGAAAAATCATGGCAGTAGGTGTCTACTCCTCATGGTTGAGGGAAGGGGCTCTTCATGTCATGACTGCTAGAAGCAGATGCTATCCCCCTCACTTCTCCAGAATTCCAACATAAAGCTACCAAGGAACTGAGGATCAAGTAACTGAACATGTGAGCCTATAAGAGACATTTCATATTAAAACCATAATACCCCCTAAAGGCCCACCATTACAACAATATGATTTATATATGATTTGGGTTTTAGTTTCCTATATGTAAACTTTGTGGGGGGGGATGCATTCAAAGCATAACCAAGTTAATTAAAGTTTCTGAAATGTGATGTGTAGAAATTTACATGGGAAGTAGAAAAAGACAAATCTCCTGAGTAAATTGGGAGCATGGGGACCCTGGGAGAGGGGTGAAGGGGAGGGGAGAGACAAGGAGGGGAGCAGAGAAAAATGTAGAGCTCAAAAATCAATAAAAAAATATTTTTTAAGTTACAATTTTTTTTATTATAGTAAGTGGGGGATAGGTTCGGGGTACCCACGAGGTCAGAAGAGGCCCCTGAAGCTGGAGTTAGAGGCACTTACTTGTGAGCCACCCAACATGGGTGCTGGGAACTGATCTCTGGTCCCCCGGAGGAGCAGGAATGCTCATCTTCTGCACCATTTCTCCAACACAGGTTTACTTTTTTGTATGTAAAGAAAGTCAAATGACTGAATTATTTAAGTCTATCTAAACTGAGTTTATGCTTTCAAAGGGGCTAAGCTTTTACAAGTGATGCTAGTGTGTATATGTGCTCGCTAGCTGGTTGTAACACCCAGGGCCTTCCCCCTGCTAAGCATAATTTCTGTTTTCTGAGTCAACTCTAGCCTTTTCAAGATTGTTTGTTTTTGTTAAAATTCACGAAACCTAAATTAGCTGTTTTAGCATGAACATGAATGTGAACAACATTCGGTGCCGTGTTTGTGGCACAAACTTGGAAACTCAGCACTCAGCCTGTAATCTCAACTCTGGGGATGCCAAGGCAGGAGGATTTGAGTGTGAGGTCAGCCAAGACTTTATAGGAAGACCCTATTTCTAAATAAATAACTAAGCAAATAAAAACTGAACGACTTATTGTTTAAGTGTGACATCACTTAGGTGTATATTTTCAGAACATTTTCATTGCCTGGGATGTTAATTATATCTGTTGAGTAATCAATCTATTTTCCTCTCATTCTTCCCATCCCTTGGCAAACCGATAATCTGCTTTCTGTCACTAAGAACTTAATTTTGTGGCTATTTTATATAAAAGAATCATACATTATGTTTGGTTTTGTTTCTGCTGTGTGTATGGGCAGGGGAAGGCAAGATTTTGCTGTGTAGCCCAATATGGTGCTAACTTGTTTGGCCTGTTCCTGTCTTAGCCTCTTAAGTGCTGAGATTACAGACATGTACTACCATGCCTAGCCAAGAACAGGTTACATATTTAGGAATTAAAGTGACCAAAATAAATACAAGATATTTTTAGATTGTAGAAACAAGCTTTGCTTATATGAAGGAAGCAAGACTAGTTTGATAAACTAAAATTTATTCTAAGCATGAAGGATATCCCTTCTCTTTGACCAAACAAAACAAGATACTTCTTTTTTCTTTTTGAGACAGGGTCCCACTGTATAACCCTAACTGGCCTGAAACTTGCTGTGTAAACCAGTGTGGCTCCACCTGCCTCTGCCTCCCAAGTGCTGGGAGTAAAGACGTGGTTCCACCACACCAGGGTCCATTTTTTTAACCTGTTCCAGTGACTACTTACTGAGAAGGCTTTTTTTTTCCTCTTTTGGAAAACATGATCTACAATTCGAATACAAGTTCCTAAAAGCCTAAAATCTACTTCCCCCACCCCTTCAATTTCCTTAGTGATAAAATTGGAATTTAATGAAAGTAAAAGTTTGATGACAAAAATTATACTTAAAATACTGGATTGAAGCCGGGCGGTGGTGGCGCACACCTTTAATCCCAGCACTTGGGAGGCAGAGGCAGGCAGATCTCTGTGAGTTCGAGGCCAGCCTGGTCTACAGAGCTAGTTCCAGCACAGGCTCCAAAGCTACAGAGAAACCCTGTCTCGAAAAACCAAAATAAAAAATACTGGGTTGAAAATGGACATGGGGAAATCACTTGGGAGATTGAGGCATAAGGTCTCAGTATGTAGGCCAGGCTGAACTACAAATTAAGATCCTTTCTCAAAAAAAGGGGAGGCGGTGGTGCACGCCTTTAATCCCAGCACCCAGGAGGTGCAGAAGCAGGCGGATCTCTGTGAATTTGAAGCTAGCCTGGTCTAGAACAAGTGCCAAAGCTACACAGAGAAATCCTGTCTTGAAAAACCAAAAAAATAAGTAAATAAATAAAAAAGAAGAAAAGAAAGAAATCAGGTTTCCAAATAATAGGTACTCAGTTGGTATTAAATGAAGACAAATAAACTATATAGTGATTGCAATTTTGTTGAACTCCCTGAAATGCTAATATTTTAACCAGTAACTCTTGATGTTGAATGCAATTTCATTCATTATGTGAGCTTGAGATTTGTGGCATTTGTGCCACAAGAAAATAAATATTTCAGTAATCTGTAAAATAAAATGATTCTGGTTTTGTAACTTCTAGCACCTGGTAAACTGGTAAATTTGTTATGCTATAAATTAGTAATTCAAGCAGAAATGAATAGTACAGCATGATATCTTTTTTTTTTTTGGTTTTTCGAGACAGGGTTTCTCTGTAGCTTTGGAGCCTGTCCTAGAACTAGCTCTTGTAGACCAGGCTGGCCTCGAACTCACAGAGATCTGCCTGCCTCTGCCTCCCGAGTGCTGGGATTAAAGGCATGTGCCACCACCACCTGGCGATATCTAATTTCTTAATAGATCTGTTAACATGTGGTAGAAAATTTAAATGAGTGTAGGCAGCAGCGTACTGTTGGAATTATGACATAGAAAATGTTTTCAGATAGCCATACCAAGAAACTCTGGTGTCTGTCCAGCTGTATAGGAAAGGTTTTTACAATCCTGGGTACCTACCCCAGGGTCTCATGCTTGCGCTTGGACACTGCCGTTGAACTACAGTCCTGTCTCTGCTTTTGAGGGTCTTTATGTTGATACTAAATTTTACATTCTTGAGCCTTGAAATAAGCCCCTTCCCTTCCCTTTGGTGTGTTCTTTGCCTACACAGTAGCATTTATACAAGAAAGGGCGTAATCTTGGTGTGCCATTTCCATCTTCAAGGTTTTGGGCATAAAAACTTTTATACATCCCTGGAGCTTGGTCAGTATTTCATCTGATCATTGGATTTTCTTTTGAATAAATCAAATTTAGCATTTTTAAATTCCCAGTCATGTGCCAGGTCAGCCAGGGCTATACAGAAAAACTCTGTCTTGAAAAAAACAAAACAAAAATCCAATACATCAACGTGGGCAGTGGTGGCACACACCTTTAATCCCAGCACTTGGGAAGCCAGCAGACCTCTTGAGTTGAAGGTCAGCCTGGTCTACAGAGTAAGTTCCAGGATAGCCAGAGCTACACAGAGAAACCCTGTCTCAGGAAAAGAAAAACAAAACAAGCCAACAAAATTCCCAGTCAGTAGTAGGTTACAAGTAGGAAAAATTCTTTAAGAGACTCTAGTGCTATCAAGCTAACGTTTTTCAGTCCTTGTCTCTGGCTGTAGTTCTTCGCTTGTATTGCATTCAGTTTGTAGTTATTGCTAAGAGTCAGAAGTTCTCCCAAGAAAAATAGTGATGCCTTCAAAGATTCACCTGGAGTAGAAACAAACTTGTATGTTTTAAGCGTGGGATCAGCAAAGGTTCAAAGTGTTTAAAAGTGTTTTGTTTGTTGCTTGAAATTTGTGGAGCCAACAAAAGCAATGGCTGGCATCCTGTTGATGGAATAAACCCAGGCAAGCTGCATTCTCAGCATTCCTCATTTCCTGCAGACTACTACAGCAACTGCAGTTTTTGACACTCTTCTTTCTAATTTCCAGGAAGGTCCCACTGAAGTGACAGCTCAACATTTTTTCTGTGTGTTTAGTGCTGGAGGAAGGTAGAGGACATTTGGTGTTTGTAGCTGAATGAAATACTTAAAAATATCTGTACTAGGGAAGTATGGTAGAATAATGACTTTAGAACAACTGTAGGTATTTAAAACTTGACCTTTAAATTGGTGGCTCCTTCTTAATAAGTCCTTCCATGTTACAAGAATTAATGAACCGTACATAGAGCATTGAGAAAATAGCTTTGTCTGGAACACAGTAAGTAGCTCATGCTTGCTGACGTTGTCTCAGTTCAGATGAAACAAAGAAGGATCTGAAAAATGTAGTGCCAAGCAATAATTGTGAAACATGAGTCCTGTCAGAAACACAAGCTTTCATGTATTTTAGTTTTCAGCTGATGTAGCTGCTAAAGAGCTCTGCTCCAAGTTTGCTAAGCTTTAGTGGGATACATCTTCCTTGGGTGTGCTTGTGGAGAAGATGATTTGTGATTCATGTAAAAACTGCTGGGTGGATGAAGCAGAGCAAACCTATTATTTAATAGGCACAAATGCAGGCCAGATGGTGGTGGCGCATGCCTTTGGCAGAGGCAGGCGGATCTCTGAGTTCAAGGCCAGCCTGGTATACAAGAGCTAGTGCCAGGACAGACTCTAAAAGCTACACTGAGAAACCCTGTCTCAGGAAAAAAAAAAAAAAAGGCACAAATGCAGTTGCAAGTGATGGCAGAGATTGAGCCATTGTATTAGTGGGGAAATTGTCTTTTATTGTTTGACATAGTGTGGTTTTGTTTGGTTGTGTGCCTTCTGCTAGCATTTTGTTCTGTGTGCGTATTACCAGATTGTATATGTTTATGGTTCATGTGGTCCTTTATCAGTGTGTTCACAGTTTTAACCAAACTATGTATTCTGGAACTGGTTTACCTCTACCACATTTCCTGGTCCCTTGGCTTATCAAGGTTTTCCTGATCTCTTCAAGAAAACAAGAACAAAGCAATTGTCCCAGCAAAGTTTACTTAGGAAATGGTAGAATAACATCCAAACCAGTTTGTTTCAGAACAGTCTGCATCAAACAAGCTATAGTTCTAGAGCTTGGTAATGATAAAGACAGGTCTCCCTAAAATAACAGTGTCCTGTGTGGTGTGGTAAGTCAGTACAGTTAGAGTTTTTAGAAAGCGGGGAATTAACAGAACTTGCTTACTTCAGGTCTTACTCAGATTTAACCAGTTTTTCCAATGCTGTTGACTATATCAAAATATAACTCGAACAGCAGTCGCATTTAGTGGTCCTACTTGCCTCTAAATTTTTTATATCTAGAATGTGCTATATTTCAAGACATTTTTAGAAAGGTGTAGTAGCCCATTCTACTAGGTTGTGATTGGAGTTGTCTAATTTGGGCACAGTGTCATTAAAGTGGGAGGCATATGCCATCAGTTCGATTCATTGCTTGTAATACAACTTGATGAAAGTTGGAGCTGAGTTTTCTGCCTCTGTAGTTACCTTCTGGGGAAGATAATGTTGAGTCTTCAGATTCCCATTTCTCCTTAAAATCCATTAGTTTTAGCATCCATTGTTTTTTTTTCTCCTGAAGCAATTAGTGTGATGATTGTCTATGTTTAAAAGAATTTTGTCTGTCCTTCCCCATTTGGGAGAGTGGCTTACTATGCAGAAGCTCACACTGGCCCCCAACCTTGAGATCCTCCTGTCTCAGCCTTCCATGCACTGAGATTACTACACTGCACCCTACTCTTCACCGCTTAAAAAAATTTGCATTTATATATTTATGTGTATATGTGCATGTGTGAAGTAACATGTATATGGAAATTGAAGGACAACTTGTGGGAATGGGTTCTTTCCTTCTGCCATGTTGGTCAAAGAATCAAACTCAAATTCTTAAACTTGGTGGCAAGCACCTTTTTTTTTTTTTTTTTATGGTTTTTCGAAACAGGGTTTCTCTGTGGCTTTGGAGCCTGTCCTGGAACTAGCTCTGTAGACCAGGCTGGTCTCAAACTCACAGAGCTCCGCCTGCCTCTGCCTCCCGAGTGCTGGGATTAAAGGCGCGCGCCACCACCACCCGGCAAGCAAGCACCTTTTTGACAAGCCATGTGGCCAGTTCATTTTGCCACTTTTTTTGTTTTGTTTTGTTTTTGTTCTTCGAAACAGGCTTTCTCTGTGTAATAGCCCTAGCTGTCCTGGAACTAGCTCTTGTAGACTAGGCTGACCTCGAACTCGAAGAAATCCACCTGCCTCTGCCTCCCAAGTGCTGGGATTAAAGGTGTGTGCTACCACTGCTCGACTCCATTTTGCCACCTTTTAGTTAGCTTTTTTTCTATAAGAAATTAAGAAATAGGGGCTGGAGAGATGGCTCAGTGATTGAGAACATTGGCTGTGCTTCCAGGGGACCCACATGACAACTCATAACTGTCTGTAACTCCAGTTCCAGGAGATCTGACACCCTCATATGGACATAAATGTAGGCAAAACACCAATGCACACAAAATAAAAATAAATGAATCATTTAAAAAGAAATAACAGCCCCCTCCTTTTAGTACGCATGGTTGTTGTGCCTTCACATAGAACTGAGCATTAGTTGCCTGTCTGCCTGTGGAGACCAGAAGAGGCCATTGAATCCTTTGGAACTGGAATTAAACATGAACCACCATGTGGGCACTGGGAATTGAACCCAGGTCCTCCAGAAGAGCAGCCAGTGCTCTTAACCACTGAATCATCTCAGCTTTTCCTTCTTAACAGTTTTTTATTTTTGTTTTTTAATGTCAACTCTTGGATTTTATCTTTCCACCCACAGTTATCTTGAAAATTTATTTAGAGGGTCTTTTTGTGTAAGAAGGTTCTGAACTAATTTTAGAAAGGCATGTTAAAAATCAGTGGTAGAAGGGGTGGAGAGATGGCTTAGCAGTTAAGAAGAGCACTTGTTGCTCTTGCAGAGGAGTTGGGTTCAGTTCCCAGAACCCACATGGTAGCTCACAACCATCCATAGCTCCACTTACAGCTCTAGTTAGTTACAGGAGATCTGATGCCCTTGCCTTCTTCCATTGGGTATTAGGCATGTACTTGGAGCACAGACATACATGCAGGGAAAACATAAGGAAAAATAACTCAATGGTAGATTTCTAAAGAAGCTATTTTATTTGGAGAGCGTAAAGATGAATTTTTGTAGCCTGGAATTGTGGAGCATGGGCAGATCAGGAAAACTGGCACCAATTGGTGTGGATCAGTCTAGGCTTTGGACCGGTGGCTTCACTCCACTCTTGTATACCAACAACAAAAATGGAGTGCCTACTTTCCACTTGCCCTTCTTAGTCTTCAGTGTTTAGGTTGAAAGAAACTTTGAAACTAACCTGATGTTAGCTTTAGCATTTCCCATTAAGTCCCACAACTCTGAGAGTAGGTACTGTTGTTCCAAATGTTTGCAGTGAAGAAACAGTACACAGATATTAACTGGGCCATGATTATTTTAGTGGAAAATCTAGGACTATAACCAGACATTTGGGCTCTTATGAGGATTCCAGCAATTAATTTTAGATGCCACTTGAACTTCATAATCAAATTATGAAATTTATTGTCATTGTTTACTTGAATGACATTAGCTTTGCTAGTGTCCTCTTCCAGCACATGGAGACATTTATTAGTTTTGATAGAAGACTTTAGTTATGCTGTTCTGTATGCTATTAAAAAGTTAATAGGGTTGCTTATCAGGAATATGTCGCATGGCTTTGAAGATTCTGTTCTTTGGAATTTAATAAGCAAAATAGCAGAATTACAAGTCTTAGAGTATAGTTTCTTTCTCAAAAAGAAAGAAAAAAAGACTTGGGAGCACATGCTTGCAGTCTGCTCTCAGGAAGTAGAAGGATCGCAGTCCCTCACTGTCCATTCAAGGCCAATCTGGAGTATGCAGTATGTTGTAGTACAGCTAGGGCTACATAGCAAGGTTGTAAAAAACAAAAACAAACAAACAAACAAAAAAAAACAGATGGAGGGAGAAAGAAAGAAAATTTCAGGGTCTTTTGAGAGCCTACTAGCTGTTATCAATATAGTGAAATGAAATTCACACCCACAGCCTATGGACAGCTGAACGAAGCAGATAATGAAGTGCAATGAAAGGCAGTTGGCTTGAGCTGGGTCCACAGTTCTAATGTGCTGATAGTGTCGACTGAGGGCCTGGTGGCATCAGGCATTGTTTTTAGTATTTCACTTTAAGTCCCCACAACCCTGAGAATAGGTACTGTAGTTCCAAATGTTTGTACACAGATACTAACTTGTAAATGGATATTTCAGTGGAAAAACCAGGATTTGGGCTCTTTATGAGGAATCCAGAAAAGCAATTAATTCTAGATGATACTTTATAAATAATCATAAAATTTACTGTAATTGTCTTGAATTAAGGAAATGTCTGTGCTCTAGTGTATGGAAAATTTGAAATACTATGTCTTGCTACTACAGAATCTTAAGACTGAAGTGCCCCCCCCTCTCCCAGTTTGATCCAACTTGAAGCAAAGAAATCATTTGGTTTTGTTTTTCTCAAGATGGGGGTTCTCTGTGTAGTCCTGACTGTCCTGGAAGCAGGTTGGCCTCGAACTCAGAGATCCCTCTGCCTTTGCCTCCTCAGTGCTGGGTAGTGGTGTGCTCCACCACCACATCTGCCTTATGCATAAAGGAAAGGTTTACATGTTGTTTATAAATGGGTAATTCCAGGGCACTCAGAAGTTTTGAGTTATAAGCTATGTTCAAGCTTAGGTCCTAAAGTAAAGCCATTTGGCAAACCAAAATCTAGCCTGGAAACCAAATAATAGGTTACAAAGATCATGTGTTTCTCAGAAAGAAGCAGTTGATAATTAGTATGCTTTTGTTCATTGTCCTATTAATTTTTGATTGAGAACTTAGAATGGAATTATATTCTTAATTGTACTAGGGAAAAATATCCCTAATTGCTTGAATGAGAGACTAATGGGGTGAGTGGCTTCACGGGACTGTAATGAACCTTTTTTTTTTGCCACTGGAATGCTATACTATATGCATTTAAATCCAAATGAATTATTTCTAGATTCTCACAACAGCTCTTTGAAGTTTAGAAAAAATGTCTTCATAATTGACAATTTCAAGCTTTCCTAAGTTTCATTTCTGTTGCTGTGATCAAACACTCTGACTGAAAGCAATTTAGGGGAGGAAAAGGCTTATGGGCTTACAATTCCAAGTTACAGTACATCACTGAGGGAAACGGAGGCAGGAACTTACATAGCAACTCACATCATATCCATAGCCCCAGAGAAAGGACCACACAGATACTGACTGCTTGGTTCTGCTCATCTAGCTTCTTTTGTTCTTAAACAGTTCAATATGCCATGCCTAGGGAATGGTGCCATTCACAGGGTCAATTAACAATATGGATGGTCCCCCCACAGTACAATCTGTTCTAGATAATTCCTCATAGAGATTCCCTCTTTTGAGGTGACTAAAGGTTGTGTCAGGTTGACAACAAAAACTAGCAGATAAGCGTATCTCAATATAGAATATCTTTAGCTTCAAGGGCAATGTTTTGTCAACTAAGACTACTGAGATCTGTCTATAGTTAGGGTATTGTTGTGAGTCTTCTGGAAATTGCAAATTTGTAGATTTGCCTTCTGAAATCATCAGTTTCTCTGGCATCGATCATATACCATTACACCTTTATAGTTGGCTTAAGAATATTTTCTCGTTGTTTTGAAAATAAAGCCTTTAGCAGTATTGCTACATTTTGAAAGATTAAGTCCTGTACAAATATTATTAAACATAGTTATCAAGTGTGGTAGTCTTTTATGTGTTCTTACTCTAAAGGTACATCTAAGCCAGAATTACAGTTAATGGTGGCTGACTCTATTCACTACTGTTATGGTGTTTTTCCGTCTTTCCTATGTTATAGGAAAATATGAGCAGAATTGGTGCATTTCCAATTGGTGCATTGCCTCAGGTGATACCAGGAAATGAAAAGAACTTGCCAACTTTATCTTCAGAGGGGGTTGCAACTAGATTCTCTGCTAACTAGGATAATCCTTGAAGTTCCTGTCTTTTGCTAACATCCTGGAAAGACTTTCTAGGGACGAGGAGTTTCTTTTCAGTTGTACAAATGGCCATAATTTCAATGTGTTTTTAAACATATTTGAATGTTTTAGTTTCAATTTAATCCACTTGCCTACACACACATAAGCTCTCTCATGCTGTCTGTTACGCTCACTCTTCCATGCTTGCTCTCTTGTTCTCTCTTTGTCTGTCTCTGTCTATGTCTCTTTTTTTCTTCCTGGCATAAGTCTTGTGATATAGCTCAGGTTAGCCTTATACTTAATGAGCATTTTGCCTTAGCTTCCTAAGTAAGTAGGATCACAGGTAGAAGCTACCAAACTCAGCCATTTGTAGTATTTTCAAGTCCTTTTATCTTTATCCTTAAAATATTTAGTTATATGACCTATTCTTCAGTTTATAATGGATCTCCTATTACCAGTGTTCCCCTTATAAAAATACCCTTACCTGTGCTCCAAGAGACTAGACTAAACCCCTTACTGAACTCTGAATACTTCCTGCCAAAGTACCCTCAGGGATGTCATTCTCAAACTGACTACACTTTTTTTTGAGACAAGTACTGGGATTTCAAGAGGGAATTTACCAAGCCGCCTGCTCTTTAGCTTTTACTGTCTTTTCGAGTAGTGGCTCCTTCCTTGTCTTGGAGTTGCCTTTGAAATTGAAGGTTGTCCTGGAACTACTTTGAAGGAAGACCAAGCTGGCCTCGAACTCACAGAGATCCTCCTGCCTGTGCCTCCAGGGTACTGGGATTAAAGGTGTGTGTCGCCACTCCATGGCATCATTTTTCTTTTTTTAAATGGAAAAAGTATTATGTGTATGGATGTTGGCCTGCATGTATGTCTGTGCATCGTGTGAATTTCTGATACCCACAGAAGTCAGAAAAGGGCATCAGATTCACTGGAACTTTTGTTGACAGATGGTTGTGAGCTAACATGTGGGTGCTGGGAATCAAACTCAGGTACTTTGGAAGAATAGTCAATTCTCTTAATGCAGAGCCATTCCTCCAGCCTCTGGTTTAGCTTTTTTGAGACAGTCTCTAGTCTGGCGGTCCTGCTTCATCCTGTGTGCGGCACTGCAGCTTAGCAGCCACTGTGTCCTCCCTACAATATTTTGTTTTTAATTTTAGTTTCTGACTAACACTTTATTTAAGTCTGCATTTTTTTTAGATACTAAAGAAATTAAACAAGCCCACACCTTTAATCCCAGCACTTGGGAGGCAGAGGCAGCCAGATCTCTGATTTTTGAGGCCAGCCTGGTCTGCAGAGCGAGCTCCAGGACAGGCTCCAAAGCTACAGAGAAACCCTGTCTCGAAAAATAAAAAAAAGAAAAAAAATTAAGCAATGATATCTGTAATTAAAAAGTGCAGTAGGTGAAGGTTTGGGATAGAGAGTGTGTGTCATATAATTCTCATGAAGTAATTCAGAAGCTAGTGTGCTGTATTTATATGTATAGCTATGTGAATTCTGAGCAATTGGAACACTTTTTCCAACTACTGAGAAAGAAACTATCCACATGAATCTTTTGAGAGACTAATGGCCCTCTATTCTGAAAAACAGATGTGTATTCTTCCTCAGGAGCTAGGTGGATAACTTGTATCCAAAGAAAAGACTGTTTCAGAATCCCACTCATGGTCCATTTGTTTATTTGGGGACAACTTCCATTCATCTTTCTCTAGATCTGAAGTTAAAAGTAGAAACTGGGTGGTGGTAGCACACTCTATAGTCCCAGCACTCAGGATGCAGAGGCAGGCGGATCTCTGTGAGTTTGAGACCAACCTGATCTACAGAGAGTTCCAGGACAGCCAGGGCTACACAGATAAACTTTCTCCACCCCCTCTCTCAAATAGGTTAATGTCAAAAAGAAGTAAAAATCGATTCATACTGTTTTACTATAACCACATTCATTATAAGTTGCCTATTATAAGCTTTTGATTTGCCTGGCATTGCAGCATATCTTGAGCTTATAAAGGTGGTTAATGTTCCACTTTAATGTTGCGTGTGTGTTAATGGTTAGTTGCTTGGCTCTTTGCCCCTGATGCTGTGTCTGAATTAGAACTAACTACATTTTATAACTGGTTATACTGTAGTGTTTGAGTAATTAAAGGGAACTGAAAGTAAAAGAAGCTCTTAAGCTCATTCTGGACCTATTTTAGATCCTGACCTGTTTATTTGTAGCCAAAGAGTTTGACCAAAGAATTCCATAAAATACAAGTAACATTGCTCAGCCAGTGCAGTGAAGGGAAGCTATGTAGCTGGGGGACAAGGGCTTTTTCTCAATTTACAATGTACTACCATGGAGGGAGAAGGGGGATAGGAATGCTCTGGTCTAGGCTAGTAGACCCAGCCCTTCAGGCAGTCTCTTTTAAAAGGATTTGATCACCCGGAGAATTAGTGTTCCAGTCTAGTAGAAATCCTTTCTAGTCACAGGTAACTTCCAAACTCAAATACTTAATTTGCTTTCAAAGATGTTCCATCTATAGAGCAACTGTTTACTGAATAAATACTGTAGTGTCTGCTATTCATACAGAGCAAAAATTTCCTTATTTTTGCTTTTGTTTTTCAAGACAGAGTTTCTCTGTGTAGTCCTGGCTGTTGTGGAACCTTCTCTGTAGATCAGGCTAGCCTCAAACTCAGATCTCCTAATTTGTTTGGATTACAGACATGTGCTACCATGCTCAGCTGTTAAAATTTTTAAGTAGTTCTTTTTACCTGTATTGTAAGTTCAGGATTCTTAGGAGGTAAATTTAGCTTGTCAGGCAAGCCGTTCTTTCTTGCCTCTCTGTATAATCTTTATTCCCTGCTCAACCCTTTATTAGTCTATACTCTCCATGTTATTTTAAGTACTTGTAGCTCCTTCAGACATTTGCACAGGCCTTTGCATTAGCACGTGCTTCCCCTGGAGAGAATTCTCTAGATTGGCTTCTTGAAGGTATTGCTTATATAGAGGCATCTGATAGAGCCACTTCTGTATAGCCTGTTTGACTCTTTGCACAGCTTATCTTTGTCTGCTCATGCTAGCCCATGTTTCTTTTTCAGATTGAGAACTCTGTGATTTTAAATTTTTTTCTCCTTTTTAAAATATTATTTTACCTGAAGCCTAATGCAGGGGACAATTGTGCTAAGTTAGTAGGGGTAAGAGAGAGTAAGTTCAATAGTTCAAAGATTCACAGTTCACCAAGAAACATAATGGTCATAAATCCCTTGAACCATGAACACCAGCACTCAGAAGTTGCTCTTCCTTTAACTTCATCTCTAACCTCCTTAGTTGTAATGTGAAGTTAAGCTGCAGCAGTTACGTGCCACATTTTTTCAGACAATAAAGAAAGTCTATTACTTGCCCATCATCACTGTGGGCCTTGCATTGATGGTTAAATTAGGATTTAAATTGATGATAATATGTGAATGTCAAATTATACTTTCATATTTGGTAACATGGTCTGTTTCTTTTCAGCTCCAGAACCTGGGTATCAACCCAGCAAACATTGGCTTCAGTACCCTGACTATGGAGTCAGATAAATTCATCTGCATTAGAGAAAAAGTAGGAGAACAGGCCCAGGTGGTAATCATTGATATGAATGATCCGAGCAATCCAATTCGAAGACCAATCTCAGCAGACAGTGCCATCATGAATCCTGCCAGCAAAGTGATTGCCCTGAAAGGTATAAAAGATTGTGGATGTTTTTCTTGAAATTCTTATGTATATTTTATGCAAATACAGTTATTGGTGTGTTCTTTTAGTATGTTGAGTAAATTTAATTACATCTGTAAAGTTGAGTTTAATCCTGAACTTGAGTTAGTGTTCATGACTTTTACATGGAATGTTTCTGTGAAATGTCTTAGAATAGATGTACTTGGAATAATTTTAGGTTTTTAGGATAAATACATTTATGTTTTATATCTGATATGATGAAACAACTAAAAGCATTTCTGTATAGAGTAATGAAAGTAATACTCTGTAATAAGTCATAGCTCAATATTAGGACTTAAGTACTTCGGAGTTTATTGTGATAATCAGCTTCTCCATTGTGTGCCTTTTTATACTTTAGGCCTCTTAGATCATTAAGCTCTAAAAATGGCTTGAGTTGACCCTGGTTAGAGAGGGTGGGAGAGAAGGAGAATGAATGCACACCACGCTTTGGAATCAAGGGTGTTTGCATTTATTCAGACTGTACAGTTTTCTTTGATTTTATCTACCTATCTACCCATTTATTTATTTACTTGTTTTTAACTGAGTCTTGGTTTCTTCTTCAGGGTGGCTTTGAACTTCTGCCTAAGTCTCTTGAGTAGCTGGGATCATAGGTGGGGGCAACCAGGCCCAACCAAACTAACTTGTTTCCATGGGGAACTATACTGCTTATCAATTTAAATAGAGTTGAACAATCTCATATTATCTGAGAACCCATTTTCTCTTCCTTTGAACTAAGTGTGGATGACTTTTTAGAGGTGCTGAACTTTTAACCAGTCTTTCTTTCACATCATTTAAACTCTGTTTGGGGTCTTGCTTTGGTTGTTTTCTGTTTTCTTTTGGTGAGATAGGTCTCTTAGACAGTAGCCCTGGCTGGTCTGGAATTTGCTGTATAGACCAAGCTGGTTTCAAACTCACAAAGACCCATCCACCTGCCTCTGCCTCCATAGTACTGGAATCAGATTGCAGCACCATGCCCCGCCTGTTTAATCTCTAATAATACATGTTGAGTAACTCTTATTAGAAATGTTCAGGTCTAGAAGTATTGAGCTTTTTGGCTTTGGGGAGTTTATTTAGAATTCTTATAACATCTTGTTTCTTTTGTGTGTTTCTATATGTGACTGTACATGTACAGGTCAGATGGCAACGTGGGGAAGTCTGTTCTTTGGTTCCATCATGTGGATCCTGGGGACGACTTGGCAGCAGCTCCCTGCTGAGCAATCTTATAGGCCTGCATTTGGGAATCTTTGCATAGACTTTATTCTTGAGCATCACTAACCTGAAAGTTGAAAATTAGAAATCCAAACCTTTTGGTTTCATGGTACAGATTTTGGAACATTTTGGTGTGTCAATATTTAACCTATCCAGGTTGGGAGCTAAGAATA
Organism: Ondatra zibethicus; assembly: GCA_004026605.1. Classification (NCBI taxonomy): domain Eukaryota; kingdom Metazoa; phylum Chordata; class Mammalia; order Rodentia; family Cricetidae; genus Ondatra; species Ondatra zibethicus. The sequence goes on from PVIU01001238.1 coordinate 178,662, forward strand.
GCATAGTCAACAAAATCATCAGTGTTTATCTCAGGCAAAAGTTGGTCTCATCTTCAGGAACCAGATGTTTTATGGCAGTATACATTTGCTTCTGTCTAAAAGTATACTACATTTTAAATGTCCTTTAGCTTCCTTAAATAATTTGAATTCGAGTGCTTAGCATCCATCACACTTTTTTTAAAGGGCATCAACTAAATTTCTCCAAATTCTTTTCTATTTTTAATGTTACTGTTATCTTATCATATTTCTTAATGCTTTCTTATGTGTGCAGATGGTGAGTTACCTTAAATTAGATTGTGTTAGTCATTGTCCTGTTCCTTAAAAAGAATCATTGAGAAATTTTTAAAGCTTTGTAAAATAGTATGTTATACTTTGTGTCTATTGGTCTATATTATGGCTGTTATCCCTTGTTCCTCTCCCCAGACCCTTAAACTTGCACATTCTCCAGCCCCTTTCATGTAAAACAGAATGAAAGACTAGTTATCTGGAGGTTGGTGGGTGCAGCAAAGAAAAGCAAATCATTATAAAATTCTGCTTCCCTCTGAAGCCAGTTTAAACTTCATGCCTTCTTTTTATAAACAGGACTATAACTTTCACAATTTCTTGAGTCTGGTTGTGGTTTATAAACTGTGGGATGGGAGTCCTATAATCTGCCCTGTAGAAGAAGGCTTTGTTATGCAGTAAGTAAGATGGGTTATGGTACAAAGCCCTTAGGCTTTGTCTGTCACCTACCCTGTTACCCTCCCACTCTGACAGCTTTTGTCCTTTAGGAGCCAGATTTCTGTGGCTCGGGAGTGGAGTTATCCTTAGTCTCTGAGAATGAATCTTCACAGCCTAGTGATAGCTGTGGGCTTTGGCCACTGTTCATTGCATTGAAATCACCTTTTCGACTGTGGTCGGTTTCACATGACCGGTATAAGCCTTTGCATCTGACTCTGGACTTTTAACATTCGAGGCAAATTTCACCCTCCTTTTACTAAATGCTTGCTGTCTTAACTGGATGAAGCTTGAACTTGTTCTCACCTCCAGTATATTAACAGCATATGAAACCATCCTCTTCCCTGTCTCCCTTTCCTTTCTCCTCCAGCACTTATACTTTCCCTTTGTATCTTAGACCAGTTAAATGTAGCATGCAATGTGGTAACACGGCAAAGTTGAAGTACAACTTCTTTTCAAAACGCAGTTTCCACAATATTGAATTGGATGAGAAATGACTGCATTTTAAAAAGTAGATATTTCCTCCTTGTGTTTCTATTAGATTTGCTTTGTCTTTTGTATATACAGCTACCTTAGTTTATGCGTCAACTGTGTAATGAAAGTTACAGCTTTGTTTTTTATCAATAAGAAAGCTGTTCCTTAGTCTCGTTTTCATTTGGGGTGTAGAATCCCGTAGAAGTCATGTGCTTTTAGTGTTCCAGTGTCCATAGAGGTAAGAGTTTTGCTTAAGGTTATAAGTGTAGATTGGTTTTCTTGGTCTCAGCTATTAGCTCCTCAGTGGCTGTAGCTCTAGCAGAGTGACTCCTGTAGTTAGTTTTCAGTCTCAGGATAGAACCACATAATTTGAAAGTTAAGGGCTAGTCTAGGTAGGTATTAATTCATTTTGAACTTTGCTTTTCTCATTATTCTTTAATTCTGTATTTAGCTGCAAAAACTCTTCAGATATTTAACATTGAAATGAAAAGTAAAATGAAGGCACATACCATGACTGATGATGTCACCTTCTGGAAATGGATCTCTTTGAATACGGTTGCTCTTGTCACGGATAATGCAGTTTATCATTGGAGTATGGAAGGAGAGTCTCAGCCAGTGAAAATGTTTGATCGTCATTCTAGCCTCGCAGGATGCCAGATTATCAATTACCGTACAGATGCAAAGCAGAAGTGGTTGCTTCTGACTGGCATATCTGCACAGGTAACATTTTTTTAGTTTTTGATAAAGAAGTCATCTAAGGGACTGTTGACACACACTTTAGTTAAGTCTTTAAACCCAATATTGTTGAATTTGGTTGATTTTGAAAGACTTTTTCTTTTTAAAAATAGTGATTGCTGGCTTAAACCTTTAACCTGTCATAAAATGTCAGTACTCGTACCAATTTTTAATTCTTGCGGATTAAGTAGAGATTGAATGATTTAGAATTTATTATGGAGTCAGTGTGCTGCAAAGTGAATACTACTGTATTGTATTAAGATGGCATAAAAGAGGGGCTGGAGAGATGGCTCAGAGGTTAAGATCACTTACTGCTCTTCCAGAGATCCTGAGTTCAATTCCCAGCTACTACATGGTGGCTCACAACCATCCGAAATGAGATCTGGTGCCTTCTTCTGGTGTGTAGGCATACATGAAATGTTGTATATGTAACAAACAAATAAATAAATCTTAAAAAAAAAAAAAAGAGGGGCTGGAGAGAGGACTCAGGTTAAGAGCTCTGGCTGCTCTTCCAGAAGTCCTGAGTTCAATTCCCAGCAACCACATGGTGGTTCAGAACCATCTATAATGAGATCTGGTGTCCTCTACTGGTATGCAGGCAGAACACTGTATACATAATAAATAAATAAATTCTTTTTTTTTAAAGATGGCCTAAAGAGATGATAAAGTTAATATGTATCAGCTCTACATTGAGAAACTCAATAACAAGTACTGTTGAAGATGGCAAAGTATTACAACTATTTCACTAATTGAATCTGATATTTATTTATTTATTTTTGATCCTTTGTAGCAAAATCGTGTGGTTGGAGCTATGCAGCTCTATTCTGTAGATAGGAAAGTGTCTCAGCCTATTGAAGGACATGCAGCTAGCTTTGCACAATTTAAGATGGAAGGAAATGCAGAAGAATCAACATTGTTTTGTTTTGCTGTACGGGGTCAGGCAGGAGGGAAGGTAAGTTTTGTCTGTGATAATTATTTTAGTGGGTCTGTTTTGCTCTTCTTTTGTCAAGTTCAAAATAGTCATCTTTATTCCTCATTAATTTCATAATTAGTACTCAGATTTGTGACTGACAAATGGTATGTATGGTAGTACTTGTATAAAATGATGGCATTCTTTTAATATTTTTATTTCCTATTCTGCCATCTGTGGATTTTACTTTTAACAGTGTCTTGTTATATAACCTAGACTGGCTTTGAAGTTGGTCCTCTTTCTTCAGGCTCTTGAGTGCTGGCATTATAGATCTTTATACCGTTGTGCCAACTTTGAGCTCTTTGTATTGTTTATTTTGATTGCCTTTATCAAAGGCTTTTTGTTAATGTCTTTTCCTTTATTCTGCATAGACTCATTAGAGTTGCTAAAATACCTTGTTTGTGTGTGTGCTACATGTCTAAAGTCTGATTCATTAAGATTGTCCAAGATGAAGTCTGATTTCGTTAAGCGCTGTCCTTTTTAAATCCCCTAGGTGACTTGATGTCGGTGGAATGGACAGCTGCTTAAGTTGGAGATTCTCATCCTTAGCTGTACATTGAAATTACCTAGACAGATTGAAGCCCTTTGTGTATTAGAATTCGTAGTTGAGGACAGCAGAAACAAGGTCTGGTTGATTAGAGTATAAAAAATTTATTGACAGGTTACCGGATACCTGGCAGTAGCTAGGACAGCTGTATCACTAAGTGTGGGAAATAAGAAATGAGCAAACATGGGTAGTAGCCAGAAATCATGCTGCAGATCTCTGAACTGTGCTTTTTGTTACGCCTGCACTGCTGGATGCCTGGTGACTCAGTTTGCTGCTATTTTCACTTCCAAAGTAGACTCTCCCTCCGTCTTAAAATAACCTGATGTCCTGTGCTCCCTCTTTGAAGTCCTGCATAGGCAAAGTCACATGGCTTGCATCCTAGCTCTGAGAGACATGGAAAGCAACCGTTTGCTGCTTCTAAAATGGAAGAATGGCTCTACTTGCTTTCAGAACTTGTAGACTATGTCCTCTGTGTCTCTGTATCCCAGAGTCAGAAAAACCCTAACTTCATCTTTGTTTTACATTTCTCCACCCCATGTCACCCTAGTAAGTAGTTTTCAAGAATAAAGAAAAAGATTGCAGTGATCTAAATGTACTCAGGAGTCTCAAGTGATTCTCCTGTCACCTTTCAAGTAGTCCTAAGAGTGCTGGAGCTTTACAGATGCATCTGGCCTTTTAACATAGCTTCCAGGGATTGAATTTAAGTAGTTGGTCAGGCCTATTCCATAATTGCTTTTACCGGCTGAGCCATCTTGCCAAGCCCCATCATGACTTTAGAGTCAAACCCACTTCCTACTTCTATAATTTTGCCACTTCGAGAATAGTATATAGCTGTGCATGGTGGTGCACATCTTTAATCCCAGCATACAAAAGGCAGGCAGATTTCTGTGAGTCCCAGGCCATTCTGATCTACTGATTTCCAGCCCATCCAGGGGCACATTGTGAGACCTTGTTTCAACAACAGCAACAAAAATCATAGAGTAAATGGGTGACTTTGAGGTCAGCTTCCTCCTAGTCAGTTTTAATTTCTGGAGGAGCGTCCCATAGTATAGATGGATCAAATACAGTTCACTGATTGTAGACATTTTGGCTATTTCCATTTGGGGGCTTCAAAAACTTGCTATGACTAACTGATAAATGATTTAGGTTGATAGTAGGTTTTATTTTCTTTTGAACAGTTGCATATCATTGAAGTTGGCACACCACCCACAGGGAACCAGCCCTTTCCAAAGAAGGCAGTGGACGTTTTCTTCCCTCCAGAAGCACAAAATGACTTTCCTGTTGCAATGCAGGTATTTCATCAAAATAATTGGATTTTTTAAAATTTCAACTTAATTCTTGTTCATAGTTGATATGAGTGTTGCTTAAAAGAAAATTACTCTAAAATAAAAATTATTAGTAAAATTTGGTACAATAACACTCCTATTTTCATGTAATAAGTAAATTCGGTTATCTTAAGTTGTCAGAATTACCTTCTCTTTTGTCTGTAAGATTTTTCATACATACTCTTGTGTTTTATGTTTGAGCTTTAGGTATCCCACATATAAATAACAAGCTGTAATGAAGGAAACCTTAGTATTACTTTAGTATATTTCCTGTAAGTTTTGTGTCAGAGTTTTATAGAAAGTGTTCACTTTCTCTTCAGATAAGTGAAAAGCATGATGTGGTGTTCTTGATTACCAAGTATGGTTATATCCACCTCTATGACCTTGAGACTGGCACATGCATCTACATGAACAGAATCAGTGGAGAAACGATCTTCGTTACTGCACCTCATGAAGCCACAGCTGGAATAATAGGAGTCAACAGAAAGGGACAAGTAAGAAAACCTTTAACTTAAGCATCTAAGTAACATGTTATCATTAGTGGGTTTTTTTGTTTTTGTTTTTTGTTTTTCGAAAGATAATTTTGGATATCAGAAGAGAGTGCATCATGGAGGGGGAGGCAAAGAAGACAAATGAGATAAAGGTCAAAGGACATAAAATAGCAGATGTAAGTTTAGGCACCTCCTGTCCAAGGAGAAGATTAAAGCTAATAAAATTAATTAAGGTGTGTGTATATGTGTGTATGTATACATGGATTCACACATAACACCTGCTAAATAAAGTTTAAAAGATTGTTATATAGAATCTGGCATGGGGTGCATGCCTTTAACCCTCCTATTTGGAAGAATGAGGCAGAAGGATTTCTGTGATTTGGAGGCAGCTAAGGCTATATAATTAGAACCTGTTTCAAATAACATAAAATAATAAGATATAATCTCGTTATCTAATTTGTTTTTGCATTGACTTAATTATATTTACCTTGATCGTTATTTCTAGGTCTAATAAATGGCATGAGTCATTATTTAGTTTTTGTTATTTTATATGTCTGGATATTTTATCTGCATGTATGTCTGTGTACCACATGGGTGCCTGGTGGTATCCATTTAATCAGTCTTTGAAAAGTGGCATGTTTATCATGAGACAATTCTGTCTCTTACCTCAGGTCTAGGCTCAGCTGCTTTGCATCCCTGACCTGAAAGTATCTGTCTTTGTAACATTTTTGCCATACTGAATTAAAGTTGGTTGATGTTTTTGTCATCAGTCTTCCTTAAGAAGGGCCCTATCTTTGTTTAATTGTATTTCTAGCACCACCAAAAGGTGATCTTTGAAAATTAAGTAGTTCTCATCTATCTATTCAGTTTGTATGTATTTCTCATGGAAAAAAATCAAGAATAAGTTGGTTAGGGTGACTTGAAAATCAGGAGCTGTGGAACCAGGAGTGCTTCCTTCTTTCTGCTATTGTGCTGGTGTTAACCTAGAGCTCCTTCTGTAATTTTACCATACACTGTAAGCATTGATAGTGTAGGTTCTAGAAATCATGGTGGCAAAACAAGCAAGTGTCAAAATTTCACAAAAGTAACTGATTACCTTTGTGATGTAATCTAAAAAGATTTAACACAGTGTAACAATTCTCTAATTGTTAAATTGCAGGTTCTGTCAGTTTGTGTAGAAGAAGAAAACATAATTCCTTACATCACCAATGTCCTACAAAATCCTGATTTGGCCCTTAGAATGGCTGTGCGGAACAACTTAGCTGGTGCTGAAGAACTCTTTGCCCGGAAGTTTAATGCTCTTTTTGCCCAGGGAAACTACTCAGAAGCTGCAAAGGTGGCTGCTAATGCACCAAAGGTAAATTGTTAGGAAATTGAAGTTGCTATGATTGAGGTATTTACTCTCTATTTCTGATACTTCTAGAAGAAAACCAGCTTTGTAAGAGTAACTAGCCACTTTCCAGTTATAGTTTTCCTTTAATAGAATATGATAACTAATTCTCAGTGTCTCTAGAGTTGTTTAAAACCCCATAATCTTAGAAAAGATATGTAGATAAAGACCTATGGTAGATGTAGGTGCAGCCATGTCCAGTTACTAAAGTACAACACTATTTGACCTCATAAATGATGGCTATCTATTTTAATTTGGAAAGTTAATCACTAAACAGATACTCTTGAATTTGTAGTCTGTAGAGTTGTCAGAAGATGAGCTGAATTTATTCCTATAAGACTTTAAACATTGGTTTATGTTAAACTGAATTTAAACCTTGCATTCCCAACCAGTGTTAATTATAAAATTTGTACTTACTTGAACTTGATTTAATGACTAACGGTTACCATTTCATGATTATCCTTTTTATAGTTTTCAGGGCTGACCAATTGGTGTACTCTTCCCTGGGGAGGACTCTTTGTGCTTATTGTTTCATACATTGGCATAATTATTTACCTTGTCATTTTCTGATTTTTAATAATTTGTGACATTGAGCCAGAGGTGTGACAGACATTATATTGAATCTGCACTATGTGTGCACTCCAGATTGATCAGAGACCTGTAGTGTAAGTAGTGTGACCCGGCCACTGAGGAATCTTTAATATTTCTTCTTAAAGGGAATCCTTCGTACTCCAGATACCATCCGTCGATTCCAGAGTGTCCCAGCTCAGCCAGGTCAGACTTCACCTCTACTTCAGTACTTTGGAATCCTTTTGGACCAGGGCCAGCTAAACAAGTACGAATCCTTAGAATTGTGTAGACCTGTACTTCAGCAAGGGCGGAAACAACTTTTGGAGAAGTGGTTGAAAGAAGATAAGGTACTTTATATTGATATACTTTTCCTTTGATTAAGTGCCGTGCTAACAAGTTAAAATGATTAGTTTCCATCCTAGTATCTCCTTCTGTTATTTGTTAAATGTTTGTGGAAATAAAATGAGAAGAGACCATGCCACTTTAAAATTTGATTCAGGAATATTGCTAGGTAGTTAAAACTTCTAGCCTTTGGCCTTGGAGAATTTTCCATTCACTTGCTTCCTTGTGCAGGCGCATTTGTCAGTGTCTGACATTGCCCGGCATGTGGCTCTTTCACACCCACCCTCGACATGCATGCCTAGCAGTTCTGCTCTCTCTCTAAGAATTTATAAACTGTCATCAATATGTAGTAGATATACTTGGGTATTCAGGGAGAACATATTATATAAAATGTAAGATCACTCATGTGTTTTAAAATTTTGTATGTTTGACTTTGTAAGTTTAGTGTCTGCCTACCATCTCAAATCCTAAAATTTAAAAAAGATAAAAATATGGATCTTAGGCTATTGAAATGTAAAGGTTATATACTAGTTTAGAATAGAAATTATCCTTAGAGTTTAATGTAAAGGTTATATACTAGTTTAAAAGTTATCCTTAGAGTTTTAAAATAGCTCTTAAGTAAGGGTCATTTAGCTCAGTTTCTTTCTTTTTTTTTTTTTTTTTGTTTGTTTGTTTGTTTCTCAAGACAGGGTTTCTCTGGCTTTGGAGCCTGTCCTGGAACTAGCTCTGTAGACCAGGCTGGTCTCGAACTCACAGAGATCTGCCTGCCTCTGCCTCCCGAGTGCTGGGATTAAAGGTGTGCGTGACCACCGCCCGGCCTCAGTTTCTAAAATTAATTAATTTACTTATTTAGAGGCAGTGTCTCTGTGTGGGGCACAGGCAGGTCTTGAACTCCTGCCTTACCTTCCCAGGTGTTAACATTACAGGCTAAGTGACATTGTTGGTTTTTATTTGACAATACTACATTAAAAATTGTATTATCTGGGGTCTAAAGAAATAGCTTAGTGGTTCATAGCATATATTAAGCTCCTCCTGAGGACATGAGTTCAGTTCCTAGCACCCATGCCATATGGCTCACAACCACCTTAAACTGCAGCTCCAGGGGGTCTGACCCCCTCTTCTGACCTCCATGGGCACACACACCAATAGAAAAACCAGTGACATTATTTTTGAGAAGTTGAAAACATGACTGTTAAATTTGAATCTTATTAGTTAGATGCATAAGATTTTGTGGGTAAAGAAAAGGTATGTTCTCAACAAGGTCGTGGGAAATTACTAAAAGCAAAGTCTCAGTGGCTGTCTATCCCAATTTAAGGAGGAATTCTGGAGAATTATACAGAACCATGAGTGTGAGAACAGTATCAAGAGTTCAACAACCACGAACCCTGCATATTTGCATATTTATATTTTTAGAAAATGAGTAAGAATTTTTCTATATGTTATATTAATAGGGAAGTAGTGTCAACTACTCGTTTATAAGACATTTAATGATCACTAACCAAATTCTTTTTCTTTTGGACAGCTGGAATGTTCTGAAGAACTGGGTGATCTTGTAAAGTCTGTAGACCCAACGTTGGCACTTAGTGTGTACCTCAGGGCCAATGTCCCAAATAAAGTCATCCAGTGCTTTGCAGAGACAGGTCAAGTCCAGAAGATTGTTTTATATGCTAAAAAAGTGAGTTCAGTGAAACAAATTATCAACACAAATTCTTTAAAAAAAAAAAAAAAGAGAAATTAGCTTAAGTTGCTTCATTTTTATTGGTTAATTTCCTTAAAACTTCAACCTACTTGGAAAAGCATAATAAATTCTTTAACTGTTATATATAGAGTCCATACCTAGTGTTAATTTTAGCATGAAAGCAAGTGGAGTTCTAAGATAGCAGAGGCATGTTAAACATGTGCTAGTATAGTTTTTGGAATGGTCATTGCTGACTAGAAGTAATATAGTTATATAATCTAGACAAATATGTCATTATAAAGGTCTTATTGGATGTGTAAATTATAAATAACGTTTTTTGCTCATTAGTAGTTCTCTGTTAATAATGTTTTATTATGGAAAAGGCTTTAAAAATGAAACTGAGGCATGACTGAAGTCTATTTGTAGGTTGGTTATACTCCAGACTGGATCTTTCTCCTGAGAAATGTAATGCGCATCAGTCCGGATCAGGGACAACAGTTTGCTCAGATGCTAGTTCAGGACGAAGAGCCGCTCGCTGATATCACACAGGTAACGGCACTGGAAGACTGGAATTCATCCAGATGGAGTTTGTGGAGAGTCTCACTTTCACAAGGACAAAACTTATTGCAGAAGAATAGATTTTGTAAATATTTACTAGGTTTGATTCCTACATGGTGGCTTACAGACATCCTTAATTCTAGTTCCAGATGTTCTCTTCTTGTCTCTGAGCATCAGACATGCATATGATACACACACATACATACATGCAGAAACTCAAATCACATATGAGTATATGTGATATACCTATAAAATAAGTAAATATCAAAAGACTTAGAAATAAGTAAACCTTGTACTTAATACTTTGCATTTTTATACATAAAAAGATAATGTTAATATGTGTACATGTTATCAATAATATTTTAGAAATTTTTAAAATTTTATTAATGTAAAAAAATGAGTTTTAGCATGATTTTTTTCATCATACACATTGTAGTTTGTTCATATTACTCCCCAAACTGATCTGCTCCTTGGTCCTACCCCTTTTCCTGCTTCAATAGTATCTTATATCTTGTGGGGTTTTTTTTTTCTCTTTTAATAGATTGTGGATGTCTTTATGGAATACAATCTAATCCAACAATGTACTGCCTTCTTACTTGACGCTTTGAAGAACAATCGCCCCTCCGAAGGTCCTCTACAGACACGATTGCTTGAGATGAACCTTATGCACGCACCTCAAGTATGTGTTCTTGTCTTAGGGTTTCTGCTTCTGTGATGAAACACTATGACCAAAGCAACTCAGGGAGGAAAAGGTTTAAACTCTTCACTCCATCACTGAGAAATCAGGGCAGGAACCTAGAGGCAGAAATTGAAGCAGAGGTCATGGAGGAACACTGCTTATTGGGTTGTTTGGCCTGCTTTCTAATGTAACCGAGGACCACCTGTCCAAGGATGACACTGTTCCTGGTAGGGCTTTCCCCATCCCTATCATTAGTCAATAAAACGCCCTACAGACATGCCTTTAAGCAATCTGTTAGAGCCATTTTAAAAATTGAGGTTCCCTCTTCCCAGATGACCTTAGCCCACGTCAAGTTGACATAAAAGCTAGCCAGCACAGTTGTCGCGCTTCTTAGTCATGCTTCCAATTCAGATTGTTAGAGTTTTGAGGTGTTTATTCTTTTTTGTTTTTCGAGACAGGGCTTCTCTGTAGCTTTGGAGCCTGTCCTGGAACTCGCTCTGGAGACCAGGCTGGCCTCGAACTCACAGAGATCCACCTGCCTCTGCCTCCCAAGTGCAGGGATTAAAGGCGTGCGCCACCACTGCCAGGCTGAGGTGTTTATTCTTAATTTAAAAAAAAATTTAGCTAACATTCTTTGATACTTTGTTTTATCCATTCAGTATTGAACCTTACTGTGTTTTCTGGGTGTTGTGTATGCTGTTGTAAAACAGGTGGGACCAGCTCATCCTCTCTGTGGTTTTCTAGGTTGCAGATGCTATTCTGGGGAATCAGATGTTCACCCACTATGACCGGGCTCATATTGCCCAGCTGTGTGAAAAGGCGGGCCTGCTTCAGCGTGCATTAGAACACTTCACCGATTTGTATGATATAAAACGTGCAGTTGTTCATACCCATCTTCTTAACCCGGAGGTATTTTGTTTCTTATTTGTTAGTTGTAATTAAGTAGTATGTTGGCACTGGATGATAGTAAATTATTAATTAAATTTTTTCCCCTCTAGTGGTTAGTGAATTACTTTGGATCCTTATCCGTTGAAGACTCCCTAGAATGTCTCAGAGCCATGCTGTCTGCTAATATTCGTCAAAATCTACAGATCTGTGTTCAAGTGGCTTCTAAGTATCATGAACAACTATCAACTCAGTCTCTGATTGAACTCTTTGAATCGTTCAAGAGTTTTGAAGGTAATAGGAATGTAAGAATTGGTAGTCAAGAGAGACATAATCAAGCTGCTAAACTGTCTTTCTAAAAAAACGTAATTTTAAGGGACATGAAATCCTATGGATATACAGTGTAAAAGACCATCTGCTTGGATATTTTATAAATGAAGGGCAGAATTTTGGATAAATATGTATTGTCTTTGTGTTGTGTAAAATGAAAATGCTGATGACTAGTTATAGCAATATTGCCTTCGTAGTCTGCCTCTTGTAATAGCAGTTCTCTTAAGGGCATTCTGTGCCTCATTAACCCAGCAGTGCTTGGCTGGGTTGCTACTGCACAGTAACATCAGTTCTGGCAATTGTACTATCTAACCACTTTATTAGGTGGCTAAACTCTGGTCCCTCCCTAACCTTTTCTCTGTCTTTTGTAGTATTAGTGCTCTAGGTAGAAGAGCTAGATTCTATAAGTTACCTTGGTATTGCTGTGCTAAGACTATGTTGATTTTACTGTTTCGCACAGTAGCTATGGCCACGTGTAGTCAGTCTAGCTGAACTTGAGGTGAGCCACGGGACATTAAGTGGCTGAAGCCACTTAACCACAGTCTAGGTGAGAGTAGCTGTCATCCTTGCAGAAAGTTCTGAGCAGCACCATACTATCTTCCTTTGAAACTTTTCCATGTCTTCTCTTGTATGTGGAAAAACAGTGGTATATAATACTTCATTTAAAATCTCTCGTATGGAATGTGGTGTTCGCTTTACTATTGATCTCTTGCTTTTTGAAAACTTTAGGGCCACTTGTCTGTTATTTCAGCACTCAGTAGAATAAGGCATGAGGGTCACAGATTTAAGGACAGCCTAAACAAAATTTTTCCTATATCGTCCCAAGGAACTAAACAGAAAAACACTTTTAAACAGAATTTTCTGTTTTATAGGGTCTGAAACTTAGGTCTGTTTTATTGAACTGGTTTCTGAATTAATTCATATTCTTACTAAACTTCTAAAATCGCCAACTTATATTAGGGACATTTACCATAACAATGGCTTCTAATTGGCTAAATAATTTTAGTTTTGTTGTTCTCAACAAAATGGTGGCACACGTCTTTAATCTCAGCACTTTGGAGTCAGAGGCAGGAGTATCATAGTGAGTTTGAGACTAGCCTGGCTTACACAGCAGAATCCAGGACAGTCTAGGACAGCCTCTAGAGTTCCTCAGAAAACAAAGTAGGCTGCTCAGGGTTGCACAGTGAGACCTCGTCTCAAACAAATAAGAAGAGAGTGTGTGCTTATGTCATTTAATTCAGTTGTTTTGTTTCTTTAAGGTCTCTTTTATTTTCTGGGGTCCATTGTTAACTTTAGTCAGGACCCAGATGTGCACTTTAAATACATTCAGGCGGCTTGCAAGACTGGGCAGATCAAAGAAGTGGAAAGAATCTGCAGAGAAAGCAACTGCTACGATCCTGAGCGAGTCAAGAACTTTCTCAAGGTAGGTGGTGTTGAGCAACATGCTTCTGGATGATTGAGGGTCAGCAGTTCTTCAAGGGTTCAGTCATGCTTGAAAATGTTTTCCTTACATTTGAACCTCTTAGCATTCTCAAACTCTATGCTGGGTTATTTTTTTTTCCTGAGCTTCAAATTTAAAACTCTGTGGTTTCTCAAGAAATAAGGAAGGAAATTAGTAAGTAGTACTTAAGAACTACCATCTGTTTAAAAAGAAGGAAAAACAGTTTCAATTTCAAAGACTTTCCTTTTTTTCTTAATTTTCAAAAGAAAAAAAAATTTTTTTCCCTAAGACTAGGTCTCACTGTGTAGCCCTGACTATCATGGAACTCACTATGTAGACAGGTCTAGACTTGAACTCACAGATCCACCTGCCTCTGCCTCCCAAGTGCTGGGATTAAAGGTGCACACCACTATGCCCAGTTTAAGAAAAATGTTTTTAAAAGTTGTTTTTTGATACATTTTAGAATACATAGATCTTTCCCTGTCTGGTGACACACAGGTCAGCACTTGGGAGGCAGAGGGAGGCAGTTCTCTGAGTTGAAGGCCGGCCTGCTCTACATAGTGAGACTTTGTCTCAAAATGGGGGGAGAAGGTAACATCCCAACTCCCAGTTCTTAGAATGCTTTGATTCCGTCTCAGTCTCGTCTCTTCTCTCCTCTCTCCTCTCTCCTTCCTTCCTTCCTTCCTTCCTTATTGGTAAGGCCCAGATGTTTTTGTCTTTTTAATTACTACTGCCTTTAAAATGTTTTGTGTGGGTAGAGGGGTGTGTATAAGAGCTAGTTTCCTGCTCCTGTCATGTGAGTTCCAGGGATCAAACTCTGATCGTCACTTTTGGCAACAAACACCCTTACCCTTTGAGCTGTCCTAACATACCTTCCTTCCATTTTTTTTGAGCTGTAGTCTCATTTATGCAGTGTCTAGGCTGGCCTTGCATTTATAGTCATGTTGCCTTATCCTCCAGAATGCTTAAGACTATAGGTGCTGAATGACGTGCATCAGTTCTGGCTTGGGTTTCTTTTCTTTTACTCTCTCTCTCTTTATTTAAAAAAAAAAAATTATGTTTTCATTTTGTGTTGGTGATCTTGCACATGGAGGTGAGAGGTCAACTGCTAGGAGTCAGTTCTTTCTTTGCATCATATGGGTCCTGGGTCTAGAACTCAGAGTGTTAGTCTCAGTGGCAAGAACCTTTACCTGCTGAGCCATCTTGCCAACCCTGACTTAGATTTTATTTTATTTTTCTTTTTTATCAATTTACCTTTGGTATCATTTTCAGGATCCTTCACTAGATGTTAAGAAAATATCCAGGTTTCCTTCTAGCATCAAATCTGCCTGAATTCAGAAAAGAAAACATTAATCATGTATGATTCATAAATCAAGAGGGGTCAAGAAAACTTGGCTGTGTGACATGAATTCTGCTGGAGAGAAACAAAGACCACATGTGCTGGCGGGGAATACTGGAGTAAAGAGTGCAGGGCTTTAGAGTATCACTTGCCCACTGTCACACAGATGAAATTATTTTTCTTTTGTCTTCTGGGAGAATTACAGGTTGAGCACAAACTATTATATGAGAATTGCATTTCCTACTCTCCAACTGTTATCACGTGGAGATAGTTCATAACTGTATTGACTGGTTCTCTTGAATTGATCTGGGCTCTGTGTTATATAGCTGAACTCAGGGGTTTTTAATGTAACAAAATAGTCAAAGTGCTGAAATTGTCTTACATTGTAGAATGAAGATAAACTTTATAGAGTCACATCTTAGCCTAAGTGACTCTTCTGGGGAGTCTAGCTAGCATGATAATGCTGAAAGTCAAACTTTCTAGGTTCCCAAATGCAAGGAGTTGTCCGCTGTTGATCTGCTGCTAGTGTACCCACACCATCTCCAGGACAAAGCTTACTTCCTCTTGAGTATCATCACTATTTCTGGGTTTTGTTTTGTTTTTTTTAATATTATTAGATTCTTGGTCAAATTTCTTTTTGTAATTATGCTCATCTTTTAATTTCTCTTCAGTTTGAGTTATTATTATGTTAAAACAGAACTAAACTTAACTATTACAACTTAAGTATGACATCCTCAAGTTTAACAAACAACATTTAGCCAGGCAGTGGTGGCTCATGCCTTTAATCCCAGCACTTGGGAGGCAGAGGCAGGTGGATCTTTGTGAGTTTGAGGCCAGCCTGGTGTACAGAGTGAGTTCCGAGACTGCCAGGGCTACCCTGTCTTGAAAAACTTAAAAGATAAACAAACAAACAAAAAAACCTCAACATTTAAGCCAGATATGGGAAACTGTAGTATGGAAATATTTTCAGAGCCATGGTCCACTCCTTGCTCCCGTTATTTTGCTTTATACCATACCATGCTTTGTCTCTTGGCATGGCCTCAATCTCCCTGGGTCACTCACTGCTCCTGGAACTTGCCTGTTAGAAGCTTTGTATCTGCCCCAGACAGTTTTTCTCTAAGACCTTCATGATTTCTTCCTTGTCCTTTGGGTTTCTGATCAAATGTCATGAGAGAGGTTTTTCTCAAGTTACTCGACCTAAAATAGAAACTCCTAGAGCTAGGGAGCTAGCTAGCTCAGTTGGTAAAGTGCTTGCAGTTGAAGCTTGAGGGCCTGAGTTAGATCCCAAACCCTAGTGAAAATGTTGGATGTGGTGCCTGGGAACCCTTGGCAAGGTGGATCCCCTGGTGAGCTCCAAGCCAGTGAAAATGACTAGTGACACCTGAAGTCCTCTGGCCTCCACATCACATAGGCAAACAATAGAATGTTTGTACCCAGATTTTCCTCTTGTCTTGCTTCCTTTTCGCTGTAATACCCTCTGCTCTTCAAGAAAACATACCTCTTCTCATGCTGAGGCAGTTTCCTTGAGACACAGAACTGTTTAGTTAAGAGCCTGATACATACTCAGCAAATAATTGTTAAATCCGCTTGCATGCTTTCCACAAGTGATGCAGCCTGTATTTATGTGCACAGAAGGTTCATGTGATACACTGAGTTTTTAAATATTTATTTAGGAGGGATAATTGGCCTGGAAACTTTGCATTTGTAGAAGCAGACATCCTTTCTAGAAATGACTGAAGTAGCTTTTAGCTGTGTTTTTTTGAAATAAATACTCACGTTGACTTTCCTTAATGTGAACAGCCTACAATTGAACTTTGACTTCAAATTTATAGCCAGTTTTTTTTTCAATTTAGCTTCATTTATATATATATATATATATATATATATATATATATTTTTTTTTTTTTTTCTGACCGTTTCATGGCCTAATCTTCATGTAATTTATAATTGGGTAGCTAGAGCCTAATCTTAAGATGCACTTTATTGTCTGGGGATGTTGTTCAGTGGTAGAACACTTTCTAGCCTAATCCCCAATACTAGAGGAAAGAGAAAAGAAAGAAAGAAAAACAAAGACAAAAGTACTATTTTATTCTAACCTCTAAAACAAGTGGCTACCATTGGGGAAGTCCTAGCCTGCTTAGTTTCTGTTTCCTTAGTTGACTCTTAGAGGAATCATTTATTGAGGGGTATGTCATTGTGTATAAATGAATTCCTGATGGAAACTGTTGTTTTTTGTGCTGTACCGAGTGTCTGTGGAATATAACAGGACATGTATCAGGTAATTGCCCCACACAGGTCTTACCCTTTCCCGTCTATAACAACTTTGTCAGTCTCTAAGTAGGACAGTAGCTTCATCTTTGTAATGGTCAAAGCAGTTTACAATTTAAAGATGTCTTTAAATTCTTTGTTGTTTTTAATTCATGGCCATTATCACAGTACTCTTCATAGACTTAATTATAGTAGATTATTAGAGCCTGGGTGTATAGCTTGGTATTGGGGAGGGCTAGAAAATAAATCATTTGCTTGAAACAAATGTGAGCATTTGTGCTACCAATGTGAGGATAGTGACTAAATCACCTGCCAGATTCAGCTGAGCTATTTATTAATGAAGTCCCCATGTAGTGATTTTAAAGCCTGTGTGCTTCACTTGTGGCTCACAAATCTTAATTTGTTAATTTTTTTTATTAAGGATGTGTGGGAAGGGCTTGGTATTTTGCTTGTGAATCTAAGCTTTGCTTAGAAAAATGTATTGAAATGGGGAGATGTATACTCAGCTCTGGGGTCATTTCTTTCTTTTACCAGAAGAGTCTCTGAGCATCAGCAAAGAAAAGAATCTCGTATTTTACTTAGTGCAGGCAGAAAACTGAAGCTTCTTGTTTGTTTGTTTCCCTCTCCCCCCTTTTAGGAGGCCAAGCTAACAGATCAGCTGCCTCTTATCATCGTCTGTGATCGCTTTGACTTTGTCCATGACCTGGTGCTGTATTTATATAGAAATAATCTCCAAAAATATATAGAGATATATGTCCAGAAGGTAAATATTTTTATACCTAAATAATTTAAGCCTTATCCCTACAGTATTCTGAATTGTTCTTGATGTTTTGTGCCTGGTAAAAATGGTCTGCCAGAATAGCTTTCCGTGTTTTTTGTCCCAGCAGTCTTTTCTTTGATTAAAATTTTATATCCATGCCAGTATATGAAGTGTGAGACTAGAACAACTATAGTAACAATTTTAGATTTAGGTATTTGAAATTTTATCTTTAATTTTAAGATATTCTAGCTGAGCAGTTTTGCCGTAATTGAAGCTTTTGCACTTGGTAATCATTGCTGTTGTTCTTTTTGTGCTTAGCATTTGGAGCACTTCTTAAGTGGGGCTAATTAAGCATGGGAGACTATGGGCAAGTGCTCCCGGTGCTTGCTAGACTGCGAGCCCTTCTAGTTGGACTTGTGCTAAAGTCCTTCATGTGACTAGAAATTTAGATGCACAGTTTGTTGCTAATTTTTGAAAACTGGGCTTTAAGTTTTTAACTCAGCTTTGCCTATTAATGTAATGATAAGGATTTTTTTTATTTTCTTTTTTCCAAATACAGGTAAATCCAAGTCGACTCCCTGTGGTTATTGGAGGGTTGCTTGATGTTGACTGCTCTGAAGATGTCATTAAAAATTTGATTCTTGTTGTGAGAGGTCAATTCTCTACTGATGAGCTTGTTGCTGAAGTGGAAAAGAGAAACAGGTGTGGTACTGTTTTCACCATTAAACAAAAGATGAGTCTGGAGAGTGTGGTAATAGTTGAGACGCTGCTCGACAACTGATGGGACACTGACAAGCTAGCTTTCAGAGTTGAAATGGTTTTGGGGGGGTTGTTTTTTTTTTTTCCTATAATGTGATGCTATTTCTGGAGTTAGGAGAGGACTATGCTGTCTGTAACATAGTGTGTGGGGCTCTGTTGTTCTCTCACTAGATTGAAGCTGCTTCTGCCTTGGCTTGAGGCCAGAATTCATGAGGGCTGTGAAGAGCCTGCTACTCACAATGCATTAGCCAAAATATACATCGACAGTAATAACAACCCAGAGAGATTTCTTCGTGAAAACCCCTATTATGACAGTCGTGTTGTTGGAAAGTATTGTGAGAAGAGAGACCCACATCTGGCTTGTGTTGCTTATGAACGTGGTCAGTGTGACCTGGAACTCATCAATGTAAGTACTGTTTGCTGAGCATATGCAGAGGCAGCTGTATCTCTTTAGCTAATTGTATTTCTGATTAGGAGAATTTGAGTTTCTGTCTGATTTTAGGTATTATGGAACAATTCTGGGCAGATAGGTGCATTTTTAAAACTTCATTGGAAAGAGAAATAAACCTAAAAGTGCCCAAAATGTAAAGTCTGTATATGTTCCTGATTTGGCATGTTAACCCCACTAACTTGTTCTTGTATGCTGTCATATGTCCTGAATGAACATAAGCATTTTTCTGTGTTACATACCTCGTGGACTTGTGTCCCTTTGGACTCTATTTTCTAAGAATGGGAAAGTATCTTCACATAGATACTAGCTACAATCAATATGACATTAATAGGGTACTTTGAAGAATCTGTTTTCTTTCAGTGTTATCAGATTTGTATGTAATTCAGTATCATAATTGTATCATCTCTCTTTGGTCTTTTTATTCTGAATCAGTTCTTAGAAATGTATTTTTTAATGACAGATACCTTTGCTAAAACTCAATTTTATTGGTGAAATAAAATGCATAACCAAATTTTCCATTGTAAAGAGAACAACTAAGTGGCTATGAGTAAATTCATAGTGTTACATAATCACTACTCTTTCCCACTTTCCAGGGTCTCATCATTGAGGAAGATGACCCTCTTTTCAGTAAAGCTTCTCCATACTCTCGATTCTCACAGACCCTCTCAAATGCCAAACCACACTCAACCCTTGTGGATTTGCCTGTTCTGTATTTTTTTTTAAACTAAAATATTTATATTTTGTACACATGTATGTAGAGGGCAGAGGACAGTTGTGGAAATCTGTTGTCTCTTAGGAACTAGACTTGGGTCATCAGCCTTGGTGACAGGTGCCTTTACATACTGAGCCATCTTGCTGACCTCTATACATTTTGTATAGATGTATAGTCTCCTTTCCTTTCCCCTCATGCCATGCTGGGAGAGCACTGCATCACCTGAGCTACATGCCTGGCCAAAAGTAAAACATTTCTCATTTTAGTTTCCCTGTATCACTTCCTAACTTTTCGGCTGTACTCAAGTGCTCTGTAATGGTTCTCTGTGATTGGATATAGATCATACATTTCTACTCAGAATGTGTCTTAAGTCTCAGAGTTGTCCCATGTTTCTGCATTCAGAAGCACATTATAAACAGATGAGCATGCTCTGTGGGCCGTGCACATATCCTTTTCTCCCCCACTCTGCTTAGTCTCCGTGAAGCTTCAGCCCTTTCTCCTGGTTGTCTGAACACTGGTCTGGTATGAGCAAGGCCCTGGGTATAATCCCTAGCACTGGAAAAAAAATTCTGTCATATTTATCAGCCTGGATTCATAGATTTTTGTTTTACTCTTTATAGTCATGGCTGTTTGTAGTTGGACTTTTCTTTGGGCCTCCAATCAGCTCCTAAATAAAGAAACAGAAACTTATTATTAATATCAATTATGAATGCCCATTCTTAGCTTAGGCTTGTCCCGCTAGCTCTTTTAACTTAACTTGTTTCTATTTCTCTGCATTTTGCCTCGGGGCTTTTTACCTTTCATTCTGTGTGTCCTACTTTCCTGCTTTCCTCTGTATCTGTCTGCCAGGACCCTGGCCTCTCCTTGGTCTCTTTTTTTTTTTTTCTTTTTTTGAGCCTAAATCCTCCTCCTATTTACTCACCTTGCCTGGAAGTCCCACTTATACCTCCTTAATATGGGCTGTCCTGTATATTAGGGTCTGGGCTGCTGGGAAACTAAAATAAAGCCTCCATTTATACCTCCTCCCTTACTATTGGCCATTCAGCTTTTTAGTAGACTAATCAGGTGCTTTAGGCAGGCAAGGTAAAAGAGCAACACATCTTTAAGTGGTTAAACAAATATTCTGCAACAACTGTTATTTCTGTTGGCACTCAGATGGTCGCCTGATTTGTTGGGGCACTTCATTTCTGATAATTAATACAGCAGGGTCACTCTGTAACTTTCCAAGCTTAGAGTTGCTCATTTTTCCAGGAGACCCCCCACCCTTTCTAGCAAAGGATGCCATTAGCAACCAAGTTCTATACTGGAGATATATTTGTTTCTAGAATCATTTCAGTGATCAGATCCAAGAAACTTAATTATGTATGTACATACTTTCAAAGGTTTTGCATATCTATATGCAAATATATAGAAAGTACGTATGTAAGAGTTGTTAATAAAATACTAAAAGAAAGCTTAACTTAAAGTCATACAATAGTAGTGTTTGAACATTGAAAATAAGCTGAGTATGGTAGTGGATGTCTGTAATTCCAGCATTTGAGAAGTGGAGGCAGGGGGATAGGAATTTGAAGCTCTGGTGTATGAGACCACCATCTCAAAAAAATAAACTGATGTAATATTGGAATGCTTTTTTAAAGCCCCTAAAAATTCTTTTTTTCCATTGTTGAGTTTCAGTGAGTACATCTGACTGTGGCATTCCCAAGACTTCTATAGACTCTTCTATAGAGTTTTACAGAGCCAAGAGCCGGCAAGTTTGCAGATAACTTTCAGTCTTCTATCGTCTTTTACTTCTTGAGTTGACATTAACCCTTGCTATTTTAATTAGGTTTGTAATGAGAATTCCCTCTTCAAAAGCCTTTCCCGCTACCTGGTCCGTCGAAAAGATCCAGAATTGTGGGGTAGTGTGCTACTGGAAAGTAATCCATACAGAAGACCACTAATTGACCAGGTAAAAATGGCAAAAGTGTTTCTCTTCTCTTTGGCTTGGAATACTTTCCTCTTACTATGTACCCAGATACGCAAATGAGTCATATAGAACTATAGTAGAAAGCAGGAAAAAGTGAAAGAACATTAAAATTCTGCTACGTAAATGTAAAATTATACAGATAAATAGTAAATAAGGAAAGTGAAATCTAAAACAAAATTATCTTAAATTCATCATCTTTAATTAAAAGAAAATAAATTAGGATTGACTACAAATTATTGCCTGACCACATGACTAAATTGAAGACATTTAAAATATGTCTTCATGTAAGTCAGCACCCAATGAGGATTGATAATACAAAATTCAAAAAATTCCAAGTAATTTTTAGGGGGGAGGAGGAAAATACGGCTCATTCCTGAAGTCCCAGCACTTATTTGTTAGAGAGAGGAAGAATGTGAATTTGAGTTCATCTTGAGCTATGACTGTATCATGATCCTATCTCCAAGTAAGTATCATGGAGATCGTTCCATTTGTAAGCGTGAAGACATGAGTTCACATCCCTTGCACCCACATGCAAGCTGGACTTAGGGACCCCTGTTATTTAACCCCCGTGGTAGGTTGATAGGAAGAGCTCTGGTACATCCTGGTAAGCCAGTCCAGTCAAATGGATGAGCCCTAGCTTCAGGGAGAGACTTTTATCAAAAATAAAGTGGAGGAGTAACTGGGCAAGACATGTAGTAATGACCTTTGATACATGCACATGTTCCTACACACATTCATGCACATAACCACAGGAATAGTGCATAATTGCACGCACAGTGCCCAATACAATGATAGTAAATCTAACTAAAGAACCACAGCACCACAGTTGAAGTTTTTATACCATATGATATTGAAATCTCGAATTTAAAGTTCTAATTATTATTTGTTATTATAATGATTCTTAAATTCTTCTGGTAGACAAGTAGGTACAGCATTTTGAAGAGCAGCTTACTACCTCTGAGTTTTTCACTGACCCCAGGAAGCATCACCAAGTAGATAGATACAAAGCTTCTTGCAGTCATTGTGGCATCTGGGCTTATGAAAGTAGCCAAAACCAGGGTTGTTCATTTTATAATCTGCATCTGGGATTTGAAAATAAGAAAAGTAATAGTGATGAGTGTTATCATGGATAGTGTTTTATCAGGGGAAAGTAAAAATTATGTAATTGCTAATGTTAGTAGCATAATTAGAAACAATGTGTGTTCATGTGTATTTGTGTACAAAGATTGTTGAGTAGTAAATTAGTGGTAGTTTCCTCCTATTTGAGATTTTCTAATGAGAAGTTATTTAAGTTATTCTTACTAGGCAATGTATTGTTAAGAAAACCTTGGGGTTTTTTTGTTTGTTTTTGTTTTTATAACTATACCATGTATATCCTTTGTAGGTTGTACAGACAGCCTTGTCTGAAACTCAGGACCCAGAAGAAGTGTCAGTAACTGTGAAGGCTTTTATGACAGCAGATCTTCCTAATGAACTCATTGAACTGCTGGAGAAAATTGTACTTGATAACTCTGTATTCAGTGAACACAGGTACGTGGCAGAGGATTGCACTGACTTTCTGCTCAGTCTTTCAATGTGACCCGTTGGTTTAGGGAAGGAACAGAAAATAAATTAGAGGCAGTTTCTGTTTCTCTCCTAATACTCTTACCTCTTCTCACCCTGTCCCCTGAGACAAATGACCCTCTAGTGCCATACTGGTTATTCCTTGCCACTGATATGCTTTTTAAACATTATGGTTGAATATCTTGGTTTCTAAAGGAATCTGCAAAATCTCCTCATCCTCACTGCAATTAAGGCTGATCGGACACGTGTTATGGAGTATATTAACCGCCTGGATAATTATGATGCTCCAGATATTGCTAACATTGCCATCAGCAATGAACTGTTTGAAGAAGCATTTGCTATTTTCCGGAAGTTTGATGTCAATACTTCAGCAGTTCAGGTAGTTCTTGAAATTAGATAAATTAATATAATAACTATAATGCCTTCTCCTGATGTAAAGAATGTATTTGTCCTATTAGGGTGTGTACAGATTGCTATCACAGTAGAATCATAAATAATCATAAAATGCTATCAGTTTAAACATGTAAGATCCATTTTACTGTAACACCAATTCAAAAATGTTGCCCAGGTCTTAATTGAACATATTGGAAACCTGGATCGTGCATATGAGTTTGCTGAACGCTGCAATGAGCCTGCTGTTTGGAGTCAACTTGCAAAAGCTCAGCTGCAGAAAGGAATGGTGAAGGAAGCCATTGATTCTTACATCAAAGCTGATGATCCTTCATCCTACATGGAAGTTGTTCAGGCTGCCAACACCAGTGGTATGACTTCTAATCTTTATGTATTTGAGACCTCAGAAAATTTCTAAGCCATGTATTTGGGTATCTTTTAATTGTGTAGAGGTTCAATACTTCTCAATTACTTGTGAAAACTTTCAGCCCAGCAACTTAATCCAGCTAAACACTGACTGCATTGTGTGAATTTAGAAGATCTATGGAGGTTAATTTTAGTTTGAAGTCTGATAAAATCATGATAGAGCTCTGATATATAGCTTTTAAGGATGTGGCAAAGGTATCAGATATTCTTTGGATCAATAATAATACAGGCATATAATGGAATTTTTTTATACTTTTGGGCATATCCATTTTCATATTTATCATTCTGTGTACTGTTTCTTTGAAAAGGGGGTTAAGTTGGTGAAGTGATGTACATATGCCATCGTATCAGTTGGGAAGCTGAGACAGGAGGCCTTAAATTAAGTTCATGGACAGCCTGGGCATCATCATCATCATCATAATGTGTGTGTGTTTGTTTAGTGGGATGCTTGTATATAGATACTGTAAAGGCCAGAGGGCAAGCTCTGTTTTTACCCCTCAGGCACTATGCACTTTAAAAAAATAAAAAAGACAGGGTCTCTTATTGGTCTGGGCGTAAAGTAATTTAGGCCAGCTGACCAGCAAGCATAAACATAAACATAGCATGACACTCTCTCAAAAAGAAAAAAGAAAAAAGTGTAGGGGACACAAATAGCAGATCTTACATATTTGGTTAGAAATATAAAATAAGGATGCTAGTTTATGGCTTGTTTGTCTCTTCTTTATTTAGGAAACTGGGAAGAACTGGTGAAGTATTTGCAGATGGCACGAAAGAAGGCTCGAGAGTCCTATGTGGAGACAGAATTGATATTTGCACTGGCTAAAACAAACCGCCTTGCAGAATTAGAAGAGTTCATCAATGGACCAAATAATGCTCATATTCAGCAAGTGGGTTCCTGTTTAAGAGTGTGTGTGTGTGTGTGTGTGTGTGTGTGTGTGTGTGTGTGTGTGTGTGTGTGTGTGTGTGTGTGTGTGTGTGTGTGTATTTAGTGGGTTTCTGTTTGTGTGTGTGTGCGTGTGTTTTTAGTGGGATGCTTATATGTAGGTGCGCATAAAAGCCAGAAGACAAGCTCTGTTTTTACCTCTCAGGCACTATCCACTTTAAAAACAAAACAAAAAACAGGGTCTCTTGTTGGCCTTGGTGTCAATAAGTAATTTAGGCCAGCTGGCCAGCAAGTGTAAAGGATTGCTCTGTCACTACATCGATGCTGGAATCACAAGCACACCATCACACCTGGCTTTTTATGTGGGTGGTGGGTATTAAACTCTGATCCTGATGTTTGCAAGGCAAGCAAGCACTTTTCTAACTGAATTATCTTACTACCTTCACCTTTTAAACATACGTGAAAGTCAGTGATTGAATAACTTTGTTGCTTTGGAAGAATCAACATTTTAGAGAGAGACAGAGTGTGTATGTGTTCAGTGCAGAGATAGGAATTTGAAAGAAGGATTGAGCTGAGACTTACATTTTACTGATCATGGATTGCCTTTGTCCCTAGGTTGGTGACCGTTGTTATGATGAAAAAATGTATGATGCTGCAAAGCTGTTGTACAATAATGTTTCTAACTTTGGACGCTTGGCATCTACCCTTGTTCATCTTGGTGAATATCAGGCAGCAGTTGATGGTGCTAGAAAAGCTAATAGTACCCGAACCTGGAAGGAGGTAATAATCTAAACCCAAGTTTGAATGATGACTTAAGTTTTCTGTTTGAAAATTCTATTTCTACTGTTGAATTGGAATAATTGTCTACATTTACATTTGGATTCTCATAATGAAAAATGTTTATTCTAGGTCTGCTTTGCCTGTGTAGATGGAAAAGAGTTCCGTCTTGCTCAGATGTGTGGACTTCATATTGTAGTACATGCAGATGAGTTAGAGGAACTTATCAACTACTATCAGGTAATGAAAACCAGGACTTCATATGAATTGAGACCTTTGCATACATGTTCTCTTCTCTAATTGCTTATTTTCCTGTTTAGGATCGTGGCTACTTTGAAGAACTCATCACCATGTTGGAAGCAGCCTTGGGACTGGAGCGAGCTCACATGGGAATGTTTACTGAACTAGCTATTCTGTATTCTAAATTCAAACCACAGAAAATGAGGGAACACCTGGAGTTGTTCTGGTCGAGAGTGAATATTCCTAAGGTAACCAGTCTTCACCACTGCCAGGCAACTCTAATAATTTAAAAGACCATGCTCCTCATTAGGCTGATAGGTAGCAGAAGTTCGATTTACATCTTAAGCGACCGGTCTTTCTTATGCAGGTGCTGAGAGCTGCAGAACAAGCTCATCTTTGGGCAGAGCTGGTGTTCCTGTATGACAAGTATGAAGAATATGATAATGCCATAATCACCATGATGAATCATCCCACCGATGCATGGAAGGAAGGGCAGTTCAAGGATATCATCACCAAGGTATGTACCCTCGGGTATGGGCTGTGGAAGGAGAAGGCTTATTGGGGGAGCTTTTATTTTTATTGGGGGGACTTTTAATGCATGGGTTTCTCCTACTTTAGGTGGCCAATGTGGAACTCTACTACAGAGCAATCCAGTTCTACTTAGAATTCAAGCCTCTGTTGTTAAATGACTTGCTCATGGTGCTGTCTCCACGGTTGGATCACACTCGTGCAGTCAATTATTTCAGCAAGGTAACCATTTTAAACTGAACTTCATAGTCAAGATTTTGCTGTGCTTGGATAACAGTTGTCCTAGACCTTCTACAACATGGCTACCTTTCTAACAAACGTTATCTTAAAGGTTAAACAGCTACCACTGGTGAAACCATATTTGCGCTCCGTCCAGAACCACAACAACAAGTCTGTAAATGAATCACTGAACAACCTCTTTATTACGGAAGAAGATTACCAGGTAAAACCTATGGATTCTTTTAAATACTTAAGACATCAGGTCCTGATTAGGCTTAAAGTTGGCTTAAAACAGTTTTTGTAGTAAAAGCTCCTGTTATCCTTACGTTTATAAAAGAGCAGACCCGTGGGTGCTTAGGTTCTTTCAGTTAGTCTTTGAAAGTTACTTGCTATTAAGTGGACTTGACTATTTATTACTTCTCTTGCATAATATCTTAGTATTTGTCTTTTAAGGTAATTGCCTGTTTTAGTTTCACCTATTGTTCACCTGACTGGAACTTGCCTGGTAGTGCAGGCTTGCCTCAGACTCGGGCATCTGGCTCACCATGATTTTCCTTTAGACTCAGAGCCAAATCTGTAAGGGTGAATATCATGTTAAATTATATGAATAGTTTCCTGACAGCATAAGTTCTTGTCCATATTACATATTCCTTGAGTTTCATAGCTATTCAAGCTAGTATCGATACTGGGAACGTTGGAGAAAATTGTGCCTTCAGAAAATTGTACAGCGCATTTGAGGATTTTATTTATTGTTTTAGAAGTAGATGAAGAAAGTTCACACCTGAACATAGGCTACAACTTTTGTAGTTTGATGCTTGAATCTATGTTGCTGTATTTCATGCTGTCATCTAATTGCCTACATCAAAATGAGTTGTGGAAAATAAATGTTAAACTGAAAGCCTTTAGTTGACTTTTGAATGACTTTGTCTCGTCTCTTAGGCTCTGCGAACATCAATAGATGCTTATGACAACTTTGACAATATCTCACTTGCTCAGCGTTTGGAAAAACATGAACTCATTGAATTCAGAAGAATTGCTGCTTATCTCTTCAAAGGCAACAATCGCTGGAAACAGAGCGTAGAGCTGTGCAAGAAAGACAGCCTTTACAAGGTTGATAAAGTGGGGGTGGGCTGTCCAAGCAACTCAGATGGTATCTTACAAGTGATGTTATCGAGCTGTTAGTTTCATGGGTACGAGAATTGGTAGTGTGATTCCCTTTTGTGAATGTGGTCTTTAAGTCAGTGGTTTATTTTTTGTTTTTGTTTTTGTTTTTTTTTACTTTTAGGACTGGTTTAAAGTCAGCATATTTGGGCTAACCTCTGCCCTTCATTGTTTCCTCTGAATAGGACGCAATGCAGTATGCCTCTGAATCTAAAGATACAGAATTGGCTGAAGAACTCCTACAGTGGTTTTTGCAAGAAGAAAAAAGAGAGTGCTTCGGGGCTTGTCTCTTTACCTGTTATGATCTCTTACGGCCAGATGTCGTCCTGGAAACTGCATGGAGGCACAACATCATGGATTTCGCCATGCCCTATTTCATCCAGGTTATGAAGGAATATTTGACCAAGGTAATGATGGTCAGAAGTATATTCGGAACTAATAATTTTGAGGATATTTACAATTCTATATGCATATTATTTTTTATTCTTTTTCTCAAGTAGAAATTATTGATCATAAAATGTTCTTATCACATGGAGATAACAGATGCCATGCCTAGGAAGGGAGCTCAAACTTGTCACTGTTTACCCTCTATGTTCTTAAAGTGAATAGCACTTTCTGTCTTAATGTTTGAAATCTTTTAAAATAGCATTTTAAAATTAACTTCTATAACCCAGATTTCCATGTATACTTCTATAGATTACCTTTGTTTGGTTCCTGACTTCATGTCTTTACCTGTTTCCCATGGGAAAGCTGCATTGTATAAACAACCTACTAATCATCACAGATTTTTTTTTGATAATCGGATACCTAATTTTAAAAGACCATAGGTAATTTGCAGTTAACTATGTTTCCTAAATACACATTAAATAAACTGAAGATACAGCAACCTTATAAAATTTACTGTTCATTTTAGCATCTCCTTTTGATGTTAGAATAGTTTTTGCTTGCCCTGAGTTACTAGATATGCATAGACAATGTAAATGATTTTGAAAGATCAATTTTGTCAGAGCAAATCAAGCTTAAAATTGAAGTCTCACTTCTGATCTCTTCAGTGTGTCTGAGTACAATCAGGGAAACCCTACTAACACCTTCAGTATAGAGAGATTTTCCTTAGGGGATCACATATCTCATGTTGCACCTAGATTTTTTTTTTAAGGAGTAATATTTTATATGTAAGTTCAGTGTGATTAAACAGTTACCACAGCTTAGCCACGGGGGAGACGAGCTTCTTTTCTTATGCATAATACCACCTTTTGAGACCTGGCTGCTGTTAACCTGAGTGCTGTCTATTACTAGCCATTAAACTGCTTCCTTTCACACTGACTTAGCATAAATACTTCTGCAGTGAGCTTTGAAGTTAAAAAGGATTCTCAATTTTGCTTCCGTACGCCCTTTACTTCGCTCCTACCTTTTTTAGTGGGTACGTGTTTCTCCCTTGAACCTTTGTTGCTGATTCTACCTTTTTATGCTCAATATGGAATTTGATTTTTTTTCTAAGCTGCACCTTCTGAATTCCTTTGCAGGTTGATGCAATAAAGGAAAAGGTGAAAGTTGATTCTTTTCCATCTTTAAGTCTGGAGGACTAAGTCTAAGGAATTTGCATGATTTTTTTCCTTCCTTTTCTACACTGCTGCTGCTGCTTTCCCCCCAATAAATTTTCACTAAGCCTCTGCAAGTCCCTTGAAACATAACTATAATAGAGCTGTAGGACATTAGTAGATGTTTGCTACTAATCGGCTAATAGGCTTTAGGAAGGGCAGGAGGCTAATCAGTAGTTGGTTCACAGTCTCTCTTTAATATATTATTAAAACTGAGCATGGTGAGTTTCAATATTAATTCCAAACTATCAGGGTATCTGGACCGTAGTAGGACTCTTAATATTTGAAATAAATTAAAACATCTTCTTTTTTATTTTGTGAGCTTGCCTGACAGTTGTTGAATTTATATCTGTATGTACATGCCCTAAGAGGCTTTTGGAGTTCTGTGGGGCTTTTTTGTTTGTTTGTTTTCTGGGGTTTTTGTGGTATTGAAGGACTGTGATCCAGTTTCTGATCTCTTGATTCTTACTAATTTTTTTTGCTGAAAGTAGATACAAGAGATACTAGCTGCTTCAGAAGAGACTTTCCTCATGTTTCTCCAGGTGTCCAGTTCTCATGGTGCTAGTCCATTTTTAAGAGGAACCAAAATCTTTTCAATCATGAGAGAGCCAAGCTTGCTGTAACTGTTGCTAAGCAACCTGGATTGTTAATATTTATAACAAGGCAATATTAACACCTGTCTGTAAGAAGGCATGCCTTAGAAACTACCTAAAATTTGCTGTCTTGTTGATTAGTTGGCTCAATATCCAAGAATGCCAAATTTAGGCACCGTTTGGTTGCTGCTTTCTTCACTGGCTTGTCTCCATCCCAGTATAAACAAAACAAACTTTAAAACTTAAGCCTGGTGTAAAATTATGGCTAGGGAGGGGTGGGGAAGTAAAGGAGTGTTAAATTTAAATGAACTTGGGTGGGTCCAATGCTTTGGGATTTTGTTCATCAGACTGGAGTCACCACTGGAACTTAGGGCAAACCTGAGTAAAATGCATTGTGTGTGAGACCCTTCAGCAGCTAGTAAGCAAGGCAGTTAGAAAGCGTGTGTGTGAAAAATGGGTAATTGAACTGTAGTGTTATGCGTTGTTTTAAATCAAGCATGTACAAGTCATTGCAATTACATCATACTACTCCGAAACATAGAGCATTGCTGTGGGCTGCGTGTGTTTCTCGAGAGCCTGTGTGGCACCAGTCATCTTCAGATCTCACTTCTTGCTTCAGTACTTTTGCCTTTTTTTCATGCACACATACACGAAATAACTGACTGCATGTTAACTTTACTCTGCAGCATATTGCAGTCTTTGTGGAAAAGCCTTTTGCATTTTAGTGGATTTTCAATATTACCAATGGAACTGATTTCAGTGACATAATTATGTTTAATTTTTCTTCTTCAATCTGAAGATCAGAAACTTTTGTTACAGCTCTTAACAAAAGGTTATGTTCATAAAAGCCTTCTCCGATTTTTCTTTTTTGTGCAATCTAAATTGGGCTATTAAATAAAAATTAGATGTTCCTATGGCAGAGGCTGTCCCATTATATAAACATCAACATTTTTGCTTATGTTGGTGTTTCTCCTCTGGGATTTGTGTTTTTCCTCCTCCCTCCCTGCCTATGTCAATGACTGGGCAATTGGATAATGCTGGCTCTTTTAGTTTCCCATGGTGTTTCTCCAGCAGACCTGTGTTCAACATTTAATCAGACACTAACTTTTATATGTGTCTGTTTACATAAGTTTTTTTTTTCCTTGAAAGTCTGGAGATGTATTATGCAGTGCTGGGTTTTTTGGTTTCATTTTTTTCTCTTTATCTTAGAAATTATTTATATGCAGGTGTCCATGTTTCATGTATAGCTTTTGTAGACTAGTCTCACATATTAGCTAGGTTAGCAAACCCCAAATGACCTTGATGGCATAGCTGCTCTTAAATTCTACAGATGAATAATTTTTCTTTAAATTTGGATGCCAAATAATGGGTACTTCACATGATCTTTACATTCCATGGTAGTCTTTAATTTGATAGTAGGATAATTTGTAACATGATTATAGTATAGGCTATAAAATAAGAAAATAGTATGTGAAAGCAAATAACCACCACATGCTGACTTAAACCAGTTCTAAAAGTAAAAACAAAACAAACAAAAAAACCACTGACTTAAAGACCACATTCACAAAAGGGATACACAGTGAAACTCTTTCTCCTCCCCTGCAAAAAACTCCACAAACCTTGAAACAAAACAAAGCAAACCCGTTTTCCTAGGGTAGACAAACTACTGAAGCTTACTTCTTAGAAGTCCTTTAACAAAACTGGGTTAGGCCCAGATTGCTTTTAATATGTAGCAATTAGAGTAAGTCTAAAACATTGTCTTGCGCTGTTTCAGCTGGGACAGGCACTTGCTGTCAAGCCTGACTGATGCTTGATTCTGTGCCTAGGACCCACGTGGTAGAATGAGAAAACTGACTTCTGCAAATTGCCCTCCACCCTCTACATGCACACCATGGTACCTGTTTGTCATCCCCTGCCCCCAAATAAGTACATGTAAATTTCACAATTACAAAAAAATACTGTCCTAACCCTCTGTGCCTGTGTGTATACTCAAAGATGCTATTTTAAATTTCCAGTAGAACATGGGGTCTGCTTTAGCATTTTAAAAAGATCAAGTTTTCACAACTTTTTCACGGATCTACATGTCTGCTCATGTGCCTCCTCTAACCTCACCTCTCCACATTGTCTTTTGGAAGAATATATGAGGTTCCTCTCTACACTCACAATCTTAGCACACTTTTGGCCTTAAAAGCAGTACATAGAGGGGCTGGAGAGGTGTCTCAGTGGTTAAGAGCACTGACTGCTCTTCCTGAGGTCCTGAGTTCAATTCCCAGCAACCACATGGTGTCTCACAACCATCTGTAATGAAATCTGATGCCCTCTGCTGGCCTATAGGATATATGTAGGCAGAATACTGTATACATAATAAATAAATAAATCTTTAAAAAAAACAGTACATAGAACACTAAGATTTGAAATTTAGTTGTAGAGAAAAACTGGTTCAGATGCCAACTTTAAAATATAGTTTGAAATATAATTATAGGCTAGTGTAAAGGCAATAGAAGTATGTGGTACAGAGAATTCTGTAATGCCAAAATCCTGTTATTTTTCTCAGTGTGTGTCCCAGACTTACAGAATGAAATTATGTTAGCCCCACAGAGAACTTCCAGCTTCTTTCAGCCTCATTTTCTAGAGAAGGAAATCCAATGGATGAAAAAGTGGTTTGCGAAGCCCCCACCTAGCTGGGTAATAGCTATCCTGCCCTTCAGTCGTACACTGAGACTGATATTATCTGATATTGCCTGCTTTGGTTAGCTAGTATACAGAAGCCATTTATTTCTTTGGCTTCATTAAAAGAGCCAGGTCAGGCAATCCTAGTTACTTCTTAGAGACATGTGCCATTAACCTTTGCCTTTTGTCTCAGACAACTAAGGAAAATGGTATTACACAGGAAGGTTGAGAATGGAGCTCCTTGAGACCTCTCAGCAGGAGCTATGCGCAGTAGGCAGAGCAGCTTATCCTGCTCAAGTCCTTAATCTAGCCATCAGGCTAGCGTGTACACTTCCTTCACTTCCTCCCTTGCTCAGGCTGCATCCCAGCATGTCCAGTCTTAGCCTGGTGTGAGCTCTTATGCATTTATAAACCCCTCCTGCCTGAGGGGTTTTAACAACAGTGCTGAAAACCACCCTTACTGAAGTATGAATATTGCCATTGAATTTGATGGGGCCTGAGAATGTTCTTGCCAGTCTGTTTTATTTTGACAGAATTTAACATACTAAGGCTTTTCCACTCTCTGCCATAAACCTAAGTTTGTAATGCTTTTGAGGTTCTAACTAACATGATTTCTTTTTCTCTAGGTGGATAAATTAGATGCTTCAGAGTCATTGAGAAAAGAAGAAGAACAAGCTACAGAGACACAGCCCATCGTTTATGGTAATCTGTCTCTTTTTAAGTTAGGCCCTTCTTAAATGTAGCAAGCTGAGTTAAGGAATAGTCCTCCCAACTATTAGCATTTTCTCTTGAGGACCATTTAAAACTCTTTGATGTTTTCCACTCTAATAATCTTCCATGCATAGAATATTTCAAAAATGGTCATTAAAGGTGGTCTAGGTTGCCGGGCAGTGGTGGCACTCACCTTTAATCCCAGCAATTGGGAGGTAGAGGCAGATGGATCTCTGTGAGTTCGAAGCCAGCCTGGTCTACAAGAGCTAGTTCCAGAACAGGCTCCAAAGCTACAAAGAAACCCTGTCTTGAAAAACCAAAAAAAAAACCCAAAAAACAAAAAAGTCTGTTGCCAGATTGATGACTGATCTATTTGTTTCTAAGTCAGTAAGAAAGAAACAAAAATGAATTCTGTTTTTAGAAGAACCAATATGCCATGGATGTCTTCAGTGTGCTTTCATAAAGAATCCATCCTCACTTTAACTCTATCTAGGACAGAGAATGGGGGTTGAGTTTCCATTTGAGAACTTTCCAGAGAGGTAGAATGTCCAAACCCTAAAGTATTTAAAGCAGTTGACTTCCTCTTCTACTAGCCTGTGTGGGTTACTTATCCTTTGCATTTCATACTTGGTGAACATTGGGTTTGAGGAGTATTAAAAGTTTTATAGCCAGATGTTTTTTAGAAGGAAGTATAAAATTATGACCATTTTTGTCTCAGACAACTAAGGAAAACGACAGTATAGGAATCTTTATTATTATTATTATTATTACAGATAAACTGTTTGGAGGAATTTAGGGGACAGGGTAGTTTTGATGAAGGACTGGTTAGACCTAACATGTTAAATAAGGTTTGACATCTTTGAAATAGGAAAAAAATGATGGTTGTGGTTATTAGTAGGCACCCACAGACTGGGCCTTCATGGCGTTTGAGTGAACTAGGGTTAGAATTTTCAAGGTAATCTAAGGGTGATTCTTTGGTAAGCCAGTTTCCAAAAAGCCCCTAAAACTCACTCACTGAAGACAATTTTGGTTGTACCACAAGAAAGGAGTTTGTTGTGCTGGGAGAAAGATAGCCTCTGTTCTAGCGGGAGATGATTTGCAGGGCTAGGGAGGTATTGTGTTTCTCACTCTAAAAGTTCTTTACATGTCATGTTTTCTTTATGTGGTCAGCAACTATTTCAGCTTCATCAACAAGTATTTGATAGAAGGTATATATGTTCTCATGTTTTTCATGCCTAATGCATTGCATATCTAGTGCATATTTGAATGTGTTTTTTCTATTGCTGTCTCTAAATTAGCGCTGGATTCTTTGCTAGAACCATATTAGGTTTCATTACCATTCAGATGTTTAGAATCAGAGATTTAAATTAACAACTTGTAAAGTTTTCCTGTGCTAAAATTTTAGTCACTAAATGTAATGTGTATTATGTAATAGGCTTGTTGGCAGATGTATGGCCTGATAAATGTCAAATATGCATGTGTTAACTGCTTTAAATATACGATGTTGTGGCCCTCAGTCCTGCACCATTGGCTTTTTTTAAAGGCAGGAACCTTCTCAGGGTGAGACTATTCCAAACCGGGACAGTCGAAAGTGCCCCCCACAACTTACTCAGTGAATTGTGATTGCGCTGCTAGGGTGGGAAAGATTATAGTGCTAAACCTAGGTGTTAACAGATTCTCCTCCTGTTTGTCACTTTTAGGTCAGCCCCAGCTGATGCTAACAGCAGGACCCAGTGTGGCAGTCCCTCCCCAGGCACCTTTTGGTTATGGTTATACTGCACCACCATATGGGCAGCCACAGCCTGGCTTTGGGTACAGCATGTAAGATGGAAGCTGATCCTGTAGTCTCCTATTTTCATACTGAAGCATCGTCTACCCACTTCTCAGTTTATAAACGGGGAAACAGGCAACATGTTCTCGTAACCTTTATTTCATGAAGGACTACTTTTTTGTTTCTAACTATAGACTTGGATCGCCTATGTTAAAACCTTATTTTCACATTCCGCATCATTAGAACTTCTTTTCAAAGGGGAATAGTATTCATGTGGGCTTTTTTCTCCCCCCTTATTCTTTGAAGAACTGCTTACTATTCAATCTCTTGTGAAGAACCTGATTTGCACTCTGTAGTGTTTAAAGAAACAAAGAAACTCTAATACTGAATCTCTTAAATTTAGTGTATGTAAACAGCTTTCAACATGTATTGTCTAAATGCATTTAAATCTCTTATTCAAAGAAAGTGAAAATACTGGTATGTGACCATGCAAGACTGTCAATGCCAACAAAGACAACACTAATCAGCATATGCTACATTGGATCACAGCGCTCTCCAAATTATTTGAAAAATGCATACAGACAACTTGCCTGATGATTTTTAAATGAGCATAAAAGGCCCTTTAACCTATGCAGGTTTCCCCATTGCGCATATAGAAAATGCTAGTGTGTTTTGCTCACTTCATGTGTAACAGGTGCCCTCATGTTGTGCTGTATCCTGTGCTTTTTCTGTGGGACCATTCCATTCAGGAACAAAGAGCACCATGATTCCACACGTGTGTATTTACTAACCCTTCCCTGAGGTTTGTGTATGTTGGATATTGTGGTGTTTTAGATCACTGAGTGTACAGAAGAAAGAATTCAAACAAAATATTGTTGTTCTTCAGTTTTGTTTGTGGAATTTGAAATTACTCCAATTTAAAATAAATTACTGGACTGTGGAAATAACATGTAGAACTGCAGTTTTAATTAAATACATTTCACACCAGAAGAACAGAGGTTTCCATGGTTTCATACTGGATGCTGCAAGAGTATTACAGGGTGTAATAGAGAGAATTATGGAGAAAGTCGTGCATGTCATATGTGTATAGTTGAGAAAGTTTATGCTTTACTCTTAAAAGCAGTTTCTAAATTAAATACTGGGCTTTTGTCATGTTTCCAGCATTTTAATGAAGTGGCACTTCAAGGTTTTAAGCATTTTCACCTAACTAAATCGTGTTACATTAACTTGAATAAAAGTGTATTTTTAAAAGTAGTTAGCATGACATTTCTTATCATGAGCTTAAAGGGTACCAAATTTAAATATTTGCCATGGCTGAAAATATTAAATTTATTTTATTATGACTTAATTTTCTACCTTAGTGCCTAGCTTATGTTGCTCTATAACACTCAGGCAAATTACCTAAGCTTCACAGTTTTGTTTTTTTTTTTCTTAGAAAAACTTAAAACACACATACCCATAGGAAATTAGTATTAACGTGAAAACCATTTTAGTTTTTCATAGTGAAAATATGGCCTGTTCAGGCCAGAGCTACACGGTGTTCCCTGATCTCTATCTACCTTTCATCATAAGGAATCAAGAGATACATCAGTCAGTTTGTTCTTAACTTTTCCCATACTTGTGGAATGATGCTGTCTTTTTCCCTTCTTGAAGCAATTTGAAATACCGTATTTATTATGTGTAAGGGTGATTTGCCTATATGTATGTCTGTGTGCCATGTGCATAGTGCCCTCAGAAGCCAGAAGAGGAGCTCAGATCCCTTGAGACAGGAGTTAAGTTACCCTGTGGATGCTAGGAATTGAACCTGGGTCCTTTGGAAGAGCAGTCATTGATATACTGACTTTATCAGTATACCAAGTGCTTTTCAGAATTACTAGGCAAATTATTTTATGTGTATGGGTGTTTTGCCTTCCTCTATGTTCATGCACCATATCAGTGCCTCATGATCAAGTTGACCAGAAGAGGGTACTGGATCCCTTGGAACTGTAATTACAGATGGTTGTGAGTCACCATGTGGATGCTTAGAACTGAACCAGGCTCTATTGCTCTACATTGCTCTTAATTGTTGTACATTCTCTCTAGCCTATTGGTTTGTTGATTCAGGGTCTCCATATGTACTCCATGCTGGCCTTCCTTGAACTCGAGATCCTTTTATCTAAGCCTCCTGTCAGGTTATCTTCAAATCATAAAATGCCCAGCCAAGGATTGGGCTGTGGTGAAAGTTGGTAATAAACTATTTTAAACAAGGTATCTTCATCAACACTCTCTTGAGTTTATCGCTGGGGTAGGTTCTAGACTAAGAAACTGAAAACTGTACTAAACAGTTCTTAAATGTTGCTGGAACTAAGAAATGGGAAGACTAATGAGAAATTCTGTGACAAGTTATCTGATCTTGTGATATATAAAAATAGCCACTACATAAACAAACTGCCAGTGGTTAACAACTATTTAATCACAGCCATATTAGTGCAATAGCAAGTATCACTTCAAGGTCTTTCGCTAGTGCAGCCACCATCTTTCTCTGAGCCTTGTCTTCCAAAGTACAGGACTTTAGTTGGTCATTTCTGTCAGTGACAGTTAAAAAAAAACAAACCAAAAATTGCATATTGATGCAGAAAACATTCATTTGCTGTATGGAAGAAAGGTGCGCTTTGCCTAGTTTATAAGGCCTGAAGGGCGATCCCCAGCACTGCAGTTAGTTGGGGTTCTTTTGTACTGCTATGGTTCAGTTCCAGCACCCTGCACATGGAAAGTGTATAAGGCCTGAAGGGCGATCCCCAGCACTGCAGTTAGTTGGGGTTCTTTTGTACTGCTATGGTTCAGTTCCAGCACCCTGCACATGGAAAGTGCTCCAGCCCCCAAACACTGATGTGTGGGAGGCTGGATAAGAGGCTGAAAAAGTTCTCCAAACTTCTTCCAGTTTTTCTTGAAGTGGCTAGTGCATTTAGTTTTTGACCAACTCTCACACACATG
The DNA here is from genome assembly GCA_004026605.1 of Ondatra zibethicus. NCBI lineage: Eukaryota > Metazoa > Chordata > Mammalia > Rodentia > Cricetidae > Ondatra > Ondatra zibethicus. The sequence continues at coordinate 216,552 of PVIU01001238.1, forward strand.
GGTGTGGGGCGATTATAGTCCCCCTTTGCCTTATTCTAGAGACAAGAACCTCGCTGTTAACCTGGAACTTGGAGAAATTCTCTGGTCTCAGCCTTCAAAGTGCTGGGATTGCAAGAATAAACTACCACACTTGGTCAGTAGCTGGGACAAGCAAAAAGGGAAAAAAAAAAGCCCCACTTGATTCAGGGTTAGTTGGTTTTTAAATTTTTTTGTTGCCTATGTAGGCACAGTGCGAAGGCACGCAAGCAGAATGAGAGGACAGCTTTCTAGGTTCCAGGGATCAAACTCAGGTACCCACTGAGTCAACTCAGTAGCCCTAAGTTTATTTGTGTAAAGTTTTATTTTCAGTTATATATATGTGTGCTCGTCTATATAGGTACCTTGAGTGTTGGTGCCCACTGAGGCCACAAAAGGGTGCTGGATCCTCTGAAACATTATGAGCCAGAAACCAAACATGGGCTCTCTTCAAGATTTTAACTGCAGAGCTACCTTCCCAGCCTCAGTTCTTATAAAAGTAAAAATGTTCCATGAGGGCTGGAGAAATGGCTCAGTGGTTAGGAGCACTGGCTGCTCTTCCAGAGGTCGTGAGTTCAATTCCCACACGCCAGAGGAGGGCTCACAACCATCTGTAATGAGATCTGGCGCCCTCCTCTGGCATGTGGACACACAAAGGCAGAATGTTGTATACATAATAAATCTTTTTTAAAAAATGTTTCATGAAACAGTTTACAAATAAGAAACACTATATACTAGCCTTTTAGACAATCAGACATGAACACGAGTAGTTGTGGGTAAAAAATGATTTTAATAATTTTTGAGAATTTCATATATGTATTCAATTTACTATGATCCTAACACCCCCACTTTCTCCCAAATCAGTGCTTATGTGCAATTCTATGTTGGACCATCTACTGAAGCATGGGCAACCTACCAGGAATTCTCTGAAGACTCCCTTGTCCTGCATTCTGCAGTTCTCAAAGCCCCTCCCCTACACATGCTAGGAAAAAAATACTGCTCTTTTTAACTGCTTCTTCAGAACAAGTGAAAGTACTGCAAACATGGGACAGTGCAAGCTATAATGACTACTCATTCAAATAGACCATCAGTGGACACACTAGATAGAGAAAAGACAATACCTTTCATTCAAGTTAATGCAGTCACATAAAGTCTCCTTGGGCTCTGTAGAGTATGCCTTTGAGGGCTGTTTGGTAAGAGCGTATGAAATACACATCAAGGACAGGTAAACAAAAACTGTAATTTGTTACCAGAATTAACAATTTTCACTGTTACAGGTCCTTGAATCAGCTGCCCCAGACATCCTGCTGGGAATGCAGTCTGTCAGTGTGGAGTCATGCTGTAGTCTGCAGCATGTCTCATAAATTACCTGAGTCATAACCATGTATTTAAGTGAGTTCAACTCAGTTACATGTGGTTGCATCACTTGACTACTGTATAAACATTCTGTTTAGAAACTGTTGCTACTGTGGCATCATTCAGTGTTAACTACTCCTGAACCATCTATGCTTCTGCATGATAAAAATGTGCCAAGCGTTATAACTTGGAAACTGCCTACAGTTTAATCATTCTGCCTAGTTTCCACTTACGACCTTATACTCCTTGACATCTTAGTTTTAAAGGATATAGTGAACGTAGCAATCACTGTCAATCTTCTGGAGCTATCAAGAACAATGGATTCTAGCAAGATTGTCAAGAAAGCTTTATATAGCCAAGTATGCTGGCTAAGCCTTTAATCCCAGCATTGGGAGAAAGAGGTAGGAGGACCTCTGAGTTCAAGATCAGCCTGTTCTACATAGTTCCAGGCTAGTCAGAAAAAGTGCCCTTAAGTAATAAAGTTATTTAGTTCCTAACATTTTCAGGAGAGATTGGTACAACTACAGTCCTTTAGTGACTATAAATTCTCACATTTCCACTTTCAAAGTCCATAAAGTTCACAAACTCACTGGTTTCACCACTGATGTAAAGGAATTTTTATAGCTTGTGTATTAGAACCACTGTGTATCTTTATTCAAGCGGATCAGAAATAAGCATCAAAATGCTACACAGGTCATAAACTTTGAAATAGAAATTAACTGGGTATAATGGCTGATGCTTTCAATCCCAGCATGTGGGAGGTCAAGGCAGGAGAAATGCCACAAGTTCAAGGTTATGTATGCCATCTCCAAAACATAAAATCTGAATTATGATTGCATGATAGGTCTATGCAATGATCTCTTAATTAAAAAAGATTATCAGTCATTCAAAAAGTAGCAGCAGGGAAAAGCTGCCGTATGATTCTTGAACCAGGTCCTCAAAAAAAGGCCAGGAATAGCAGCATGGTTTGACTGAAGAGTAATCAACACATGGGAAACATGGCTCCCTTTTCACCCAACATCACTGTTCTAGCATCTATCACTCGAGCATTTAAACAATGTATTGTTACTCCTTTTTTGTTGCTTTATTTTTTGAGACAGGGTATCTGTGTGTAGTCTTGGCTGTCCTGGAACTAGCTCTCTAGACCAGGCTGGTCTCAAACTCACTGCCTAAAAGTGCTGGTATTAAAAGTGTATGTTTACTCTTCAGATTTATGTGTACAGTGGTTTTGCCCGTATGTATACATGTGTGCCTACTGACTGAAGAGAGGAGGGAGGGTGTTGGATGCCTGAGAACTACAACTATGGGCGGTTGTGAACTGCCATCCAGATAACTAGGAACTGAACCAGAGTCCTCTGCAACAGCAACAAATGCTCTTAACCGATGAAACGTCTCTCTAGCCCTTCAAAAATATTTTAAGCTCACAATATTAATGGTCCAGTACACAACAGAAGAACATGGGAACGTACTTTAAAGTGGAGCAAGAATTAAGCTTTTATTGTTACTGACAGGCTTCATACTTTTCAGACAGAATCACCATTACACAAAAGCTCATCTAGTAAAGTTTTAGGTGGCCAGTAACTTCATCGATTAGCTCTACTGGTCCTGGCCCAATTCCCAGGACAGTTCGAGAGCCTGGTTCAATCTGAGTACGTCCAGCATCTTGGATTAAACTTACAGTCAGTCCCAACACTTTCGCATGGGTCAGTAATTCAATGAGGGTCTCTTCATCGGGGGCTTTGACCACCACTTTGGGCTGGCCACAGCACTCCCACTCTTTGAGCACTTGAGGGTTTTTTCTCTGAATCTGCTTGTAGGCAGAAACAGCGGCGTGAGAACACTGGGCAGCAACCTTCCCTTTTCCCATCTTTAGGTCAGTTCGAACCACAAGAATCATTTTGTACTCCCCACTCTCCCCAGGAATGCTTGCTTCGGTTTCCGTCTTGGTGTCTCTATTTGTTTCACTTGTTGAGTTCTGGGGTAACATGCCAAGGTGACCCCGGAGGCCCCAGCCCAAGCACATGCCACAAGCAACTCCAGCAGCCAAGCTGAGTGTACCAGGATGAGCCAAATACTCCATAACCAGGAACTTGGAGAGCACCTTAAGGGAAAAGAAAAAAATTATCTAAAACTAGGGTTTTAAGCTATTCAGATAAACCACCTACAAGCAACAAGCAATATTTGAGAAGCACACTAAGTCAAATAGAGGAAAGGCAAGATACATTGTGGGTCTTATGCACAGACCCTGCTTCCATCCATCCCCAAGTACTACATGATTCAAAGATCCACAAGGAATAGTTTTGGCCATTTTGAATGGTCAGCAGACTCTCTTCAGTTAAAAGCCCTACCATTCAGTCTTCCTTAAATTCTATGGGAAAAGGAAATGATGGCTTGGCCAATATGCCTAAAGAACTGTTGGGGGAGCTGAGCACTGATGGAGCACATCTTTAATCCAAGCACTTGGGAGGCAGAGTCTCTGTGAGTTCAAGGCCAGCCTGGTCTACAGAGTGAGTTCCAGGACAACCAGGGCTGTTACACAGAGAAACCCTGTCTCAAAAAACAAAGAAAATCAAAAAAGAACTGTTGGGGGTCCAGTGGTCCTTGTATTCACAGAGAAGCACTTAAGAGAACAAGGAATGTTAATCACACAGGTGTGTCTCTCCTCAATGGAAGAGATACAAACCAAATACTTGCATTCCATCCAGAAAGCTGAGTGGAGGTTGTTAACAATCTGGTGACCTTTTTGCTGCTAGCTGAAGGGACAGATCTCACCCTAATTCCCCAGAATGGTTATTCCAGACTCTTCTCTCCCTAGACCATTATCCATCCTTAGGGTAGATGTCCAAGTACTTTATGGCCGGCTGACCTCTATGCTATCAATCAGAGACCACACTAGATTCTAGATCTTTTTGCTATAGAACCCACCCTCACAGTCACATGTACTTTGTAAGAGTTTCTATGTAGTCACAAACTTAAGCTTTATCGTGCACCTGGAATTGGACTAATTGTTGCCTGGAAACCTTTTCCCAAATTGTACTGTGTTTAAATACGCTCATAGTGAACTGTCAGAAGTCTGATCCAGGTTGATGAAGTCAATCTGCGTTCTGTTTCCATTCTTATTTCTTGACATGGTTTGCTTCCCTGCTGCATGACACCTATAGGACCCCCCTTCAAGGAGCCAAAAGCAATAAAAACTAACTCTGGAAAGCAGTGTAAACTTATATCTTCATAATTCAGTGGTTCTCACTGTCATAGTAAGCCTGTAGGAGGTGCACTAGGCCACGAGTCAAGATGCTATATGCAAAGTTTCAGCATTGGAAATGAGCATGGATGGAAACTTATCTAAGATCCTAATACAAATTCATGTTACATCTGAACACAAAGTATTTGAAGTGGGTTCAGTAATTCTAGAAGTATAGCTATCCTAGAGGCATTGAATTCCTTTCACTCCTTCCCACCTCTAACAGGGCCACATCCTGTAGTCCACGATGCCCTGGAACCCAGACAGGCCTTGAACTTGCACAACCCTCTGGCCTTAACCTTCCAAATGCTGGGATTTGAGCAACCAGTCTGGCTTAGATTTCTATGTTAATGGAAACAACCATCAGTTTCTTCCTCTAGTGTAGTGTCCAAGCATTTATATGCATGAAGCCACCATTTTTATAGTACTTAAGTAACACTCTAAGAACTGTGCAATACACAACCTAAATGGATAGGAACACTTATTTTAGCATAAATTTCCCTATTATTCTTCATAAAATAAACATGTTAACATATGCAAAGAGAAGGGACTCGGGCCAGCTCCAGCGTGGAGAACATGGCTGGGGAGGCCTTGCCTTTCTCCCATTCCCTCTGCCTTGCTCAAAACCATTAGATTACATTCCTGAAGCTAGCCACCAAGATCTATATAATATTCCTACAGGAATTGATATGAAGAATATTTTGAGTTAAGCAATGACAGGCTGGGAACAGGGCTTTTTTCAAGACAGGATCTCATTATGTAACCCAGGCTGGCTTCATACTTCTGATGCTCCAGCCTCAGCGGTGCTGGGACTATGGGGATGTCCCAGCACAACTGATTCCTTCAGTGACAGTTTTTTGTTTGTTTTGTTGTTGGTTTGGTTTTTGAAAGAGGGTCTTACATAGCCCAGGCTAGCTTTGAACTCCACAGGAAGACAGAGCTGACCAATAACTTATCTTCCTGCCTCTATACCCCAAGTGCTGGGATTACAGGAACATGCCACCATGAATGTTTTTATGTGGTGCTTGGGATCAAACCCAGCATTTCATGCGTGCTAGGCAAGTACTCCATCAAATCCTCAATTACAGTTCTTAGTCACTAAAGAGATACATACCATAAAGCTCATTTGTACATCAGGTGGGCACATGAACTATGTGTAGTTCAAATGCAGGTCAAAGTTTATAGTGGAAACTTTAGATGGTTCAGCTATTTATTTAAGCCCAAGTGAGTTAGTAATTACAATCGTTTAAGACTCGGTATGCGTGCTTTGATTATTCATATAATTATATGACATTGTCAGTATTAGCTCTCAAACTGAGAGATCACTTTATACTACAAAAACTTTGAGCCCGGGGCTGGAGAGATGGCTCGGAGGTTAAGGGCACTGGCTGCTCTTCCAGAGGTCCTGAGTTCAATTCCCAGCCACCACATGGTGGCTCACAACCATCTGTAATGAGATCTGGTGCCCTCTTCTGGCCTGCAGACACACATGCAGGCAGAACTCTGTATACATAATAAATAAATAAATCTTTAAAAAAAAAAACAAAAACAAAAAAACAAACTCTGATCCAAATGTCAGATTATTTACAGCACGAGTATTTTTCAGGGATGCAGCCATCCAGGGCTGGTGGTGCTGTGCTGAACTTCTAAGAAAGATAGTAACAATGCACCAAGCTCCTGAAAAAGAGAAAGCATCAAACGATAGATGTCTGGATTAGACTTGGTTAGAGGCACAGACCTTTCAGAGTGCTGAAATAAATGGAAATGATTAAATAAAAGCCTGACTTTTCTATTAGGTTAGCTAAGGAAATCAGAGAGATAGAAATATACATAAAGAGAATGCACACAACTTAGCCAGAGTCTAAGTCTATAGTGATTAAAGCAGAAATTAAGTAGCAATGCCTTTCTCTCTCTGTGTCTCTCTCTCCTCTCTCTTTTTCCAGATAGGGTTTCTCTGTGTAACAGCTCTGGCTGTTCTAGAACTTGCTTTGTAGACCAGGTTGGCCTCAAACTCACATAGATCCATCTGCCTCTGCTTCCCAAGTGGGATTAAAGGTGTGCGCCACCACTTCCCGGCTGCCTCTTATTTTCCTAATGATAAACCAAACATCAGATACGAAAACAGAAGGTTTGTAATAGCTATTAAGGTGAATGAAGAGCACATGTAACAGAAATGTGAAGTATTAACGCCTGGGAACTCAATCCTGAATGTGCACCAGTCTGTGCACATTTTCAAGCAGGATTCATCTCAAGTCTAGGACTAACAAGTGTCTATGATGGATAAAAAAGAACACTAAAGTAGAAAGGAGCTGGCAAGGGAAATGTCTGAAACCTAAGATATGTGTGTGTAGCATGTGTGCACTCACATGGACAAGAATGTATGGAGGTCAGAGGCCACTTCCCTCCAGAGTGTGTTCTCTTCTTCTACTATGTGGGTCCAGGAAGTTGAATTCAGGTTGTCAGGCTAGGGGTCAAGCACATTTTCCTAGTGTGGCAGGCAGTTCACTGACCCCTTTTCTTCCTTCCACAGGCAAAAGCAATCGATTTTACTTATTTGATTATGGAGACAGAGTCTCTGTGTGGCCCTGGCTGTCCTGAAACTGGCCTCTACCGTCCAAGTGCTAGGTAGGTAAAGGCACGCACCACCCATCTGGTTGTAAATCAATTTTAATTGACAACCTTACAGGTAAAGGTTATACTATATTACCCAGCCTCTAAAGCATTTGTTTAACTCTGTGAGACTGTTGATTCTCTGCCTGTCTAAAACATCTGATGGCTTAATGAAGAGCTCAACAGCCAGTAGAAATGCAGGAGAAACGACAGGCGGGGATGGCAGGCAGAGAATAAATAGAAGAAATTTGGGAGGAGAGGAGAGGAGGAGCAAGAGAACATGGAGGGATGTTAGAGGCCAGCCAGCCTCGGAATAAGAGCTAAAGTAAGGCATACAGAAGGGAAGGAAAAGGCCCAGAGCAAAAGGTAGATAGTAGGAAAAGCTAGCTAGAAACAAGCTAAGGTCGGGCATTCACAAGTAGAACCTCTGAGTGTGTATTGAATTGGGAGCTGGGTGGCAGGCCTGTAAAGAGTAAAACTAACAACTACATTTTGGCATTCCAGCGTGAGGCTAGGGTAAAGAAAAACAACTACAGCTGGGCAGTGGTGCACGCCTTTAATCCCAGCACTTGGGAGGCAGAGGTAGGTGAATCTCTGTGAGTTCAATGTCAGCCTGGTCTACAAGAGCTAGTTCCAAGAGTCTGGTCTACAAGAGGACAGGCGACAGGCTCCAAAACTAGAGAGAACGAAAAACCCTGTCTCAGAAAAGAAAAAAAAAAAAAAACAACTACACTGACACTTTAATACAGTTCCTCATGCTGTGGAACCCCCCCCCACAACCATAAAATTACTTCATTTCTACTTCATAACTGCAAATTAGCTACTGTTATGAACTGTAATATAAATATCTGCTATGCAACCCCTGTGAAAGGTTTGTTCAACCCCAGAGGGGTCATGACCCACAGGCTCACTGCTCTAGAGCCTCCTGCATATTAGGACTCTCCACTGGTGAGACTCACCCCTGCTTCTGCTGCTTAAAACTGCATCTTGCTAAGTTGCCTAGGCTGCTCTTGAACATGATCATGATCCTTTTGCCTCAGCCTTCCCAGTAGCTGGGATTCCAGGTATGTGCCCACAAACCTAACTTCCTCTTCATAACTCTTTTCAAGGTATACATTTTACACAGATTTTAATGACCCAAGCATTCAACAGCCCCAAAGAAGGACGGGGGAACAGAGAAACTAAGACCGAGAGAAGTCTAATATAGCAGATGTTTGGTAGCTGTCTGCCAGGTGGAATTAGTAGTCCTCACAATTTCTAGGTGGCAAAGTAAGCAAATATACCATATACCAGACCAAGGAAAATTAACCTCTCTACAGAGCGTCTACTACAGGATGGGTAATATACTATAACCTTTACTGATACATTTGTCAACTAAAATGGATTCACAGTCGGGGGTGGTGCATGGGAGGTAGAGGCAAGTCTGCTCTACACAGAGCATTTCAGAACAGCCAGGGCTACATAGACCCTGTCTCAATAACTACATAAATAAATAAAATAGAACTGCTTTTGTCAGTGCACAACAAGGAATAAAGCTAGGAGGTTATAAAGAAGAGGATCTCCCAACTATGACTAAAGACTGCCAGAATGAAAAGCACACACAGAAGCACAGCTGCTCAGTAAGTGCCTGCCCAAGCTTGGACTTCAGATCACACTTGGTACTAAGCCTTGTAGACAAGGATTAGGGTTCAAAGCAGTTCATGTCTCCTCAAAAATCATTCCTTGGCCCAGGCATGGTGGTCCACACTTGTAGTCCCAGCATGCAGGAAGTTGCAGGAGGACTCTAGGTTTGAGCTTAGCAGTTATTGTCCTGCCTCAGTTTCCTGGGTGCTAGGCTTAAAGGCATCCTCGACCACAGCTGACTCAACATCCTTTAATGTGTATGCAATTTACCAAGGTATGCATAGCTCCAAAGCAACGTAAACTCTCAAAGAAGCTCACCCATCTTCAGACCATCAGTTACTTAGGGCGATATATTTATTGTTCTGAACATTAAAAGGAAGCTCTAACTCTCATTTTTAAAGATGAGAAAATGAGGATCAATCAGAGACAATGTGGCTGAATTCTAAAAAAGCTAACAGCCATTACAAAAAGCTGCTCGATCTCATTTAAAAATACGTGCATCAGTGACAAGCAGGGTAAGAGAACAATGAAAACGTCCTACTCAGGTCCTACACTTCATGGAGTCACTAATAAAACTCAGGCTGTTCTAATCTCATGGCACCTCAATCAGACTAACTCCTCTCAAGGGTGTTCCAGTCTGTCTCTCTTTCTCTGCATCCTCACTATAAGCAAACCAATAAGCTCAGGGTTTGACATTGCTCATAGTCAGTCTCACAGACAACCTTTAACAGCCCAGTAAAATAAGTGTGTCCATAAAACCCTCTTCTTTGGGCCTTCTAATTAGCCTGCTTCACCAAGCGTGTTTCATCAGATCTCTTACTCCTAATAACTTCCTAAGCCACACTCTCTGTAATGATCTATTTCACGGGTTCTTTACATTTTCCAACCTAAAAAAAAATTCCTTTCTAAAATTTTTGACCCACCATGGCATAATTTTCTTCTTTCAATTCCAACCTCAATTATCTGCTTCTCCTAATCACCATGTATCGGTCCCTCTCTTAACCCATGCCACCAAAAGTGCTAAAGAACCAGGCATTTGCCAGGAGGTGGTGGCGCACACCTTTCATCCCAGCACTCAGAAGGCAGAGATAGGTGAGTCTAAGGACTGCCTGGTCTACAGAGTGAGTTCCAGGACAGCCAGGGTTACACAGAGAAATCCGTCTCAAAAAACCAGACATTGTCATTGCCACCACAGCTGTATCTTTTTGGGTTTCATTGAGTGTTGTGCACCACTCCCTAATGACTTTTAAAACTTTAAACCTTCCTCTTTGAATTATTTAACATGACTCTGACCCAATGCTCACCTTACCTATCTGATAGTTTTGTAGTATCCTAAGAAAAACTACCTGGTATTTGCCTGGAAATATGGATAGTATTATACAATCTTATACAGTTGGCCCTTCTGTCTGTATCTATGCTGTCCAATGTGGTAGCCATTAGTGCCATATACTTAGGTACATCAACTTATGGTTAAATATCTAGTTCTAAGGTTCAACAATCTGAAAGTGGCTAGCAACCACTCTATCAAACTAGGAGAGAGGACACTGTCATCACTGAAGAAACCTGCAAGACCAGACAAGTTGATGCATCTTTCAACAGCTTCATGTGTATTTGGGACCAAGAAAGAATCACAATAAAGTAACCCTGTGTGTTTGGGGCCAAGTAAGAATCACAATAAAGAAGGTGGGGGAATGGAAGCATGCTGGGACAGCACTGGTCTCCAATCAATCAATCAATCAATTGATCAATCAATCAATAGATCAACCAACCAGCCAATCAGTACTCTCTGAGGACTCATTATGCTCCGGGCACTGTTGCAAAGCCTCAAGAGAGAGAGCTCTCAAAACAAAGGTGACTTCTCCCTGCTTCTAGCTGGCCTTGACAGGCAATAAAGTCTGTCAGGTTGTCCCTGGAACAGAGACAGGGCTGCTTCACACTGTCACTCTTAGGAGTTCTTTTCATCTTTTAGGGAGCTCAACTCAAGCAAAATTGGGATTTGTGATTTCATCACAGAAAGAGTTTCAAAAGTAGCAGGAGATTTTATTAAGTATAGACTTTTAAGCTCAAGGGTTCAGAGAAAAAGACACATGATGTGGCATGCCCTTGTATATGCTGTGAATATGTTTTATTACTGCTGGCTAATAAAGGAGTTGATTTGGCCAACAACAAGGCAGAATAGAGCTAGGAGGGAAATTCAAGCAAAGATACAGGGAGAAAGAAGATGGAGTTGGGGAGATACCAGCAGCTGCTGGAGAAGCAAGATGTGAGGTAACAAAGCACGAGCCTCGTGGTAAAATATAGAATAATAGAAATGGGTTAATTTAAAATGTAAAAGGTAGTTAGCAACAAGCCTGAGCCCTCAGCCAGTTTGTAATCAATATTAAGCCTCAGAGTGGTTATTTGGAAACCTCCAGTTAGAAATGGCTCCCAGAAACAGACAGACAAGACAGATCCAATATCTTCCCTTAAGACATAACCAAATGTGGACACGTGCTCAAGAAGAATCTCAGTCAGGCGGTGGTGGCGCACGCCTTTAATCCCAGCACTAAGGAGGCAGAGGCCAGTACCTGGTCTATAAGAGCTAGTTCCAGGACAGGCTCCAAAGCTACACAGAAACTCTGTTTTGAAAAACCAAAAAAAAAAAAAAAAAAAAAGTCTCAGAAAGCAAGACATTCCTAGGCACAGAGATTCACACTGTCTTTCT
>PVIU01001239.1:0-100000 GCA_004026605.1 Ondatra zibethicus
ACCACCTGCACCATCACACCACCTGCACCATCACACCACCTGCATCGTCACACCACCTGCACCGTCACACCACCTGCACCATCACAACGCCTGCACCGTCACACAGCCTGCACCGTCACACCGCCTGCACCATCACACCGCCTGCACTGTCACACCGCCTGCACCGTCACACCACCTGCACCATCACACCACCTGCACCGTCACACCGCCTGTACCGTCACACCACCTGTACCATCACACCACCTGCATCCTCATACCACCTGCACTATTAAATCACCTGTACCATCACACCACCTGTATCATCACACCACCTGTATCGTCACACCACCTGCACTGTCACACCACCTGCATCATCACACCTCCTTCATCCTTTATCCTCTGAGAATGACCCCCCACACCTGGGCCCATCTACCAGCCTCAAAGAGTGCCCTTTTCCTTCATCCTCCCTTATTCCATCTCCCCTTCTTCCAGAGTGCCCTTGTCCCTCACTACATCTTCCCTGCTCTAGATATTTTCCTTCCAGGGTCATCTCTTCCCTGGTCCACTCTCCCTCCACACACAGTGCCCCTTCCCACATTCTGTGCTTCATTCTCTCACCTGCTCGGTCTGACATCGAGATATGAATGCTTGGGCTCTCATTTCCTTTATGTGTCTTATTTCTCCAGTTGGTGTAGGGACACTTCAGGAGAGACACAATCACAGAAAACTATGGGGATTTAAAATTCCAGGTGGAGAGTGTCTCACATCTGTCTGAAGATTCCATTTGTAGAGCCTGGAATGTCTCTAGGACATGGCACCTGGCTTGGGGAAAGCTGCTTGGAAGAAGTGGGGCTCAGAGAGGAGCAGCCTTGGAAGGACCCCACAGCCCTCTGCAGGCCTCTCTGCCCTTCCTAGAGAATCTATGTGAGATGACCCCATCTGAGGGTAGGACATTGACTCCTACAAGGGAGCCATAAGTCCTCGGAGGTCATTGACAACACTTTGCCAACAGAAGTCCTGACAACTAAAACCTGTATCCAGACTCACGGGTGATTTTAAACATGGTGTCTCCTCTACTTTGAATCACCCCTGTTTGTCTTTGTGGACTTCAGTCCATTCTCTCAGCTCTCCTGGTGAGATGAGGTCTTTCCTGTCTGTCTTTCCCATAATTCCCTCTACTCCATCACCACAAGATATTTATCAATAGCCCAAGTTCTGATAATGTACTGTATCATCACTTCTATATCTGAGACCAAATATCTAACAAAAACAACTTCAAGAAGGAAGATTCAGTTTAGAGGCTACAAACAGCTGTGGCAATAACAATCATAGAGCCTCTCTCCATGTGGTAGAAACCTGCAGCATGGCTGCCCATACCTTGACAGATTGGCAAACAGAGAGATCAGGCCAGAAGCAGATGTGGGGTATAACCCCCAAGGTCCAAGTCCCCCAATAACCTACAATGGTAGCCATGCTTCAAAGATTCCATTGCCACCGCAGGCATTTCTATCAGCTGGCAGCCAAGTGTATATGCACAGGAACCTGAGGTGACCATGTCAGGCTCAAACTGTCATTCCATTCCAACCCCTATGGTCTCATCACCATTTCATAACACGGAAAGCATTCGGTCCAACTTCAAAGATTGCATGGGCTGCAGCAGGCTTGGTTCCATCCCTATAACCAATCCACCAGCAGCTCAGGTGCTGTCTTGCTTGGACTGGACCTATCCAGCATGTGCAACCTTTCTTGGAGGAAGTCCCATGCTGCCAACACCTCCAACATCCTGGGGTCTTCCCTGAGACTGAAGCTGTGCCTTCACAGTTCATTTGCAGCTCTCAGGGGGTCCTTAAGGATAATCTGACTTGCTAGATATTACCTCTCTCTGTGTAGTTTGCTTTCTGTTGCTGTGAGAAAACACTCTGAGATAAAGCAACTTAGAGTACGAAAGGATTTATTTTATCTTAAAGGTTAAAAATCCACCCCTGAGGGGAGCTAAGACAGGAACTCAAAGCAGAAGCCTGAAGCAGAAGCCGTGGAGGAAGGAAGCTTGCTAGGCTAGCTTCCTTATGCCTAGGGATGATGCCTCCCAGAGTGGACTGGATCCTCCTATGTCAATCAGCAACTTAGAAAATACCTCACAGTCATGCCCATAGGCCAATCCAAGGTTCTTCTCTCTTCTCAGGTACGCCAAGCTGACCACAAGTATTAACTCTCATGCTTTGTCAGCCATTTTCTGGAACATTGGTACAAGCCTCATTTACTCTATGACTCTTACACTCTGCATGCCTATACAATCAGAACTATATGGATGATTCCAAATTCTGTTGTTAGCTCGAGATGCATGCCGGAGTGCTTGGAACCCGGTTGCTGCAGTGTATGAATGGGTGCCTATGAGGCTGAACCTGGACAACATTAACTTAGCTGTCTCTATGTGAGCAAGGCACCTCGGAAGCTCTATTCACCAGTCACTGGCCTTTTAAAGGAAGCTTTTCCAAATGGGCTTGCATTTTACACCATGGAACATCCTGTGGGTGATCAAGTTTCATCCTATAGCCACCATCCCCATCGGCCCAGTAAAGATGTGTAATTTCTCTTTAATGACACCAATGCCCTTACCAATTACAATGGCTTTGTCTACAACTGGAAGTGTCCACAAGCCTTTCTTTGCCAAACTGCACATTTTTTCAGTTGCACTTTTCTGCTCTGTTTGGGCTCTACAGTCTTTTTTTAAAATTGATTCTTATTGAGCGCTACGTTTTCCTCTGCTCCCCTCCCTACCTCTCCCCTTCCCCCTTCAACCCTCCCCCAAGGTTCCCATGCTCCCAATTTACTCAGGAGATCTTGTCTTTTTATACTTTCTACTTCCCACGTAGATTAGATCTATGTAAGTCTCTCTTAGTGTCCACATTGTTGTCTAAGTTCTCTGGGATTGTGGTTTGTAGGCTGGCTTTCTTTGCTTTATGTTTAAAAACCACATATGAGTGAGAACATGTGATAATTGTCTTTCTGTGTCTGGTTTACCTGACTCAAAATGATGTTTTCTAGCTCCATCTATTTTGCTGCCAAATTCAAGCTGTCGTTATTTTTTTCTGCTGTTTAGTACTCCATTGTGTAAATGTACCACATTTTCCTTATCCATTCTTTGGTCAAGGGGCATTTAGGTTGTTTCTAGGTTCTGGCTATGACAAACAAAGCTGCTATGAACATAGTTGAGCACATGTCCTTGTGTCACAATTAAGCATCCTTTGGATATATATCCAAAAGCGGTATTACTGGGTCTTGAGGAAGGTTGTTTCTTAATTTTCTGAGAAATCCCAGTCTTGATATAAATCTGCTTAAACTCAATTTGCAGCAACCATGCCACAGCCTAACTACCATGCTATCTTGGAATTTCTTTCACCAAAAATTATTGGTGCATTAATTTTGAATTGAGTTTCATTCAAGATTTCAGGACAAAACCAGAACTCAGCCAAATCCTTTGCTAGGATGCAACGTGAGTGGCCTCTCGGCTACCTCCTAACAGAATCCTTGTTTTTGTCTGAAACTTCACTAGCACGGTTACCTTTAGTTTCTTGTCTCTACTATATTCTGGTCTTCTACATTCCCAGAGTAGCCCATAAAGCATTAATCACAGCATCTCTAGCTCACTGATTTCAACACAGCATCAAACTAGTTCCACAGGCCTAAAAACCACATAGAGTTGTTACAGCAATTGGTACCATTTTGGGTACCAATTTTCTATCTTTAGTTACTTTTCTCACTACTGAAGGCAAAAAGCAAAACAGAACATGAGAGTAACATCCTAAGGAGAAGAGGTTTGTTTGGCCTGTGGTTCAGGAATACGGACTGTGACGGCAGTGAAGGCCCAGTGCCAGGGGCAGCACAAACCGTATTGGTTAGAACACACAGCACAGCCTCTTCCAGCTCAGCAAATCAAGACACAGAAAGCAATTCCAGGTTACAACCCTAGAAGGCTGTCCTCCAGGGACACAGCCACTACTGCCAGCCATGTCCCCTGCCTCAGTGGTTCCACAACCTTCCACGGGGATGCCGCGAGCATTTAAACATGTAAGTGTGTAGGTGGCATTTTGGACTTAAACTGTGATGACATGTAGTGGTTTGCTTTTATCTCTTTGTACCATAACCACACAAGGAGAATCTCTGCTGTGTGCCTTGGAGAACATTGAAAATGCCTAGGTGAAATAAGGCCCAATGGACAATTTATCCAAAATATGGTAAATTCAGAAAATAGATGGCTAATTCTAAACTACTGGTTCAACACACACCAGAGACTCTGGTTTTTTTTCTTTTCTTTCTTTTTATTTTTTTGGGGGGTGGCACACTGTTATCCTCCACATGTGACTTAGAACTACAGCTCGCATGCTGTGACCAACAGCAAAGAAGAAGTGAACTGAGACCTGCTTGCTGTCACCACTGAGACCTGCATGCTGTCACCATTAGAACTTCACTGCCTGGTATTTAGGCTTGAACTTTTTGCTTAAGCCTCTTGGACCAGCGCCTTTCTCCCTAGTCACTCTTAGATACAAAGAAAGCGACAAAACAGATCCTTATTTTAGAGGACCAGATGCTCAACTAAGAATTTACAGTTAAGGGAGGAAGGCGAAAAATGAATATTGGGTGAAGATTTGACTGTCTGAAGCAGGAACAATAAAAATCCACAAGGAGAGACCCTGAAACTCTGGGTCATCAACTCACAGCCAGCACCATGCAGAGCCAATACCCAACAGTCCAACAGTCTCAAGAAAATGAGTATAAATAAAAGAACACCTCTTCTAGGGATGGTTGCCTTGAGTCTTCAGAGAGGAAGCAGTAGCTACAATCTTGAAAACCTCCAGTTTCCTGTGTATTATTAAACACAGAATTAGCAAATCACTAGATTAAGAACAGGAAAAGACGATTTTAGTAAATAAATGATCTCTCTCTTTCTCTCTCTCTCTCTCCTCAAGCACAAATAGAGTGATTGATTGCGTTTCCCCATCCCAATTCCAGAGCAAAGACCTTTTTGGGTGGAGTCTAATCAGCCCAGCACATCTTCCTGTCTCCCCGCCTGCACCCTCTCCACTTGTTCCCTTCTCTCAGTTATTAAGAAGGTTGGCATCATGCGCTAGGTCCCACTTGGGTAGCAGCCAGAATTAAAACCAGAGCACTTTCTAACCTTGACTCTATCCCTCGCTCAAGGCCAGCCTGGTTCTTCACAGCCAAGTGGTAGGTGGGTAGTGTTCGGGAAGAAGTTAGATTTTGGAAGAAGAACTTTGGAGATAGGACACAAGTCAAGGCTGGGCTAAGTTCAAGGGCTTGGGCGGCAACTGAAGTAAAAGAGGGTTTGAAAGGGCAGGACAAGGAGGAAGATGTTGTTGCTATTTGTGGAGGAAGAGGAGGAGCTAAGAGGCTGGACTGATCAGTGGGAAGAGCGGAGTAGATACAAGGTTTTTACTGTGTGTGTGTGTGTGTGTGTGTGTGTGTGTGTGTGTATGTGTACAGAAAACACACACAGACACATGGATCCACAGGAGCACATACAGACCCCTTACTGTTGAATAGCCACTGTCAGACTGCTCTAGAAGATTTATTCCATGCTGAGGGCTGACTATGCAACTCATTGGTGCTGCTGTAAGATCAGCTCCTTGACTCGACCCCTGAAGGACTTAGTGGAACACTCATGTCCCTGTCCCCTCTATGCCTCAGGGGGTCTTCTCGCTTCCTTGTGCTTCTGATGGTCATTTAGCTTCCCAGGTTGCTGACACTTGGAAGCCTGGCTGCAGAGCAGGGCTGGCCCCATTGTTTGTACCTGGGCATTAGGGAACTAACTGATCATAAGAGGTTCCTCTGAAACAGGTTCCCGGAGGAGGTGGCGGCATGGACAGAACCATGGACAATTAGGCTGTGTAAACTCCCCTCTGGGGTTAGAGACCAAACAGGCCTTGGCAAGCACTTGGCCCCACTCTGCTGCAAAAATGAGAACTGTGAGCACTCCAGGGAAAGAAGGGAAGGGAGAAAGAAAGAGAACCGGATTAGGTCCACTCCATATGATCCAGACATCATATCTCTGCTACCTCAGATACTGTCCCCTAGTACAGGAGGCAACCTTACTGCCCCACTATATACCCAGCTCTGAGCAGCTAGGCAAGGTCAGCAACATCGCAGGAGCTAATCAGAGCCTGACCAGACCCAAGGCAGGACCTCTGAGGGGCCATCTGTCCCCTCAGGGTCTTCTCTGCACCTCACTGTTCAGTGCATAGGATGCTTCTGCAGTCTTGTACCTGAGAACCCGGAAAGAGGAGCGATGTGGGTTGGGACAGCGTTGCTGGGTTGGGACAGAACGTTTGAGGCCATTTCAACCCGGAGGGGTTTATCCTATACTGGCTTTGTTTAGAATAGAAGCCACTTCGATCCTCCATGGGGTAGGGGCTTATATGCTGAAGTCTTTATTCCCGGTGTGGTAACATGGAGTTGGGGGCATTTGGGAAGTAGAACATGTAAGTCACAGACACTGTCCTTGGGAGGGACAAAGATGGTTCTTTTGGGATACTGACTTAATGCTCATGAGAAAATCGCCATTGAAGAAGCACACCTGCCCCCTCTCCAGCCACTGTCTGGAAGACTTTTCATTCAGTGATGTCATCTGCCCCCTCCTCACATGTTCTCACCATGATGCCATCCACCAGGGCATCATGCAGCACTAGATGCAGGGCATCTAGTCTCACTAGAGCCAACATCATGCTGCTTGCACTTTGGGGCTACAAAAGACCCTAGATACATTATCTTTTCCTTATAAACTGCCCAGCCTTGGTATTTCCTTACAGTATAGGAAAATATACTGAGTGAGAGACATGCAAACTGGCTGAACAGGTTGTTTCCCGACTCACTCCAGGCCATAAGGTCTCACTTCATTGTTTCCCAACAACCCACTGTTCAACCTCTTCTGCTGAGCAGCCCACATGACCTCAAACTGTGATCCATGACTAGGCAAATAGTGAGTCATCATCCAATAAGTCTTTGGTGAAGTCAATGCCTCACTGAGCGTTGCTCATGATATAATTGCCTGAAGAACTCATTCTGGGAAGAGTTTGGAATATTAAACAGGGAAAGAATTCAGTGATACCTCTTGATTCTAGAGTACCACAGAATCATTTTGGATTCCCGTGGTGCGTTTCCTGATGTCCCTGAGAATGTTTAGCTCTTGATCCAATGTTAGAAACGTAGTTATATGTGTTAAAACCAGAAGAGCCACCAGTAAGGCCTTGATGCCAAGAAGCCTGCATGCAACCACATCTTGAGTCATCCTTACTCACAGGTGCCTTCCTCTGACCACTACTTGAACTGTCCTAGATTCAGAAGAAGACCCAAAACATCCATGTCAGTGAGGAGCGAGTGGCAAGTGGATCTGGCCCATGTGATCTACAGTTTCCCTCCCTGCAAGGAGCTCACTGATCACACATAAGGGACCCTGTAGATGTCCATGGAGAATCCACCCCCAAACTTATGGAACAAGGGACAGGACTGGAATTGCAGCTCTTATTCAAGACCCTCTGGGACCCTTCTGGCTTTTCTGGTCCCTACAGAAGTTCTGTTTATTAATGAATCAAGTCACGAGTCCAGGCTTTTGAAAACAGGCCAAGTCTTGTGGAGCAAGAATTCAACTAAAACACAGATTTGGCAAGGACGCGGTCCGTTGGAAGACAACTCTTTTTATTTCGCCCACATAAAATAATGAGGTCTTTAAAAATTGCCCTAATTTTCTTGAAAAATAATAGCATTTGCAGTAGTATCAGTGGAGGGATTAATAAGGACAATAAAGCATACTTTGTGGACCAGGGAAAGGGACTGGAATAGGGAGCCGTGGTGCAGCCTTAAAGGAACGGCTGCACGTGAAGGTGATGAACATATGGAATAAGTGAAGGGCCGAGCAAATGTAGCAAGAAATTAATTCAAGCCCCTGACTTATTTCAGGGAGGGGGGCCTGGCGACAGATGGTAAAACATCAGGAATGTGGGATTGAGATGGATTCTGAGAGGACAGGTGTGTGTATCGAGTGGCCTTAGATTCACCACTGCTCTGACCCCAAACCACAACCCTGACCCCACCACGCGAGGCCCACCAGACTCTTTCTTGCAAATGGCTTACCTGAAATCCATTCATACCAAGAAATAGGGGATCGTTTCTCTGCAGTGGGACCACTCAGAGTCCTTCAATAAAGGGTAATCTCTCAGTTATGAGCCCTTGCTATCAATAGTTGGGAGTTAGAGAAAATCAATCCGATGCTCTTCCATAAAACTTCACACATCACAAAGAACCAGGTGAATTTCACTACAGAAAAATGTAGAAGTTTTGTATATACAAAGCATTATGGCAAAATTAAATGACAGGAGCAAATAAGTATTTGCTGTGTGTAAGAGATCAGTTTTCTTAAAGCACAGAGAAGTTTCACAAAGAAATAAGGGAAGAATCACTAGTAATAAAAAGAAATAGACCACAGAAAATATAAACGATTAATAAATATGCAAAATTTTTCTCATCCACTAGAGTTATAGTTCAAATTAAAAGTTATGTATTATTGTGCCTATGGAATTGGATAGGCAGGAAAATAAATACAAGTGAGTATTTGGGAAGAAGGAAAATAAATGGTAATTTCATATGTTGGTCATAAGAACACTAGTAGCTGCCTTTTCTATTTTAAAATTTGACAAATTAATCAAGGTTCTTATAAACACCTACAAGTTCTGATTATCAAGATTTTGTTACAGAATTTTCCATCAATTAGCAACAAAAATACATAAAGATTTACATGTGATGTATCTCACTGCATCATCATTTAAAGCATCTACATGGGAAGACAGCAGAGTCCCTTCATCAGCAACAAGTACTTGTTACCTACGAGCTGCTGTGTATTATGCTGTGCTATTTGTATGAATCACTGACAACAAAATAACCAGGGAACCCCGTGCACTGAAGCTTCTATTTCAGATGAAGGCCCAGAAACAACCAAACATACTGGACGATGGGAGAGAGTCTTGCGTGTTCTACTGGAAACGTAAAGAGCCAAGACAGGAAAAGGAAGAAAATGCCTTTTTAGCTGAAATATTAATCAGCCACTAGAATAATGCTACAAATGATCCTTGGTGGAAGGTGCAGGAAGAGTAAGATATTTAACACACCACAGGACTTCACGAAGCCACAACACAGCAGATGGTCACAGAGACACGCATGGTAACTGCTGTGGTTGACAATGAGACTCTATACAGTCACATGTTGACCATGTGGTCCCACCTACTAACGATGTCCTGGGTGGCTGTGGAAGCCATACCCCTAGTCCCTTCCTCTCTGCTTCTCATTCACTACAAAATGATCAGACTTTTCCATAAGTTCATACACCATGATGTTATGCCCAAGAATACAATGCACTCCTGACCCTACTGAAGCCATGAGCCGCTGTATTTCCTCCTTTGAAAGAAAGCTTAACTATTGTTATTGCTGTATCTGTGTGCATGATGGGGCAGGGGGGGCGTGTGCCACAGCCCACATGTGGAAGCGAGAAGACAACTTTGTGGAGTGGATTCCGCCCAAGTTGTTCAGCCAATTACTTTGTGACAGCAATGAAAAGGTCACTAAACACAGAAAATTACATCATAAAAGTACAACTGCTTCTGAGATAAGACCAGCATGTGATTCTTAAGCCCTTGGACCTGTTCATGGAAGAAAGTTGGAAGATCTTAGAGGTAGGAATTAGAGAAAACATAGAATATAATGAGCAGAACATAAAGGGTGATTCTTGTATAGTCTCAGAAGACTAGAATGTCCATCAGAAGCCAGGTAGTGAAAACCTGACTCACAAGGCTTTCTGTTTAGATGGGCATAAAAATTCCACTGGGAATTAGATTCAGAGTGTGGCGCAGCTGATGTTAGCTGGTTTTAGCCAGGTTTTCACTATGGTGATGGCAAAAGGAAGACTATGAAGATCTGAAAAAGTTACAAGTTGGCCAGAAAATGAGAATGTGAAGGGTTGGCTGTGGAAGAGCTTGGTTACTCCGTGAAGAAGGCCTGTGCCTTTCAAAAGGGCAGTAGGGAAGATGCCTGAGGGAATCTCTGGAATTGGCTAGACCCCATCTAGGACCAAGGATATCAAAGAGTAAACTCTTTTGAAAGACTCCCGTGAGAAGAGGGTAGTGTATGCTCCTTACAGAGAACCAGGGAGTTGTTTCTCCATGCTCACTACAGGGCATTCGATCACCCAGGTATTCAGTGATGTAGCAGCCTTAGCCCCCGGAGATGAGAGCAGCCACTACACAAGCTGGTAGCAGAATTTGTGTTCCTTATATAATCTGGCTCTTCAGGCTTTTAATTTCATATTATTTCTGCCCACACTACAATGCAATCCTTGGAAGTAAGGCGATGCATGATAGGATTGGCATCTCTGTAGACAACGCTCCATAGATACATTGATAGTCGATTCGCACTGGAGTGTCCAGGAAGTTAGAGACACCAGGAATGTGGAAAGTCTGCCGAGAAAACCTATAGGAAGCAAATGGAGTCAGCACAAGAAAATGATGGTTATGAATGATAAAGAAGTAGGAGTGGGGTTCCCCAGGCTGTGGGACCTCACACCATGACACCATGTGCCCCGGATGTCAGGCATGGAAACATAGGGTTTAGTGTTTGCACTGCTAGACTTCAGTGTTGCTAAGGTCCAATCCTTTTATTCTTCTGTTCTGTCCATAATGAGGGCATCTACTCTGTGTTACTGTGTGTTGGAAGTTCGTAATTATGATTTGCACCTAAGAGATGTCCATGAGTCTCAGAGATTCTGGAGTTGAACTTTGAATAGCGATGGGATGGTCGAGATTGAACTCTTGGAATCAAGTTGTCACTGAACTGGAAGTTCTTTCTGTTGGCTAGCATCCATAGTGCAGGACAGGGCTGTGCAGGCTGCTAGGGAACAACACTCTCTATAGTCTCATCCAGCTATAGACCATGCAAGCTGCAGTACTGACCTACCAAGCAAGATGTGCTCACTTTTGCTCGGATTCTAACTGATCTTAATAATAAAAACTCTAACGTCAGATATGGGGTAAATGCTGAAAGATCAGAGAAGCAGAGCAGCCAGCCACTGGTTCTTACCTCTACCAAATCTTCAGACCAAATGAGCAATCCTCAGACTGAATGCTTTGAGCTCCTGCCTCTTGCCTTATATTCCTCTCTCCACCCAGCCATAACCAGCCATAACCCTTCCTGTCTCCACCTTCCTGGTGTTGGGATTAAAGGCAAGTACTTGCATTAAAGGTGTGAGCCACCACCTAGCTCTGTTTCTCTTTGAGATCAGATCAATCTCAAGTAGACCAGGGAAGCCGTGAACTCACAGAGCTCTATCTGCTTCTGCCTCCCCAGTGCTGGGATTAACGCTGTGTGCCACCACTGCCTGGTCTCTGTGGCTAACTAGTGGCTTAGCTCTACACTCTAATCTTCAGACAAGCTTTATTTGTTAGATCACAGACAAAATATCACCACACTCACTGATGCAATAGTGGCATGATGATTTTAAAGTAACCAATCACTCTGTGATTGGATCAGAGGCCTGCTCCATGGAAGGGAATACATATCTGGTACTATAAGCCTGGTCAAAAGCCTATGCCTGGAATATACTACTGTTCTAAGTGAGCATGTTCTCAAACTCCCTTCTAAAGGTTTGTTTTACAGACTAGCTCTGCTTTCAGCCTTTGCAGAGAGTGATAGCTCAGACAAGGATGCGCATCTGGTCTAAGTGCTGGTAATAAGTGAGTGTTGAGTGCATATTCCTAGACGGGACATCTATCTCACCTCTCAAAGCCCAGGAGACATCCAGGAAGATGGGAGGAAGGAATTAAGAGCTGGGGGTGTGCCATAAAGCACTGCCAACTGGAGTGTGTCACAACCACTGCCATCATGAACACAGAGCTACAACAGACACCTGCCTATGACCAGACCCTTTGATATCCATCGTGTAGAGGGGACCACAGGCCTCATAGGACTAAGCATGTGATATTCTATGAGGAGGAGAGGCCCCAGACCTCCTGAAGTGTTATTAGCTATTAATGGTTGATAGAGGGTATGGGGAATCAAGGGTGGTGGCATTTTTCTCAGGGGTATAGCTACTAGAGGACAGAGGTTGTGGAGAAGAGGTTCAATGGGAAAGGAAGGGAGCTGACAGGAGGTAAAGGGAGTAAACATAGTCACAGTGTACTATGTGTATTATGAAACTGTCAAAAAGTAAAGAATTGTAAGATTTTTAAAAAAGATTTGGACTCTTGGGAACAAACTAAAAGCATCTAGCACTGTGGAGGTGGTCATTAGATTTGGGGGACCAAAGACAATTATCAGAGTGTGAAATGGAAGTCTTTCACAGATTCATGTATTGATCACTCAGTCCCAACTGGTGGTGCTCTTTGGGGGGTTCTGGAGATTTTAGGATGTGGGACCTAACTGGCGGGAGCAGGCTGAAGAGTAGGCATGCCTCTGAGTCAGCCTCTCCTCTCTGTCTACGGTTCCTGTCTGCCACATGGTAAAGGGATTTCCTCTATAGCATGGTCCTACCAACACGATGCTCTGCTCAGGGGAGTGGAGCCACGCACCTACGGGCTGAACCTTCTGAATGACATAGAACAAGTCCTTTGTTTGAGCTGTTTCCTCAAGTGTTTGGTAGGCACTCTAGACAGATAAAAGAACAGCTAACAACGCCCGTGAAGATGGGA
Source organism: Ondatra zibethicus (assembly GCA_004026605.1). Classification (NCBI taxonomy): domain Eukaryota; kingdom Metazoa; phylum Chordata; class Mammalia; order Rodentia; family Cricetidae; genus Ondatra; species Ondatra zibethicus. Next base: position 12,723 of record PVIU01001239.1, read on the forward strand.
CTCCTCAGAACGAATGCTTACAGTGACCTCATCTCTCTAGGATGAGATGACACGTGGTGCTTTGTTTTTAAAACCGTGTCCAGCATTTTCAAAATGTCAACCTGATTGTGTACTTAACATGAAAAATAAACACATAAATAAACACATAGAAGGGCTTTGATTTCTCCCGACTAAGCAACTTGTAAGAATGCCTGAGGGGATCTGATAACGACGTAGCAGGAAAGTCAGACGTGGGCAGAGCTAGCGAGCAGGCAGAGATCTTTCCTGGTCTAAAAAACGGTTGCTGTGGAGATCTCTGGGTGTTGAAGAAAACAGGCTCAAATCTAGGAGTCTCTGCTGTGTGGGGCTCAATAGTTAGAAGTGGAACTTAAGAATCCTCTCCCCCCTATTATTTTATCCTCATGCTAATGTCTGTGCCTCAGCTCATGCCGATGAATTCCAAAAAGTACCCACTACCTGGCTATTGAGAGCAGTCTTCAAAAATAGACATACTACACCGTTCTAGGTTTAAGCAAAAGGAAAAAGCAAAAACTATGAAAAAATGTGTTCACAGAGAGGACTGGTTTCAAAGAATTAACAAACCCACAGGAGCAGTCCAGCTATAAGAGAAGATATTACACCCCAAACAGGCAGCATGTATATTACCTTGATTGGCCAGATTGCTTCAATTTATAAAATGCATACACCACTCAAATCACATCTGTCTTCCACACATCTCCAAGTAGAGTGGGGCAGCTCTTATCTGCCCTTGACAGAAGTGGAAAATGACCCACAGAGCAGTCGCTGCCCATCAGGGGCCCTGACTTTTGTGTCTTCCAGGTGGCCAGGTGATAAACCGGAAGCCCTTGCTCCCTGAGGCAGCTAGCGCTGGGTTAACAGCAAGCAGATAAGGGAAGCCACAGTGCACTCCTCCCAACGCCAGACCAGAGAGCAGTTCATCTTATGTTCTCCATCCCCCAGGATTGGATTTGGCATTTTTAAACCCTCAGATTATAGCCTTTCTGAGCTTTATGAGAAAATGGCTCTGAAGCCGGCAGCCTGTGCATGGGAGAAACCTCTCCAGAAAGGCCAACCTTTTCCTCTGTGTCTCCATCGACCGGGGTTGCAAATGTCTCCCCTGGTGGGGCCAGCCAGCTTGCTTGCCTGTCTGCAGCTTCAGTGCCTTGGAAGTCTGCCAGGCTCCTCTGTTGTTTAACACTTTGCAGCGGGAGGCAGCTCCTAACACTGGCTCAGGCATTTTGGAAGAAAGGAAAGGATCCTGGAGCCTATAAAGCCAGGGGGGCAAATGTGAAACACATTTGGAGTCAGCGCAAGGAAAGGTGTGTTTCGAAGATACGCATAATACTCTGTGGATGGGAGATATTAAAATCCAGAGACCTGGAGAGAGATTTAAGAACCCTTGTAGGTGAATGTGCTCATCTATGCCTCTGATCAGCCAATTCCATCAGACTCTGTCCCAGAGATGCCCTAGTACCACTCTCTGCTCCCCAGTACTGCTCTCTGGCTCGCCCTCTTTGGATTTTCTTATTCAGATCTGCTTTATCTTCCAGGACTCTGATTCTTCACGTTTTGTTTCTGCACCTAACACTAGGGTGAGCTTGAGGCTCCTGAAGACAGGAGAAAGTCCGTGCTCTGACCTTTGTCCACGAATAGTCCATGGAGACTCGGCAGATGTTTTGGGATGCCTATATCTGCAGCTGATGCAAACTCAGTCTATCTAGAGCTGGATCGTTGCCTTTTATCCACCCAGTATGCCTTCCTTCCTGATGCCTGGCACTGCTGGATTCTGCATTACCCAAGGTTCTATCCATCCATTTTCTCCTGAGCAACGGCCATGTCCTAGATGCTGTTTTTAAATCCCCTGATGGATGACAATGAATGTGAAGCCCACAGTAACACGCTACCTAAGGAAACATCAAACAGCCCACTAACACCATACTCAGCTTCTCCGTGTGCCTTGCACAGCGCCCCTCAGCCTGAATCCCTTATAGTCTCCTCACTTATGCCAACACAGCCACTGTTTCCGCTGAGAGGCACAATAAAACTGGAGCTATGTTGCACCCTGACACCCTCCTAAGACCTTAATGATTCCTTCCCGTGTTTTCGGTCTAAGAATCCTCATGTGCTTCCAGTCTGACCGGCCAGTGCCTGCCAAGATAAAGAACCTAAGCAATTTGAAGACGAGGCCTGGGTTCCAGCCAGACATGCTGACATCCATGTCTTCCCATGTCTCAAAGGGAAAAGGCAAGAAACTACCTCAAAGGGTATTTAGAGTAGACTGCTTTCCTGCACCAGCAAACACATGTGATGGTTGTCATAGTGACAGCCATTGCCACAATAAACATGTATTTTCAGGCTATCTGCCTTCTAGGTCTCTTTCACATCCCGGACTGACCTTCTGTATGAACCCCTGACCCCTTGTGACCAATGTATGACCAAGCATCTCTGCTTTCCTTTCTTAGAGCCTCTTATACTCTGCCCATTTGAGAGGTCTCCATGGTGATCCTGAGACAACACCACACTGCCAGCTATGGGGCAGGCTGCATGCAGGTGACCTTCAGTAGCTTGGAGAAGGCCAGGCTCTGGGGCTGTTCCAAGGAAGTGTTACCTTCTCCAAAGAACCAATTGCACAGCATGGAGTAAGACTTCGCCAACTGTGGAACTGTGTGTGTCGTGGGAGTGGAAGCAGCAGTCACAGAAACCGGCTTTGAAGCCCACAAGGGCATAGGTGAAGACTGAAGAGAGGGTGATGCCTGGCATTCTCAGCAGGTAAAAGCAAAAAATCATTTCAAAACTGATAGAATTAATAATCTTAGAGAATATATGTTTGTAATTTTAAAAAAACCCGAACTCCAAAATACAAAGATAGTGACAGTAATGACATTAATTGATGGCAGCTGATTTCTACAGTGTCTCAGAGGTAGAAAGTGCTCGTGCTGAGCTAGGACAAGAGGCAGAGCAGAAGATCCAGGGCTGCTAGAATGGCTGTGAATTTCCAACGAGGTCAGAATTGTGGTATGTAGGCATATCTGTCTTCTCCGTTGCTTTCATAAAACAACTTATGTATATAACAACTGAGCATGTCTCTGCTTCTAACTGTGGATACAATGTGATCAGATGCTCTCGCATGGTAAGTATGGTTCTTCCCACATCCATTGATATAATCAAGATAACACCTCACAGGCATGTTGAGAGGCACATCTCCTGTGTGAGTCTAGATCCTGCCAAGTCAACAATGAACACTAACCAAACAAAGCAGGAATCAAAGCCAATGTGCCCATGTGACACTCATACCCTGGTGGTACTAGCCTGGAGTGGAGCCAAGGGCCCTAAGGTATACTATACTATGTTGAAACAATGCAGAAAAAAAAATTCCCTAAAATAGATGGGCTCATTGCTAGGGCTGATGAATCAAGATAGCAGAGACTGATATGATTTCAAAACTACAGTGAAGGTGTTGTGTAGCAATTTTCTCTGAGTTGAAACCTTCCATTCTGAAGAAGTCAGAGTGTAAACAACTCACAAGTCTCAGTAAGTCCCTAAAACTTAGGAGATCCACAAGGTTCTTCCATTTCCTAGTGGTCTTAGTTAGGGCTGCTATTGCTGTGATGAAATGCCATTACTGAAAGCAACTTTGGAGAAAAGGGTTTATTTCAGCTCACACTTCCACATCACAGCCCACCAGTGAGCTAAGTCAGGGCAGGAATTCAAACAAGATAAGAACCTGGAGACAGGACTTGATTCCAAGGCCAGAGAGGAGTCCTACTTAGTGTTTTGCTCCTGATGACTTGATCCACCTGCTTTCTTACAGAATTCCAGGGAGAATGTCACACAACCAAAGAGAAGATGAGGTTGTAGTCATAGGGAGAGCGGAGCACAGGGTGCAGTGTACCTGCCTACCTGCTGTTGGTCTATATCACATGCACTCTTGTTGTTTGGGGTAATTCCATTTAGATTGGCCTTCCTGACATTCCCCAGATCTCTGGATACTTCCTTGTCTGAAGAGTCTTTGCATATGCAATCAGTTTGAGATTCACATAGCCCTGTACCCAAGTGTCCTTAAAGACAGTCAGGGAAACAGACGCTTGCCTAGAGGGAAGACAACTACCTCACAATGACAGTGAAAGCAGAGGTTGAGGACACAAGGCCACAAACCAAGGAGACTTGGGCCTCTAGAAGCAGGAATAAGTAAGGAGCTGCCCTGTGTTCATTACATTAGTACCTTGGCAAAATTAGTACCGTACCCAAACAACAGCAAAGGAGGGAAAGTTATGTGGTTCAGCTTCAGAAGCCTCACTTTGGCAGGAAAAGTCTGGCGCAGAAACCCAGGGGCACTAACACAGGGGGTCAAGCCCTCCAGCACACATCTCACCAGTGCCCAGCTTCCCCCAAACAAGCCCCATCTTTCGCCCTCCCACCTAGCCCTGCCAGTCCCGTCCCGTTCGATTCCATCAGGTGGATTGAACCGCTCATCAGGTCTGAGCCCTCAAGATCTGCCTCATCTCCGAGACACCCTCACAGACAACCCCCCGGATGCACTTTGCTAATCTGCACTCTCTCAGTCCAATCAAATTGACAGTGGGATTCGCCTGCTCGCTCTCAGAGGCTTCAGAGGGATCACTGCATTGCTAACACCTGGCTTTGGGATTTCCAGCCAGCTCTGTGAAGGAATCAGTCTCTGCCGCCTTAAGCCTCCTCATGCTAATGCGCACAGCAGCTCAGCAAGAGCTCTCAACCTCGGAACCTCCGCCAGGCCCCTGGTTCCACTGAAGGGCCAGTCTCCAGGTCCACTCTGCAGACTCTTACTCCAAAGTTGCAACCTTTCTTGCATGGTATTTAGAGCCCCCGTCATCAGAGCTGCCAGGCAAAGGAACTTGGGACCAGGCCGGACCTCCTTCTGCCTCGGCAGCTCCCAAGATGACATTACATCTGCCAGGACCAGCTTCCTAAGCACTCCTGTGGTCCAGCCAGACCCAGCATCCATCCTGTCCCTGGCAGCTTCAATAGTGACTGTGACAGTTGAATAAGACAAACAATAGACAGGACCAAGCACTCTCGCAGTGAGCTCTCAAACGGCAGATTTCTTTTCCGTTCTTCATCATTCTAATAAATATATTCCTTAAAGCTTATTTATTTCCAAGGATTTCCCCCCCCAATCAAGTTATTTCAGCATTGTGGGCACAATTTCAATGCACATAAAACCTTCAAAATGGGACAGAAGTGGGCAAAAGGCAGATGTGCTTTGTCTTAGAGAATCTATTTGTGTCTCTATTCCTTGCTCTGCCTCAGAGTCCTTAAGGATGAGTCCAAGCTTCCTGCAAGATCTAAGCATCTGGAAGTGAGACTAGTTCTTCCAAGGGCAGTGCTGAGCTTCCGGGAGTGGGGGAGAGCCCCAGGACTGCAGCAAATCCAGGCATTCACCATAGGTTCTGGCAGGGAGGTGGCAACTCTGTGATTCTTGGATGTTGGTGGGCCTCTGGGGATCCAAGTCTTTGTACCACTGTCATTGGCATGCCCAGAAAGGTCACTCTGAATCCTTCTGAGGTTCGTTCCTATACCCTGCACAGTACTCAGGTGCCTGACACTCCCTGAACAAAAGACACAACCTACCTTCTCCAGGAAGTTCCCAGTTCTGGTTCCCTCACTGGGCTGAGGATAACAGCTTTCCCGGAGAACCTATTCTCAACAGAGAACTGACTCCCGTAGAGTCTCGGGGTACCTGCAAGGAGAAAGGGCTGTCTTTAACTGCTTTCCACTAAAGCTCTCGCCTCACACCCTCAAGCACCCATCTTCCCACCTCAGAGTACACACGAGGTTCCTTCCCCACAGCCCGCCGATGGGCTCTGTGCTATGGCAACCTAATTCCCCAATGTCTCGCTAGCATTGTGCCCAACGCATGGGAAATAGACAATAAATATTGGTTATTTGTAAAGTACAATACCGAGCTTTCTTTCACTGGAAATAAAAGGAACACCTCCTCTCCATGGAGCAATAAAATGGGGTATAACTCAAATCCACGCCTGTGACATTTTTAGGAGGGAGAAACCTCATGGTAATGTTCCTCCTGCAGAAACCCCTTCTAAGTGTCTGCTTGAGCTTTTGTGAGCATCAGTCACGGATGCTAAATTGTGCTCTCTGGTAAAACCTGGATACAGATGCTGGGAAACTAAGGACCGTCTCTCCCCTTTAAGGAGGATGTGCAGCCTTGACGTGTCCTTGAATTTATAGGCTGTCTAAAGATACCCATCAGGAAACATGTTCAAGACTCCAATCTGCCCAGAGAGACTGATCTTGGGTACTTATCACAGTACTACTCTGCAGGGAGGACCAGAACTTCATTCCTGTGCATGAGTCCTTCCAGACTTTTATACTCATTCTGCAAGGAGGTCGAGGTAGATCGCTCCATGGACCTAACAGAAGGAAGTGTACACACAGGCTCTGATCTCAGTGTTTCTTCTTAATGTCTTATATTAGAAACTGATGCAAAGCTTCCAGGTTCATCCACGAGTCTCATACCTTCTTCCTGTGAGGCATTTCAGTGTTTGGACCAGCACCCAGTTCTAGGCCCTCTTTATACTCTGCCACGAGCATGCAGAATGTCGTCTGGTCCTGATTATAAAATCACCATGTGGAGAGGAGCCACTTGGCTGAGGAGGCCAGAGAGCAACTGAAAGCTGCTTACAGCCACTGCCCACACAGGTTTAGATATGAGCATCTTCCCATAGAAAAGTGGCCCCTGGCTGGCTGGGTAGCCTGACACCACCACTTCTGAATGCTCTGGCCTGCCTTGATATTAACATTCTAGGTAAGGTCAAGAGAAGAGGAACCCTGATCCTTCTTCCTAGTCCTTCTGGATGGATGTGGCACAAACCTGCGTTCTTCTGGTCTGTCCCAAAGTCCACAGTCAAAGCTAAGGAGCGTCAGCTATGGGTTTGCCCTCCGATGAACAGGGGAGTCACTGGGCTATGAAGATGATGCACTCCAGATCACAGATTTGTCACAGAGCTGCAGACAAGTGAGACAGTCCTTCCAGAACATTGGTAAATACCAGCTCCAACTTTTTGCCACTTTCAGCCAGTGTTTAAGATACTGTTCAATGTCAATGTCAGACCTGAGGTCCACAGAACTTGGGTCTGAATTATGGTAGACATCTCCTGGGTTCCAGAACCTAGTCTCTTTCTGAACCTCAGTGGAGATAAGAACCTTTCAGGGTCACTATTAAGTTTAACCACATATGGCTTTACAAATAGCATTCCATCAATGACTATGCTTCCTCTGGCAGAGAGATCCAGCGAATGCTGACACAGTCAGGAGGTCTATCCTACAGCTCATAGTCCTCCTGTCTCAGAGCTCAGATGCTCTTCAGTCCCTGCAAGAGAAACATGCTTCTCCTTCTCCCCTCACGTGGCCGGCACTGGGCCCAGGCGGGCAATGTCTGACAATGGGGAAGAAACTGGACATGCCCTAACTCTAGAGAGGGTGTAGGCTCCAAGGCAGCACCGTGTACAGAGCTAGGAAATTACAGAAGCCAGACCTTTGAGAACAAGATTTGTGTGACCTGAGCATCACTGTGTTAGTCCTGTAGCACGACTCTAGAGATGCACGCAGGAACTGGATGGGTCCACCCTGAGGGCTGTCTGTCTCTTAGGGAATCTCAGGGTTTAGACAAGCACCCAGTTTCTAGGCCATCTTTGCAATACATCACAAGCACACAGAACACCATCTGCTCCTGATGAAAATCACCACCTGGAGAGAAGTCGCAAGACTGATGGAGCCAGAGAGAAGCTGAGGACCGGCTGGGGTCAACTCACTGCCTGTTCAGGTTCAGGTGAAGAATACACTTCCTGCAGAGAAGTGGTCCCTGGGTTGTGGCAAGACAGTGTGACAAAAAAGAAACAAACAAACAAACAAAACTTTCCTTAAGTCAATGCTCAATGATCCCAAACTGCCTCCAAGGTCAACCTCTCGGTCTTCAGTGACCAGTATCTGTCCATGCCCTTGACCTCTGACCACAGATCTGCATGAATAGCCAGGGCTCACTATAACCAGTGGGTTCTATTTCTGCATTCTCCCCACACATACCTGATCATTCATGCCTGTAGATGCCGGCTGAAGAACGCCAGGCCTTCCTCCTCCTTCATCCAGCAGAAGAACTTACTGCCCTAAACCCTCACCAGTGCTCACAGCCAGTGAGATGAGAGCATGCGAAGTGAGAATGTCTAGAATCCATGGAGCCCATAGCTTACCTTCCACACCTCACTGTGGATCCTACTCAGTCCCAACCAAAGCTTAGCTGGTTCCCAACCCAGAGTAGAACAAAGTAGCAGAGGCAACTAGAGGATGGTGGAACTGGGGTCAGTAAACACGGGCTTGAACCTGCTACTCAAGAGCACTGGGTCCTCCCCTTGACCCATGAGCTGTAGCACTCGTTCACCAGAAAAGCACCCTAAGGCCTCACCTCTTCCTTCCTCTCTAGTATTTTCTGCTCAGTGGTACAGGCTAGGTGAGTATGAAGCAGGAGGCATCATCTTAATTATGTCCATAGACCCTGGAGAAGAAGGAAATCCTTCACATCCTTCAGAGCTGGAGAATAGGACCCTTAGTTCCAGTCCTTAGAAAAGAGCTGGGTCAAGGCATCATTCCTTAGGTGCTCGCTGTCTGTGTCCATCACACAGTTAGTGCCTCCAAGCTCCATCTGGCTCCAGCTACTCCGACTGCCCGTAAGCCAACCTTGGCCAGTTACCTGCTTTCCTGGCCTCATCAGCCCTAATCACTAAACCTGTGCTCAGGAGCACAACTGTACCACATCGGTCATGGTCCCCTGACAGTCGCATGATCTAGGGTAGCCCTCTAGTCTGATTCCTTTTCTGGTCACCGGGATCCCAGCAATTCCAGAGGGCCTCTCTGGGTGTTTAAGCTAAGCGAATGCTACAAACTAGGCCTGGAGGAAGAAGGGCATGTTTGGGGAAGAATGAAAGAATGGTACAGAACAAAGAGGAAAAGAAGATGAAGCCCTGAATCCAGGGAAGAGAGATGGAGGCTTTGGGTAGAGTCACCTTCACCTCCATACTTGTGTTCTCATGCCTCAGAATGAAAATGGTGGGCTTCACCTCCCATCTTAGACACCAAGCAGATCTGGAGTCCCCACCCCCAATGCACACACAATGTCTGCCTTTGTCACTGAGCTGGTTCCAATGTTTGCCTGAATTACATGGTCTAAGGCAATTACAAATTTCCTCCATGCATGTCATATGTAGAAGATTCATATCAAACCTAGACTCCTACATTATTTGACTTAATTTTATTATGTGGATTTTTTTTTTAAATCAAAACTAAAACCTGCTAGTACATTGCATGAAGTTATGTGAGTGACAGCCAAAAAGGAAGGTGATGAGCTCTGGGCAGTTCAGGATGCAATTTGTGCCAAGCCCAAACCAGGCTCCTCGCCATTGCATTCTGCCATGCCATGGGACAGGAGTCTAAGACAGTGCTTTGCCAGGCCATTCTTAGCTCAGCCCCGCCTCCATACTACTTCCCCACCTTGATTTGGTCCAGGCTGTTCCCTCCTCTCCTTTAATCCCTGCAGCCAGGGGTGCTCTCCAAGCTGCAGACCCAGCCATGCCATTTTCCCCTTCTTCGTCCTGTGAACTCCCAAGAGCCAGCCCTCAGTCCACATCTGTACTCTCCAAGACTATTAATTACAATCTGACCCCTACCTATTCACACTCCAGCTTCACAATCAAGCCCTGATTTCCTTCCAAGCTCTATGTTGCTGATGCTTGAATACTAGAGGGGGAAAACAATGAACAATTAACCAAATAAAGTCAACAGCTACAGAATCTGCTAATCTGTGACAGGAGACTCACACAGGGCTTGACCACTACAAGGAATGTGACTTTTGTTTAGAGAGGAGTTAGGACCATCTGAGGATTCCAGGCAATGGAATAAGAAAGCCTGCTAGGCTGTCTAAGTAGACATCTCTGGTCTGTGGAAACAGACTGTACAAGGGAGGAGCTGTGGCCACATGCTCCTTAGGCTGTTAGTGTAACCAAAAGGAGAGAGTCATGGAGGAAGTGAGAAAGGGGCAGGACTGTGGTTGGGCTTTGGTGACAGATCTCCACCAGTGTTGGGTCCAACTTGTGAGACCAAGAAGATGATATGATATTTCTTTGTTCCCTTCCTCTGAGTCGTCACACAGAATTCCACTGTATCAACCAGACATACTCTAGAGTTATTTGAAAAGAAGGATCCACAATTGATAAAAATCGTCTATCAGATCAGCCAGTAGGGAAACCTGTGGGGGCACTGTTTCTTAATTAGTAATTGATGGGGGGATAGCCTATTGTGCGTGGTGCCACCCCTGGACTGGTGGTCCTGAGATCTATAATAAAGCAGATTTAATAAGCCATGCAGAGCAAGCCAGTAAATAGCATTCCTCCATGACTTCCGCTTCACCTCCTGACTCCAGGTTCTTGCTTTGAGCTCCTGCCCTGACTTCCCTAGATGATGCATTGTGGTTTGAAAACATAACCCAAATAAATTTCCCTATTTCCTACAAAATTGCTTTTGGACACGGTGTTTCACCACAACAATAGAAACCCTAACTAAGACACACCATGTAGACCAGGTTATCTTGTCTATGTAACCCAGGATGACCTCAAACTTGAGATTCTCCTGTATCTACTCCTGTATTCTGAGACTACAGATATATGCCACCCACCCTGTTAATGCCATGGTCTTTTACATGAGAATAATGAGGACAAAGAAGCTATCAGCTGAGCTGGGGAAGGCTGGAAGAGATTAGCAAGAAAGATAAGACATTGGGCACTGAATGTCAAGTCGGCCATATCTGCCAGACATCCGGACAGAGGTATCATTTGGACGGGTGGAGCAGGCAGAGTCCAGACGTGTTTGTAAGCTAGAGAAATCAGGAAGAGACCTTTAAAACAAAGGGAAGAAAAACAAACAAAGAAAAACCTCAAAAGTGGAGCCTCATACCCCACCAAAGTGGGTCAAGATTTAAAGTCAGATGAATTGGTGTGCATCTTTAATCCCAGCACTAAGGAGGCAGAAGCAGGCAGATATCTGTGAGTTTGAGACCATCTGTTTCATATAGTGAGTACCAGGCCAGCCATGGCTAACTAGTGAGACCCTGACTCTCAGACAATAAATAAATAAATAAATAAACAAACAGAAGAACTAGAAATTGGGAGAAAATAAGTGAGCTGTGGGGAAGTTGAGATGAGATGATTCAGTGTGCTCTGAGCCAGAGGACAGGGCAACGGGAAGACTGGGTGGCATCAGTGGAGCCCTAGCCCAGTCGAAGACTATGGATTGAAGTTCATAAAAGGGAACTAGAAAGCCGGGGTGGAGGCCATCCTAAATGTGCTGTGTGTTTACTGAGGCTCTACTTCACAATAAGAGGATGGCAGAGGATCATCGTTGCCTGGGTCTGCGTGGGCTGCTACCAACAAGACGCCGTAGCTGTTTGTTAACTCAGAAACAGGTGCCTTCTAGCTGGGCATGCTGGGATCCAGGATTAATAAACCCACAGAATCTCCTCTCTGCCACCAAGATGGCGTCCGTGGCTGCACCCTCTTCTGGTGAAAACCAGAAATGCGAGGGGTCTCTACTTGCCCAGGACCTTTTGTCGTCAGGGGCCTTAGTCAGTGAATGCTGAGCCCGTGCTGCCAGTCATCAATGAACTGTGGAAGGGCATAGGGCATGTGTGTTCAAGTACAGGGGACTGAGAGGCTCTGGGGCGAGGAGTGAGAGTGGAGGTGGGGGTGGGGTATCTAGGTGAACAGAAGCAGGCACGGTTGGGCAAAACACTAGGAAGCCTAATTTAATTTCTATAGAGGCAGTGTGCTTATTTCACCTACATTACCCTCTTGGTAAACTTGAGACCAATGGGGGAAGCAGAGGTTTCTACCAATATCCTAACCCAGTGGTGAATTCACCCTGTGGGGGAGGCAGCATGGACATCCTATGAATTACATAGCACTTCCCCGGAATCCTTGTATCCCTGTGAAAGATTCTTTACTGGGCACCCTGCACTCCTCACTTGGCCAAGGCCACTCCTAAAATCCCCATAAGCTCTGCCTGGGAGAGCTCCCGGGCTTATGCCCCTCTCTTACACCATCCTTAGAGAATACCCATACTTGTTCGGCTCTCCCTCCCACCTTTGATTCTTCTTTGGACTGCTGGTATTTAGTACCATCTTCTGGACTGGGTCAGAAACAGGTTGGGAAGATAACTGTATGATGTTATGGCTTACAAGGATCTCAGTTACTGAGTAGCCCCCCATACCCGCCCCCCATTCCCTTGCAGAGAAGAATAGAATGCCAGGCAGTGGAGGAGCTACAGGGCGTTAACAGCCTGCTTGGAACTCAACATCCAATTCACTGCCCTTTGGTTTCAGGACACCCTGTCCAGGTCCAACTGTGGGATACCTGAAGGAGAGACCCATGTCAGCACTCCTGGGAAAGATGGGGGCATCATTCTAAACTCCAGTGTTGCTTTTGGTTAAGGGCTTTGGGGCCATCCTAGTCCTACTCTCTCTTGGTCAAGGATGGACACTTCCTGCTTCTACTTAACCTGGCATACTTGCCCAGGCCCACCCTGCCATGAAAACAGAAAAAGACAGGCAGGGTGAATTTCTTCATATGTTGCAAACACAAACTTTTTTTTTCAAAAAGCATTTTCCACTGCGCATCTGTTTTGCCTATTTCTCTGGTCTTCTCCTCGGCAGAGAGCCAGGGCCTCCTTGTTAATTTTTAGCTTACGTCTCTCCCTCCCCCTCCGCACACTGCTGCTGGGGAGACCATTATCTTTGGAGCAATCAATGGTTGGCAAAGGCCGAGGCAGAGGATGGCTGGGTCTGCAGCTGTTCCTCGGCAGAGAACCCAGGATGCTATTCTGAATAAATGTGCAGGCTTTACGAAAAGGACAAATACCAAGTAAATCTTGCCCATAATGTCCCATCAAGTAATATTCGTGAAGATTAGCTGCAAGAACCTATGAATTTGGGGACATATAAATAATCCTGCTTTTGACAAGCAACACATATACTTTTTTTTTAAGAGCGAAATGTCAGGAAATTCATTTCTGGAGGTCCATGGAGACACGCACATCAACAGGCTGCTACCTTAGTAATAAACTTGGGGATATAAAATACGGCTCGCGTCTCTGAGTTCTCACACCCTCATCAGCGGCCTCAGAGAATGGAAGCGGAGGGAGTCCTGACTTAAATCAGAGGCTGTGGCTTTCTCTAGAAGCAATCTTCACCCTGATACTTCCCTCTGAGGCTGGACTGTAAGAAGAGAGGACAGGGATCAGAAAACAGGCCCGGATTTCTCAGGATGAGCACGTGGGGAGAGTGGAGGCAGCAAGGGTTTGGCGTTGATGGCAGACAGCACTATCAATAGCTCCATCGATGCTCTCCCACTGGGAGAAGCAACTGGGCTCGGGGAAAGAGTTGTGTGGACATTTTTTTAGTCTATCCTGTCAGCAAGTGCATGGAAGGTGACTGTCCTCAGAACATTTGAAGTACAAGTCACTGCACCCAGCACCGTTTCTAATTTGCAAGTCCAGATCGGAATCTAAATCCAAGAGGATAAAAACACTTCTCAACCTAAGAATTCGGATAATTTCTAATTCTTTTTATTTGAAGGCTTTACAGATCTCTAACATTTACCATTAAAAGCCTTGACCCGAAATCTTCTCCGGGGCAGCAGAAAAGATAGATTGAGGAGTCTCCAGCCCGGCTTTGGGAGGCCTTCTAATGAGTTAATGTGCAAATGCTTTTACTTTCAGAGCATTTGCTCATCTGTGGCTTAAGTCAGATGGCAAAAAGGAAGTTCAATTGATCGCCCGATCTCCCTGCTCCCTTTTGGGTTTCTTGTTTTGCTTATTTGATTTCATTTATCCCGAGGAATGTCTGCATCTGAGATTCCTACAGCAGACAGGGCCCCAGCGAATCTGCATGTGCTAGTTCCCTGCTGCATGAGACCCAGCAGCGGGTGTTGTTTGGCATGGAATGCACTCAGCTGAGGGTCAGATGGGGGGCCTTAGTTCCAGGGCTGATGAGGGCAGAGAGCCTCATTATGAGGTTCTTGTGGGCCTGCAGACGAACATCCCTGCGCTTCACCACCCTTGGAAGCTCACACGGAGGGCAAAGGCAGGGATTCAAGGTCAATGTGATAAGAAATACAATGCAGCCTGTTAAAAAGGTCAAGGAGATTCAGGGGTGAGAGTGGCATTTCCTGCTACTGTCAAGGGAGATGCTCTAGGTGGGCAGGGGAGGGGGAGCTCAGGAGCAGCTACAAATTTTCCGTGACAGGGGCTATCAGAGCCTCAGATGGAGACGCGTGAGCGCACGAAGTTATGTATTAGCACACTCATGAGCAACTTGATCGTCTAATTGTGTGAAAACATGTATATAAACCACAGCAGATTCATGGAGAGAGACTGTCACACTGCTGTGGAAGTCCCAATGGAGGGGAGGGTGTGAAGCTGTGAAGAAGGTAGAGAGCAGAAGAGATAAGAAAACCAGAAGAGCTAGAGAGCCAGGGGGCAGAAGCAGAGGACATTCCAAGGTCACCCGTGTCAGAGTGCAGTGAAGACTTGAGCAAGGTGAAGATCGGAGTGTGTGTGAGTGTGTGTGTGTGTGTGTGTGTGTGTGTGTGTGTGTGTGTGTGCCATTGTATTAGGGGACCAGCATAGCTTAGCAGGATGTGGGATAGGAGCAATGGCAGAAGAGGAGGGGCAGGGCAGAGGGGGAACCCATGGTTAGGGAGGCAAAAGGTTAAGAGGAGAGTGAGCAAAGTGCTGTGTAAGAAAGACATAAGCTGCCCTTAGGTGTGGACCAAGAGCATCCTTCTTGACAGCCCCTTGTTCAGCGTGAGATGTGGTCACATAGCATGTCCACAGGGAGGACTCCCCCCGAGAAGTGCATGGGATATGCAGGGGTCAGGCAGAACTTCATCTTGAAGAAGACAGGAGCTGGGAATGAGTCATGAGCAGGCCGGGTCTGTGAGGGTCAGGATACCTGGCTTGTCCTGCTGGCCTCTGATCAAACCTCAATGTCTGCGAACTTCAATCAGCACAGATTCCAAACAGTCCATGCACATGTACCTGTGCCATAGACCTATCTCCCTTCTCTGCCTGCCCACAAGAGGCCCTTAGAGACAAACAGAGCTTTGGTGTGCAAAGGTCACAGCTCCTCCTTGTTACTCCAGTTCAAGGTCACACACTCAGTTACCTCTCTCCAGCTGGCCCGTCTCTGAAACACTCTGCCACCTCCCCATATCACCATCCTAGGGACCAAGCCTTTCCTCATGGGTCTGCAGCAGCCCTACCTCCGGATCCTCACACCCTCATGGAATCCCCTGCTGTTCTAACAAAGAGAATGTTCCAGAGATGTGACTGCCATGTCACACTTGGGCCACACCTGTACTTGCTCTCTGCTGCCTGAATATATTCTCTCTCTCTTCCTCCCTCCCTCTCTCTCCCCAGTCCCTCTTCCCCACCCCCATCCTCCTCCTCTTCTCCCTCTCACCCCTCACCCCTCCCTCCCTCTCTCTCCCCTCCCCTGTCTCACTTCCGTCCTCCCTTTTGCCCCACCTCTGCTTGTCCTAATGGCTGAACTGCGGAAGGTCTGCTGGGAAAGCCTATATGGCAATGAATGGAAGATGACCTTGAGGAACCACCATTGACTTCAGTAGTAAAGGATGACCTTCAGAAACGTAGGGTGGCCTCCAGGAGGTAATTGGCTATACAACCAAAAGGAAATGGATTGTGCCCACAGCATGAGCAACGTTGGGAGTGGACTATACACGGTTCAGCATTCAGATGAGATGCAGACTGCTCCACACCATAGCAGCAGCCTTGGGAGAGCCTGGCCTGGCCCAGGCCCCAGCTAGCCAAGGCATGCTGCAAGGATCAGGTAATGAATGGGGGTTCCTAGAAGCCATGAAGATGGTGGGGATGGCTGTTGGCAGCAGGTGTCTCATCCAGGCAAGAACAGGCCTGACATCAGCTTGCACACCTGTTCCTCCCTGTGTGGACACCTCTCTGGGCATAGCTGGTGTGCAAAGTCTGGTCCATCTACAGCTACCTGCCTACATCTTAGACAAGTGGGGGGTGCTGGCCTTGTGAGGATACCAGTTCTGATTGGTCACAGGGCCCCCTCGTTTTGTTTGGGGTTTAATGTCCTGCTTTCCCACCTGAAGACACATCGCAGGGCTAGCTGATGAGCCCACGGCTTGTCACAAGTTCACGTGCTTGCCACCCTTGGGGCTTCACCACCACAGCGCCTCTTCTTAACCCCTTGTCCAGATTTCAAAGCTTCTGGTCTCAAACAATGACTGTTTTTGTTGTTGGAGCCAACGTATGACTTTCTGAAGCCTCTAAAAAGAGCTAAGTGGTTCTAATGGCTAAACACAGTGGTGTCCCAGTCAAAACAATGAAGGAGATGCAAACAGCAAGGGAACATCCTTAAGCATGATTTCCCAGTCTCCCACCTAGGCCGAGTCCTCTGCCGCTCTCTGGCTGTGTACCTCGTCATTAAGTCAGAGGTAGGAGAGGCATTCGATCATCAAGATGGCTTCCTTGCAGGGCAGAATTGCTCCCTAGGGGATATTATGTCTTTGCCTCATCTGGCCTTCCACATCTCGGGAAGCTCCACAGCTCCTCCAGGGACACCTTCCCTCTGAGCAATACCGTTCACCACCTGCTCTTCCTGCTTTCCCAACTTTTCCTCTCCCAACTCGCCCTATTACTTGTGTCTTACCCCACATATCACATATAATGATTCTGCTCACAGCTAACTAGGGCTGCCGGTTCATATGACCTCTTCCCTTGTCACCAAATCGTCATTTAATATGACGTATTGTCATTGCTTCTCTTGAGCCCCCTGGTGCTATGCCAGTTTTGGATGCTCTGCACTTGAATGGTCCACTGCCCATACTACCTTATGAAACATCCCTTCTGTGGGCAGGCTTTGCTATCCAGCTGTGTTCTCTCTCTGTAGTGATGGTCTGGAATAAACCCAAGCCCTTTGTGTACAGGGACATTATCCAAATTTCTATGAATAGTGAGCAGAGATCTTACCAGAAATCTATGCCCTATCACAGCAGGGACACAATGTTTCATGAAAACCCTGCAAGTCTGACCAGGACAAGGCAATGCCATCAAGTTTCTGACCCAGGACCAGGACTGTGGGGGGAAGAGGCGATGCGGACCTTAGCATGGCATGGTCAGATTTGTCTGTACCAACCATTCCACGTTGCCAGATTTGGGGAGGAGCCTCTGTGCCATGTCTGTGACCAGGACACAGTTCACATAAGGGGCAAGGGCTTCTTGGCAGCCAGCTAGGTTCTGAGGACCAGCAGAGACCAATAAGGACCTAAGCCTGCCTAGATGCTGACACCTGACATGGCTCCAGGAACATTTCCAAAGCCTGCACTT
Source organism: Ondatra zibethicus (assembly GCA_004026605.1). Taxonomy (NCBI): domain Eukaryota; kingdom Metazoa; phylum Chordata; class Mammalia; order Rodentia; family Cricetidae; genus Ondatra; species Ondatra zibethicus. Next base: position 30,192 of record PVIU01001239.1, read on the forward strand.
GGCTTCTCAGGTACGGTCTCAAACTAGCCTTCCCACGCTTGACTTCAGTCCTACAGACAAGTGCTCAGGAATAAAACAACCTGACATGTAAGGTTCTGGGGTCCCTTAATAACCTCATCTGGAAAACAGTGCCTATACCATTACATCTGTTCTTGAAAGGGAGGGGCTCAGATCTGTTTCTCCAGCCTGAGTTCCTGTTCTTCCTCTTACCCCTGCTTCTCCACAGGGTCTGGTGCCATACATATCAGACACACATGCACAGAGAGATGCACATACAATCACATGCTACTGAACTGAGTCAGGTCCACCAGGGCCAGACTAAATGCAGATAGTATCTTAACCATTCCCAATGCACGCACAGTCACGCAGTCCATCCAAGGCACACACAATCCCCCGGAGAACATTGGCTGCTTCAGTTAAAAGTCTAAAAGGGGAGACTGAGGATCAGGCCGGTTCCTCAGGTATTGTGGTTATTGGACCACTGAGTCCTGCAGCACACATGTCCACACTCCCGGTATTCTCAGTCTCAGATAGGAAAGACCACGCAGACAGAGAAGGAAAAAAAAATGCCACAGCTTCTAAGTGCAGCACAAGCCCTCGTGAGGACCGTGGAGAAAGAGATGGGCAATGGCACCAGAACCGAAGGGCCTCTCGAAACCACAGCCTTTGATAGCTAGGTGAAATGGGACAGTGACATGCTGAGCCCCCATGAGGACACTTGTGAAAGCCAGGGGATAGGGGCCTGGGGTTGGAACTAGTGATAGACAGGTGCAGGGGACAGAGTTTAGTGACGATGAGCCAGTGCAGGGCCTAAGTGCACCAGGTACCAAGAACCCAGGTATGCCATTAGGACTCATGTCCCTCCTTAGGGCAATGGACACCCTAAATATTCCCTGTAAGGAGGGACAGCCACACTTACCCTTTGTGTCTCTGTGACGGACTTGAGGAGCCAACAGTAGCAGAAGCGTCTTCTGAGGCAGCTGCCCTTACAGCCCCTCAGCTAAAGGTAGTGGGAGACCATAGATGGAAGAGGAATGGGGTGGAGCGATACCACTTTGCCCCAAATCACTATCCATGGGAAAAGTCAAGAGAGAGTCAGGGTTCTGACTTGAGATGTAGGACAGGAAGTCTTGGGTTGCACCGGAGGAAAAGCAGGTTAGGTGGGTGTGGGCGTGCAGCGTTCGAATGAAACTATCTCTTTCATTCTAAGAGACTGGAATTTTTGCTAGACTTCACAGCCAGAGTTAATCGTATACCTGGAGGTCATTTAAGATTGTTGTCCTACTGTGTGTTCAGCCTGTTAGTTTAAACTGCCTTTAAGAGGACCATGTAAGAACGACCTAAATTCCCTTGAGTTTCTCATGGAATCAATGTTGATGACATTGGTTAATGTATAGCCAAAATATAAATATATACACCCTTCCATATCCCAGATCCATAAGCCATTCACATTTGAGTAACAGAAAATAAGTCAAAAGCAGTCTTATAAAGTGAGCATTCCCCATGAATGCTCAAGACAGCATATGAACATTGTTTGGTAGCGTTTGTTTATCTGGGTCAGTTGGAGTCAGTGACTTAATCCCCTGAAAAACCTTGTGAAGGATTTCTATAAGGCATCCCTCCCTCCTTCCAGATGTGGTGCTTTCTGTACTGCTCAATAAAGAGAGAGCAAAGCCCTTTGGGAGATGGAGACAGAAAGAGGGACACGGACAGATTCACAAGACAGCGTTCAGACAGGCAGAGATTCAGATTCACAGAGCAGAAGGAAAGTCACAAAAGGCGCAGGGAGAGAGAAGTGGAGAATTCAAATCTGGGCTCTTTCTTGGTTAAACTGTACCAAGGAGAATTGCTTCTTAACTTCTTTTCCTTAAAAGACAGGTAGTCTCGCTAGCTGCTTTGAGACAATAGAGGCCCTTTTAAGTTTAGATCCCCGTTTTTCCTTGCTAGAGATGCACACCCCTTGTTCACATGGGAAGGGGACTGCAGTCCTTGGGTCCTGTGCACAAACACACACGTCATCACAGAAAGATGTCCTGCTGAAATCTGGGGACATAAACAGAATTCAACACTGAGATCCCAGAGCACAAAGGAGAACAGCTCCATCCATGAATCCTAGTCCACCTCTCTTCTGTCTTAAAGCTCATCCCCTTTCTGTCCTTAGAAATGCAGAAAGGATGGTTAATAATTAATAGGCAAAGGCCTCTGCATTATTAAATGCCAGGATGCTAGGCCAACCCAGCCCAGAGCAGGAGACATATGGATGGTACAGCAGTCCTGGCAGCCATCTGGAGTCCTCTGATCACCTGTCCCAGGAATCAAGGGCAAGCCCAAGTGCCATGCAGTAAACTCTGGTCAGGACAAGGCAGGAACTTGTGTGTAGGGTTGCACAGAGGATCACTGTGGCTAAGAAGCCCTGTGTATATGCTGGGTGGAGTGATGAGGAGTGGGGCAGCAAGGTGGGGGAGTCTTTAAGAGAAAACACTGGGCAGGTTTATAAAACAAACCCACCCTGACCCAAAATGTGTATCACATAACACACTGGGTACAGGCACATCGGGAGCTCATGACCAAGTCCATTTAAGAGATGTTTACATGGAGGTGCAGCACACTTTATCCAGATGGCATCCATTTACCCAAGAGGAGCATCCTGTCCTTCTGAGATGCTTGCCTATTCTCCATATGAAAACATGGAGGGCTAGAGCATCAGATTCAGGGAGTGCCACGTAAGCAAGTGTCTCATAATTAACAGAACTAGTAGGAGCTCATTCTGTCTCAGACTGCTTCCTACATGTCTAAATCCTCTTCTGGTGTTCTGCATATTACAACACAAGAAACTTGGAAGGTCCAGCCCCAGGCTAAGGCTACCTTTCCTTCTCCAGAATAATGCTTGCATGTTGGAAACAGGCTCTTTCTAAAACATAAACAGGACCTGGGGTGGTAAGTGACGCCAACTCTTGAGCAAGACTCAACAGGGGCTGAGTCCCAACCTCCCATCCTTCCTCAGAGCATCTTCCTGCCTCACAGTTGACAGGGAACTCATGCATCTGGACAACATGGGGCCTTATCTTCTACAGAGTACACAGCACAGGCAGTCTCATTTGCTGCTTTGAGACAAGAGAGGCCCTTTTGAGTCTAGATCCCTGCTTTTCCTTGCTAAAGATGCACACCTCCTGTTCACATGGTGAGGACAATTGCAGTCCTTGTGTCCTGTATGCAAACACACACGTCATCACAGAAAGATGTCCTGCTGAAATCTGAGGACACAACCAGAATTCGATCCTGAGATCCCGGAGCACGGAGGAGGACAGCTCCATCTGTGGATCCCAGTTCGTCTCTCTTCCGTATTAAAACCCGTGGTGACTTGGGGGCTTTCTGAACGATGACATCCACAGAATCCTGGCTGTCATGTACCGTCACCACGATGCCCTATTCAGTGGTTCACCCTAAGCATTCTCTTGGGCTTGTCCAGCAGTGGCAGATGTGGCCAAGAATGTCTTCACTTGGCTGTGAGCTTCCTGAAGGCAAGCATGGTCTCGTCGGTCCCTCTCTAAACCCGGAAATATCCTTATAATTGACGAAGAAAGTTTTCACATATGTTATGTGATCTCATTTCTAATATTGTCATACCTAAGTGGGATGGTAGCTGTATGGTTTTCTTTGTGATGAACAGAGCCCATATAAGCTTACTCTAGAACCCATAGTTAATATTCCAGCAAGGCTTCCATAGGAAAGGCCCAACAATAAGCCTGCCAATGGTCTCTGCACCTCTGGTGACCTCTCTCACTCATACCCCCCCCCACAAGATACAAAGAAAGAAGGGGGCACAAGCACCAGCCAAAGACCAGGGAACACCACAGGTCTCCTCTGCAGCTAACTGAGCAGCCTCAGGTATAACCCTCAGGCCTGTGCTTCTTGTTGAAGAGCAACCTGCAAGTCAGCTCCATGAAGTGTGTCCCAGACTCAGGACCTTTTCATCAGTGGTTGGTGATCCTTTTATGCTGATGTGACCTGGAAAGAATTCTCCCTTGTGATCTGGAGGCTTGGCCAGCGTCCCCAAGCTCTTGACTATTCTCAGGCACCGAGTGAGGCCTGAAGAATCCTTTTGCTGGTGCGGGATTAAGAAAGGTCACATGCAGCAGAGTCGGGAGCTGCAGGAGGCCCGCGGAGTGGTGCAGGGTCATTGCTTTGAGTCTCAGGAGGGTGGACAAACCAAATGTGGTGGTGGAGGTGGCCTGGGGCTGACAGGCTGTCCATTTACCCAGCCTGGGTTTCTGCCCGCTGCCTCAGACTCCATCCTGCCTGGCAGCTAAAGTGGCGGCTGGCTCCCTCCAAGGTTCTCAGCCTGAGCTTTTATCGATCCACAGACACTTTGAATGAGGCGAGGGAGACAGGAGGGGGAAAAAACAGCAGCCAACCAGAAATAATTAGGAGGAAGGAAAGACTCCCCAAATCCAACTCCTCTCCATAGCACCTGGGCAGTGCTCCCCATCACCCCAGGCCAGCTGTCTTTTGTCTTTCACACACACACACACACACACACACACACACACACACACACACACCATACACACACACACAGATAAACACAACACATGCAAATATATACACATGGAAATATCACACACATGCAAGCATTCCACACATAAAAAATACACACATATATGAATCCACAAATATCACAAACATGTGCAATATACCCATAAACATGCATTACATACACACACACTCATAAACACATACATACAAACACATATGCACACCTATTAGCACACAAATACCAACCACACATATAAATACATGCACACACAGACACTAACAACACACATGCTAACACACAAAACACACCATAAAACACACAAAACACACACATAAAACACACAAAACACCACACATAAAAACATAAGACTAAACACACAAACACCACACACACACACACACACTCATATGTCCTGCTCAAAAGGAAGTGTTAAAAATCCAGGTTAGATGATGCACTAGACCCCAGCTGCTTCTGGCAGCTGTCCAGCAGTATGGCAAGGGCAGCAACTGATGTGGTCAGCAGTGGTCATTTTTCCCTTGCTCTAATTCCCTTCCCCTGATGAATGGTGCTCTGTGCACACAGCCCTATGTCGCTGAACCTAGAGAGCAGCAGCAACAAAACAATCAGTAGCTTGTAGAAGGAACTGAACAAAGACACTACCTTAAGATACCTCCCAAAGCTGGGTTTGAACGGTCCCATCTTACAGATGAGGACCCTGATGGAAAGGAGGAACTGCAGAGGTTCTCCCTTGCTCTCCCCACGATCTCCCTGAGGTTTCTCCACACCTGGGCTTTTTCGCTCTTTCTGTGAGCATCCGAGAGGCAGGAGGAATGGAAAGCCTGAGTTTGGGGAAGCAGAGCAGGCGATGCCCAGCACACAGGGTCTTCATGTCCAGTCTTTGACACCACGGCTACATCTGCCACCTTCAAAGCTCACAATCAAGAGCTAAGCCGTGAAGTTTCAAAAGCAAAATTCACAAAGCCTCATGATGTTTCAGGTAAGTTTATCATTTCACTCCAGGCCTCATTCATAGCACTCCTTGGCCACACGTAGCCCATGGGCAGTGGGATGGACAGTCCTGTTAATCTGAACAAATAGGCCTAGGAGAGGTATTGGCAGGGGGGAGGGGAAGGATAGGTCTGCCACCTCTGAATGTCACTCCCCATCCAGGTTTGTGTGTTGAAGGTCTCCCTTCCTGTCTCTTTTTCACTAAGGAGTGTCCTCTTCCTGCCGCCAAAGTCTCTAAACCTTAGCAGGCTCCCCACTTCTCTGAAGTCAGAGGATGGCCCAGGAGGATAAGGCCAGGCCCTGAGAAAGGAAGGAAGGGAGGGGATCACCTTGAGTTCCCTCCCAATCAACCCACCATCCAGGGTTTCCTCCCTTGTGCCACCTCATTGGCAGGCGGGTACCTCAGGCTCTGTCCCATGCAACCTTTAGTCTACAGAAAGACAACTGAGTACACAGACACCATGGCAGGAAATGAACATGCATTCAAAAGATAATTTGAGTAAAATACAGTGAGAGCCCAAAGGGGAAGTGGGGACAGAGACAGCCTTATTTGAGCACCTGCAATTAGCATCTGCCTCAGCATCAGGGCTGCCATGAGTATAGGAGGCATGGTCCAGGAATTCACGTTCTGCTTCTCAGGCTTCTCAGGCCTCTTGTTGCTAATGAGACAGGAAATGGACTACACCTAAATCAGCAATTATCCAAAGCAAGAGAGGCATTCAGAACAGTCTCCCTGGGTCTAGCAAAGAGAGAGGGGTACTCTCTGTGCAGAGTGTCTTGGCCTCTTGCTGTGGGGCTGTGTACATGTGAACTCAAGACTCTGGACAGATCCCACTCTCTCTCCCAATACTTTGTGATGGAAAAGAGAAAATGGGAGCAGTAGCTTTGGGCTCTGCAATGAACTCAAGAACAAGTGATTTGGAGAGGCATCTGGAGGACCCAGGGTCTCATCAGAAAGGGTTATGCAGATGAGGATATACTACAGGAGAGAGACCAAAAGGGAAAGAAAGGGTGGAGGCCTCAAAGCGAGACCAAAGCATCCCGTAGGTCTAGTCCCTAGGATGCGTGAGTGTGGTACATGATTGTATGAGTGTCCTCACACATGACTGGGATGGGAGTTGGAGTTAGAGATAGCTCATATTAGCGTACTGTATCAGGCAGTGGGGTTTTGTAACAGTGGAAATGAGACCAAGTCACATATATAGAGCAAAGTCAATGCTTCTTGTTGGGGACTTCAACTTGGAGCAGAAGAGAGTCCTTCAGGCATATATGTCTATAATCCCAGTACTCCAGAGGCTGAGGCAGGAGAATCATAGCATGAAGCTATCCCAAGTTAAGCGGTAACACACGTCTATTTTGCAGGGTAGACAAAAGTTGATGATTGTTCATTGACTGTGGACAGTTTGGAAGACAATTCCCTTCTTGTATGCCAAAATCTTAGCCTTTTGCTTGCTGGACTAACAGGTGGTAACAGCACCCAGAAGTGTTGAGTTCATGTATCATCTTGTATAAATGTCCTGCTTCATGCCTTGACTTCTCTCAAGGCTAAGGGACTGTTGATGCTGGAGCTGCCAAGAAGGCACAAGGCCCAGAAGGAGAGACACATTCACACAAACGGGCCATAGACCATGTTCGCCCTGTAACAGAATCTTACACAAAATCATTTCAAATGATGACCTAGTCTAGAGGCAGAGCTGAATAGAGTTTGACCTCAGGGTTAAAACAGCCAAAGAGATGGATGAAGTATGAAGACAGAAGAGGGCCAGAGCCTTTAGTCTGGTTTTATTAGTCTTTCGGTGTCTGCAGGTGCTGGTGGAGTCAGTGCAGTTAGCAAAAACAGCCATCAAGCAAGTGTTATAAGAACTTGTCCAAAGCATTGTCTCCAGCCAGCCAGTAGGAAGTTAACCACATATTGCCCAGCTGCACCGACTTCAAAGTAAGTATTATTTACGCTAACTAAGGGTGAGTGAAGCTAGCTGACTTACTCAGTATTATTCTCTTGCTCTGGTTCCTAGTAATACTTTGCTTTGAATGAGTAGCAGGCCAAGAGACCAGAGTTTGCCCAGAGATGCTTTGCTTCCATCTCAAAACTTCCACATCATGTCTGTGGAGTTTTCCTTTCAGAATAATAAAATTGGCTTCTTTCTGGGGTTCCTCCATTAACTAAGCCACATAAAGCCATTCCCAAATCAATGTGAACCCCTTCCAAAATCACGTGCTGCTAGATGAGAGAGTTGGGGCATATGAGCAAGGAAGCATCAGCATTGGGGTAGTCTCCAACTCATCGTGAGCCCCAGAAAGTAAGAATCAACCAATAGGTCAACAGCACACATGGATAAGAAGCCTCCAAAGGGCAAAAGTCACATGAGGCCTTTCTCCTATGGACAGAAGGCCTGGATTCTTGGCTCATCTCTGCATCACAGTGCAGTCTTGGTCCCGCCTCTTGAGTGTCAAACCACAGGTCATCACCCACTACGTGATCTGGGATCAGCAGGCATTCTCTAGGAGAGAATAAACAGAGATCCGGCATGGAGAAACTGAAGCTTTGTGAGGAGCAGACATGAAACAGGAATAACATACACACACATCCGTCACCAACATACATCATGCATGTGTGATTTGTGCACACACAGCCCTAGACTGCTGCCCTCTGCTGTATTATCACACCCTCCTCCCCCATCTTTTCTATGGCTTGCAGCCCTATCAACTACTTGTGATCACAGACCTGATCTCAACAAAATCACCCTGTATTTGTCCTGTGGAGAGAATGGCTTAGGGACACTCCCACCCCAGGCAGCTCTACGGGAAGCAGGGATGCTTTTAGGCAATCTCATTTGCATGAGCAGAGTGCTATGTCTCTGGGAAGATGAAAGGCTACCTCTTTTTTCTCTTGCTTCCCTGATCAGGCAGCTATGGCCAGGCACTGACTCTTATCAAAAGACGGAGCATAGCGGCACACTCTCGCCTTCTCCCTCTCGCCCAAAGAGTCTCTGACTGCATAATTGAAACCGAGGAAAGGGAAATGCACAAAAGCCGATGGCACAGATGTTTTCATCCCAGGTACCTCCAGTAACTCCAAAGGCCCTCGCGAGCACAGCCTGTGCATATATTTCATGCCTGGCTCGCTGAGAATTAGCGTTAGAAATCATCATTGTGAACACAGGGAGCTGGATGGATTTCAATCCAGCGCAGAAACCAGCCACTTCTGCCGCCGGATGTCACAGCCACATCAAGGCAGATATCTCTGCGAGACCAGCAGAAGCCGAAGTGTCACTTTTGACACAGCATCTTGTCCCTTTTCCCTGCTCAACTGACAGCACGCCCAGTGCCTGCCTGTTGCTCTGCCCTGAACAGACCCAGGTGCCCAGGCAGAATCTCTGAGGCTCTCTGGGAGATGTCAGCTCAACTCTGTGTCTTAGATGGCAGAGCTGCTGGACCAATTGATTTGCCTGCCAGCCACACTGGCATCCAGGAGGAGCGATGGCAGGAAAGCTGAAGCCTCCTTCAAAGGAAGTCACATTGATTCTGGAGAGAGAGAAAGATGAGGAGGAGGGGCTCAGCCTTGCCAGTACTAGCATCATTTTTCTTCACTCTGCCTAGGGTAGCAGATACACCCAGAACCAACTTGGAACCAGGTCACCATGGCTGTGACCCCTGCAGAAATGTTTTCTCCATTTTACATACTTTCATGGGTTAACTTATTTGCCATTTTTTAGTTGCATGAAGGGAAACCTCAGCACAGAGAAGAAGAAAACCCACCAAGAAATGTACAATTATCCCTTCCTGGGCAGCCATTTTGTGAGAGGGAAAACTCCCTTCTTTCCCTAGGTTGAGCTCTAGACAGAATATCACCTTTGTCCTGGTGCACTGCAGCAAATGCATGCAAAATGCATGTCGGAACAGGGGGCTACACAGAGACATGCACCTGCAGGCTCTGTGTGCATCAGGTTGAGACGTGTGCACCTATGTATGTCACCGAGAATGCATGTTTCAAAAGCATGTACACAAGGTATTCATACCGAGCCTATGTTCTCTGGCCCGAGGCTATCCACCCAGCTGCTTTGAGTTGTAGATCTTTTCACAATTAAGACAATGATTTTTCTATCCCTGCCCCTAACACGGATGTTCATGGATGCTGAAATTGTCCTTCAGACCCTGAGAGCTGGGGTATGTCCCTCCCCCTCCCTCATCACATTCACCTTATCTTCCCTCTCAAGAACACCACAGCTTTGCTCACTCTGGCCTCTGGGAAAGTGAGACTGAAGCAGCACGTCAGGGAGGTGGAATGGCAGCCATGTATAAAGCTCAGCGTGCATCTTTCCCCCAACCCTCACAGGAGCCCACAAAGTCCGAGGTTCAGTCTCTACCTTGCTAAAGCAGAGAAAAGAGGTTAAGTTGGTCAGACCCAAGTGGTGGCAGCAGCAGCCAGGACCAACCCAGCTTGCTCTGCTGGTAGCCACAGGGCTTCTGAAACAGTGATTGCTGAACTAGGTCTAGATCCCCAGGGCAATTGGCCTGTCTGTCTGGCCTTGCCCCGAGGCTGGCTGTAGGATGAAATTCATTGCACTTGGGCTCTTATGCTGATCAACTTGAGGGCCTCAGAAGGAGAGTGTAGATGAAGAATGAGGAAGGGGTGCTTGCCCCCCATATTTAGCATACCGTATCCTTGTGGATATCAACCATCATTGGATGGCCTCCATGAATCTCACCTGCCTTCTTGATGCCTCCCGTGTGCAGCAGAGGTGACTAACCACTTGCCCTGCCTAGCCCTGTGGTTAGTAAACCACTGTGAGGCTCCATCACACTCTCGGCTTTCCAGAATTATCTTAATTAAGTGTGGCTTTAAAGTCTGGACTTTCAGCCTAGGACTATATGGCAGAGTGCTTGCCTAGAATGTGTGAAGCTCTAGGCTTAATAACAATCCCCCAACACACACAGTCTGAACTTCCATATCCAGGAGATGTCTCTGACCTTCTCTCCATGTTTCCTGAGGCAGGAGAACTGGTGTAGGAGGGTCCTTCTGTATTTGGGTTGCTTTTATTGGTTAATAAAGAAACTGCATTGGCCTTTTGATAGGGCAGGACTTAGATAGACAGGGAAAGAGAACAGGATATTGGGAAGGAGACAGAGTTAGAGAGAGCCGCCCGCCATGAAGCTCCCAGGTCAGACACGCTGAATCTTTCCCTGTAAGTCACGACTCGTGGCGACACACAGATTATTAGAAATGGGTTAAACAAATAGGTGAGAGTTAGCCAATAAGAGGCTAAAGCTAATGGGCCAGGCAGTATTTAAATAAATATAGTTTCCGTGTAATTATTTCGGGTATAAGCTAGCCAGGCACCGGGCAACGAGAACTGGGTGGCCACTGGGAACAAAAACAGGCCCGTGCGCCTCTTGCAACAGAGAACAAATTGGAATGAGCTGTGAATCTGGGGAGGACTAGCATTGTTCCCCAAAGTGGGGGCTGCATTGATGACGTGCAGGTATCTTGAGACAGGTAGAGGTATACGGAAGGGGGTTTTCTGAGAGCACCCTGTACCACTGGAAACAACTCTGTAGTTCTCCAGATGAATTATTAAACATAATTTGGAAGCAGGAAATGGGTTGCTATCAGAGTGGGTTGCTGATTGTCCATTACTGAGCAGAGTTCAGACAGTCCGAAAGAGAAAGGAATCCAGCAGTGCTCATCCCTCCCCTGTGAGCCCAGCCGTCTTCAAGGCTCCCTCTTCTGCAGCCCTCAAGAGGAGGTTGTACCTGAATCAATCTTCCTTCTGATCTGTTTCTTGCTCCTGGCGAGGTGAAAAGAAAAGCAAAGCCCTTCTGGAAACGATTCTGCAAACACTGTGTGTGCACAGGCTTCATCAATGGCATGACAGGAAAAGGCTCCTTATCTATAACAAGACATCTGAGGGCCTTTCCTATGGACCCAGCCACCCTTAGCTCTATGGTGTCCTCGCTAATATTTCATGCTGACTCTGTGCTTGGGATAGCTGTGCTAACCACAGACATTTGTTCCACTCTCTATGGAACCATAGAAACCCAAACCAACCACCTCTGTGGAGGACATTGTCATTCCTAGCAGTCATTTATCTCCTTTCAGCTCTGGGATGCCAAGTCCACCCCTGTCACTCCCTCAAGACTGGGAGAAATTCCAAGTCCTACAGCCACCCAATCTGACCCAATGGCGAGTGTGGCTCCTAGTGTATGTCAGCTTTGCATTCTGTGAGTCCTCTGTGTAATGGAACAACAGTGACAAGATCCTGCGTTAGTCACTTTCCTGGTTAGTGTAACAAAATGCCAGGCAAGAACAACTTCATGAAGTCTTGATACTTTGACTGACTATGGCGCGGGCGGCAAGGACAACATAGTAGCAGAAATACAAGTCAACTGGTCACATTGTATCCACAGTCAGGAAGCAGAGGGGAGGGTTTCAGAGGCTTGCCTCCTATTCTGGATCCTGTCAAGTTGACGATACTATCACTGTGGCTTTTACAAATTCCTTGGCCTTCTGAAGTCTCCACGTCAGTGGAGAGGTCCGGCGGTAGTAGAGAACTGGAGGAGGGCAAGGCAAAATGGCAGGCACAGCATGGCATGTGCACACGAAGAGTTTCTGGGGCAGCGACTGAGGTGCTTGGGGCGGCTTTCCAGATGTGGAGGGACTGGTGGCGTTAGGAATGGAACTATGAGGGCATGTATATATTTGGCTGTGCTCGAGTGTTGCTTGAATTTCTCCGGAAAAAGCAAATACAGGCTCTGAGTGACAATCCATGACTGGTAGATGCTTTCTTTGAGCAGCTGTGTCTTCTAGGCTAGGGTAACAGTGAACCCTGATTGGTAGGAGGCCCAGATGGCAATGTCCTCTCCTTCTCTGTCTTCCTCCTCCACATAGCCTTTTGAGGTTCCTGAAGCTGTCCGCTTGTGCTGAGTCATCATTCCTCACTGGGCAGACCCCTTCCCATCTCTCTCAACCCAGTCATCCCCTACCACATACCACTTCCCCTTCACGCTTTACCACAGCATAGCAGCCTAGCCAGCCTCTCGTTGCCTTGGTCACACCAGAAGGTTGTCTCCGGCTTATGCTCTTTCCTGCTTCATACTGCCTGCTGCTGACTGATCACCCACTGTTAGTCCCTACCCCCAACTTTTCCAGTCAATCTCTCTCTCTTCCCCTCTCCTCTTTCAGAGAGAGAGAGAGAGAAAGGGGGAGAGAGAGAGAGTTTTTTCATGTCTAGTTCTGTTTTATTGGTTGTTTGGTATTAGGAGGAGAGAGTGAAGAGTCCTCATGTCTTCCTATTCCTTTCATTTATATTTTTATTTTGTTCTGAGACACTTTTTTCTCTATTTTTGTTGTTTTTTGGTTGGTTGTTTGGTTGGTTGGGGTATTTCATTTTATTTTGTTTGAGCATGGTGTCCACATGATGCCTCTTGTCTATTTGAATGTGTTTTGGTATGGGTTTGGGTTTAAAGGATATGGTCCATATGCCTGCCTCCTCTTTTTGTGATTTATTTACTTCAATTTGCTTTTTGATAACACATCTATTTATCTCCTTCAACCGGTGCACTCACATGAGCAAACATTATTTTTTTCCATTTCTCTTTGGTACCCTGCTTCTAGCCACCTTCCTGTGTAGTCTCTCTAGTACTGAAATCCAATCTGCTCAGACTGAACTAGGCCAGAAGCATCCTGAGGCCTGTGATCTGAATGGCATCCTTCCCTCCTTTTTGCTGAAATGCAGGCCATGTGGTGTAGGTGCTCAGTTCCTCCAGATATGCCATACTTCCCTAGGTTGCTGGAGAACTCCTGTTACCCTCCCTACCCTCCCTTCTCTGCTCAGCACACACCGTTCTGATTCCTTGCTGAGTCTTTCTTCTCAACTGTGGTTCCAGCTCTCTGTCTGCTCGGAGGCCTCCCCTCCATGTCATGAAGAACCAGTTCCTCATTTCAAGAGCTCAGGGTTTGTTCCCAACCCTTGGGAAACTGTTGCCCAAACCGCGAGCCCTCATCTCCCCTCCCCACACACTCTGGTGTGCAGTCTCCACACCAAACCGGGGAACAATTATTCCTTAAATGTATGTTAGCCCGCCCCTCTGCTAGCACTTATTTCATTCAAAGTAAGTATCTTCCACTGAAGAAAGGCATAAACTACACTTTGTTCACTTAAGAAGTCAGAGAAATGAAAGAAGAAAATAAATTACCCATAAACCTTCTTTTAAAACCTGCCAGCCGCTGCTCATTGTAATACAAAAGAGATGAATGTCCATGAAGGCTCAGCTACTCCATCTTCAGATCACACAGAGCTCAGACAGAGTCATACTACAGACACAGAGACACAGACACACAGGACAATGCCAGGGGAGCCTTACACTACTAGGAGCAGGCATGCACTATACCACATCTTCAGGGAGTTCGAGCATCTTCCAGTATGTATGAAGTGAGAGCAAAGTTAAAAACACAGCAGGGCAGAGATTAGTAGTAGCAGCAGCAGCCACTGTGTGGTTCAAGACAGACTGAGAGACTGATGCTAGAGCTCAGGGAACACCCTCCCATCAGGAAATAGCATGAAGACAATTGTCTTAGTCAGGAAACCAGTCGCAACCAGGAAAAAGCATTAGATACTTGCCCCTTTCTTCTATCCTTGAATCTCTGGCAGTGTGGTCCAAAAGGGTAGTCTAACCAGCTGTGATAGGATCATGGGGACTGTGCCTAGGGAGCTCACTTTGGCAATGCATTCTGCTGGGTACTTCAGCCATCAGGGACAGAGTGGAGGAGAGGATTAGTACTTAAGTGGTGTGGTTCAATGGGAACACAGCACAGAAAGTGATTCTTCTCATTGAGATAGTGTCTTGCGCATCCCAAGCTGGCCTCGAACTTGCTGCATTACTGAGGATAACCTTGAATTCTCTTATTTTCTTGTGTCAACCTCCCAAGCATTGGGAGTGCAGGTATGCACCACAATACCAGGCTTATGCAGTGCTAGGGATCAAAACCAGAGCTTTGTATATGCTAGACAAACAGTCTACTGACTGAGCTGCAGCGCTAGCCGAGAGAGTGTGGTATCTTCTCGCATTCCCACGTTGGCATTCGCATGGCAGCCTCATTGTGATGCCCCTTTAGTTCATCATCAGACTTCTAAACCAAAGCCCACAGTGACTGGAGCCTTCCACCTGTTTGCATCCATTCCCTGCAAGTCCACCTTCTTACTGACCAGGAGAAATACCCTAGGAACTGCACTGAGAATTTCTCAGGACGTGGTGGTGAATAGGCCAGGCAGCGTGCTCTTGAGGTGTTCCTTACAGGACAGTCGCAACCTTCAAGTGGGACAAACACAGCAGCCACTGAACTCACAGTGGAAGGACAGGCATGGTGGGTGGTCCTCAGCTTAGAAGACACCATTGTCCTCAGCACTATGGGACAAAAAGTGGGGAGCTTAGAATGAGACATTTTCCTCATCTATTTAGTTGGACCTAAATACTATCCCTACTTCCACAACAGATACACGTAAACACACAGACCTAAACAGCACACACCATACCATACACATATACAACACATACCATATTCCACACATCATATATACACACACATAGTGTACATAACATACACACAAATTTACTCCACGCACATACACGTATACCATGTATAAACTACATGTTACATTTACTACGTATGCGCAAACACACGTATACCACACACACCATACACATGCACACACAGCACCCAACACCACACATTCACACACCTCTATATACTACACATGTGCTGTGGTTTCCATAAAGCCAAAGCTAGGGCCGTTTGTCATCACTTTCCATCACAGGCCCTGCCAACACGGAACAATCAATTTCATCTCTGCCTGATCACTGCCTTTGTGGATTCGAGATTTCCTCTTTATCCCTGGTACCCTGTGATTAGTGTGCACGGGAATATTGCCAAGAGCCTCTGCACCCAGCTTGTGCCTCAGTTCCTGCGGAGGGTTGGCCTAATACACTCAGATTTTGTGGAAAATCATACCACCCCACACAGAGGTATCAAGGACAAACTTCCCTTCTTCTGGAAGAGCTTCCAGTTTTTGTTGTTCTGCATCTCAGACGTTGCACACAGTCACTTGATGTTTCCTGCGCTGATGCTTCCATCTCTTGGTTTCTGTCCCCAACTCTGGATGGTGGCATGTCCACTGTGCTCATGGAATCCTGTTCCCTCCACCATGGAGTGAGTTCTTTGTGAGCCCTTCTCTCCAAATCCCTGGTCTGGTTCTTCCTCCTCACACCTGAATAGCCTCCATGTGCTCCTAACAGGGCCCACTGCATCAGCTTTCCTGGGCATCTGCTGGTTCCCACTCACATCCCAGAGTATTCCTCTCGAAATCCCTCAGTTAGTCCATCTCATGTTGTCTTGAAGACCACATCCTAAGGACAGACTCCAGGGCCTCCCCCTCTGTTTCTCTCTTCCCATTGCCCCTCTCCTTCTCTCCCCTTTCCTCTTTCACCCACTGCAGCCATGCCCCTGGTGGGCCTCCTGATATACTGACCACACTGACCCATCCAACCCATAAGACTTTCCTAGCCTCTGGGACATTCTTCTCTTTGGTTCAGGGACTCCTTCACCAGTGCCTTCAAGAGTGCCTCTCTATAAACGCCACAGAAGCTCATACCTCCAGGCACTCGCCACCCTTGCTTGACTCTATTGCTATTGTTAGAAGTCAACCCTTAGTGCCCTGTAACTGAGGCATCACCCTAGGGCTTCTTGCTAGCCTCCCTGAACTACTGCAAGGCTCAGGGCTCAAGGAAAAAGAGTCTTCCTTTTTCCACCTTGCATTCCACAACCATCAAGCACATGGCCTGAAGTACTACTCAGTGGGAGTCTCCAGCAGCCAAATAAGTATTTTATGCCTGTGTGGCTAGCTCAGGTAACTGCCCTGTAGCCAAAGCTTTGCAATTCCACTCTCCTGTGGGAGCCTAATTTCCATCGCTCCAGTGTTAGGACCAAGGCCCACAAAGAGTTAGAAGCCCATGATGTCAGCACTTGTGGGAGGCGTTTGCAGACCGGATGTTTCTCTCAGGCAGGAGGGAAACACTTGGGACTGTCACTTGAAGGCTAAGAGACTTGCATTTGGTTGAGTCAGATTATGGGTAGCCAAGGACCATAACAAAGAAGCTGTGCGGTGATGTGGTGTGTCCTTATGAGCTAATAGCAAATGTGACCACACTGAGAACAGAAGACAGGGAACTCTAATGGGAAACTGTGTGTCCATCGGACAGGACAGTGAGAGGGAAGGGCAGCCAGAGAAGGGCCACCACCCCAAGAGACAAGGGCTAATGATTAGATCTGCTGGGGAAAGAGAAGAGAGAGGCGGGGAAACCCCAGAGAGCTTAGTGACAGGTGAGCCGTCTGTCTAGAAAGGTACATGGAAGCAGTCCCCTATGACTGTGGGAAGGCAGAGACCCTGCCCCATTATACTAGGCCAGTGTGGAGGAGAGAGAAGGCCACTTGCAGAGACTCAGCATGAGCCACCCAGGCAGATAGAAGAGACCTAGTGCTGTGAACACTGACTATTTTTACCCTGTAATCTTTCCCTTCTGATTTCCTCTTAGAATTTATATAGGATCTTTCAAAAGTCACCCTGTCACCTCAGAGATAAGAAGAACCAAGAAAATGGGATTTTAGAGGGGCAGTGGGACCTCCTGGCATGTCCTGGTGGGGGAGGCACAGGGCCAAGGCAGGGAGCTCCCTGGGGAGGGAGACACACTTGCCACACTGCTGGGGGAAATGTCATCTCTTCTCACCTGGAGTTTTCTCTTCCAGACTGGGGTTGCTTCTGAACCTCAGCTGAAGGACTTCCATCTAGCTGTTCTTTACAGTCACCAGCCCTTTCTCAAAGGTTGGGCTGCCCTCTACCCTAAACTCCTGGCCTGCTCCAGTGAAGAATCTCTGGAATGTGGAATACCAGCCCTTCTCAGCACATCAAGTATGAGACCAGGTTTTAGGGCAAGAACATAATAAATGCATTGGACACAAATCTCTAAGTAATAAATTCATTGTTTTGGGTCACTGGACACACTTTCATTTATTCAAGACACAACATTTCTATATAGCTCAGGCTGGCTTTGTACCCGAGACCCTCTTACTTCTGCCTCCCAAGTTGAAAAGATTACAGGCATGGCATGTGCCACCATACTTGTCAGCTTCCTGGTTACTAATTTTATGAAACATATGATTTTGGAAGCCAACATAAGAGAGCTAGAAGGTTTCTCAGCTTACCATGACTGCCTGCAATGGTACCATGACTTAAATCGGTATTTGAGTTCAGTGCTATGGTTCGGTTGTGGTGTGTCCCAGAGTATCAAAGGCTGGAAGAAGGTTTCCCAGTATTTCAGCACTGATGTAACAGGGCCAGAGTGCACTGCACTGGTTTCACTGGTCCTGACTTGTGAGGCTCTGTATTGCCTTTGGGATCCACCAGCAAGGAGGATGCAGCCCCCAACGGGTCCAGGAAACATGAGCCCAAATAACTTCCTTTTATAACTTTCCCATGTGTAGCGTTGCATGACTAGCAACCAAAACTGGTCAAAGACCACAGAGAATGCCCATTAACTCACTGTAATGAATGCCCTGCAGGTCTAAGTAGTTCCAATGCCTCCTCAAGAAACCTCCCCAACCAGGTCCAGCCTCCTGGCTCAGGAAATCTGATAGTGCTGGCTATCATCCCTGAAGGAGGCAGATGAGTCTCCACCGGGTTCCACAGCCACTAACTGACGCCACTAAGTAAGTGACAAAGCCAGGGTTGAAATAATAATAGTCAAAGCATGAAACCCACTCTGATACAACCCATACTACCACATGGAATCACCCGGAATTTCCCAGATGTTAACACTTTCATATTCTTTAAGACTTAGGGCTTTATTTGGGAAACACCAGGGAAGAGGGGGTGGCGAAGGAATGTAAGAACCAGAGATTGGGGGGGAGTGCTATGGACTGCTGACCTCTCCACATGGCATGGCTGTCCCATGATGAACTCACCACAGCTGTGGTTCCCTACATAAGACCTGCACAAGTCCCAGCCAGTTAAGAGTTCCCCAATAAGGACTGGAGAAGTGGCCCAGCAGTTAAGAGTGTGCACTGCTCTCAGAGAGGGTCCGAGTTTGCTTCCCAGCACCCATGTCCAGAGGCCAGATATAACACCAGCTCTAGGGGTTCCAATGCCTGTGGCTTCTTCAGGTACACACATACACACACACACACACACACACACACACATACACGCATACACACACACACGATATACACATGCACACATGTGCATGCAGACATGCACACACATTTTTTTTATTCCAACATTGACAAGGGAGGACTCCTGAGGCCCTCTCCTGTGCTGAGGGTAGTCAGCAGTGATGACTACTTATGGAGGGAGAGTTGCTTCTCTTTCTCTTTAATTTCCTGTCAGTTTATTTTCTTTTATTCTTCTCTCGTACGATACAACTCCACCACAGTCTCTTCCCTTGACTCTTCCCAGTGCCCCCACCTCCCCTCTCCCCCAGATCCACTCCTTTTGCCTTCAAAAGAAAAAAGAGCAGGCCTCCCAGAGTTATCAACGGAACATGGCATAACAAGTTATAATAAGACTAGGCACAAACCCTCATGTTAAGGATGGACGAGGCAACCCAGTGGGAGGAAATGGGTCCCAAGATCAGGCAAAATAATCAGAGATACCCCCACTCCCACTATTAGTGGTCCCACAAGAACACCCAACTACATAACCATAATATATATGCAGAAGACCTAGCTCAGACCCATGCAATCTTCATGATTGCCGCTTCAGTCTCTGTAGTCACGTTTCTTTATGAGTGTAGCAACTGATCGATTCCCCATGTCCCAGGGGATGACCCCATGCCACATGTGGGTAGCAGTGATCGGACTTGATAGGTTATAAACAAATAAATAATTATAAATGGGCATGAGGTTGGGAGGAAGATGAGATGGGGGTCTCTAGGGGAGATGGATGGAGGAGTGAGGGGTAGGTATAATCAAGATACACCATACACATGTATGAAGGAGTGAGCGGTAGATACAATCAAAATACTCCATATACATGTATGAAAACATTGAAAATTAAAAGAAAGGCCCAGCGTCCTTAGTAGGATTATTTCTAAACTGCATCTTTTCCTATAGTCCCTCAGTTCACCCTGGAAATGATCCTTCCCTCTACTTACCAAACACACGTTCATTAATCTGTTCTTACTTTTTCACGTAAAGGTTTTTATATTAAAAAAAGAATATCAACTAATATTTTCACTGAGGAGAATCTGAAGTAGAAGGAAAAATATTTCTAGTATTTTCTTATTTATTATTCATTCATTCATTCATTTAGTTTTCTATTTTCTGAGAAACCAAAAATTTCTCAGGAGAGAAGAGAAAGAAGCCTCTTGAACAATTGCCAGTCACTGGGTGCCTGGTTATTTGGTGGAGGGAGAAAAGCTGGCAGGATTCTGCACCACCTAGAGTACCCATCAGTAGGATGCAAGAGCTGCTCTCTGTGACACTAGTGAGTAGTGAAAGATGTCCTACAAACCTTGCATAAGGAAATCGGGTGACTCACCTTAGAAACGCTGAGTCAGCTTGGTATCTATGCTTTGCAGTTCAAGTTGGCAACTGTTAGATGTTTGGGAAAGGCTTCTGTGTACGGTGCCCCCATTGGCCCACACTGTTGGGCAGCTGAAGCATCCCCAAAGCAGCATTGGGCATTGGTAGGGATAACAATAAATAAAACTCATTTAGACTCTAATAAGTGTCAGTTGCACAGCTTTTTAGAGTTTTTGTGAAGCTGATAAGGACAGATAAGCTGTGGTACATATGGTCACGGTGCCGAAAGCAAGCATGAACCAAGCCACGATGAATTCTTCTGAGTGGCCGGGACTCTTGTAGGGCACCAGCTGGACTTGCCAGTTTACTAATGATGTAGAGGGCAGTGCCTAGACACGATCAGCTTAAAAATTCAGCTTTCAAAATTGTCCAAGAGACTAGCAAAAAAGAGCTATGTGCTCTTGCTTTTGTAAAAGGCCTTGATGCTCTCCAAGCACCTTCCACCCCACATTGCTACCTCGGTATAGTGGGAGAAGAAGGGCTGATTTCATCAGCTGCCCTCTGACATGTAGCTGTAAACTAATGTCATGCCACAGAGAAAGACACAATACAGAAAGGTGAGAGAACTCTCACTTTTGGAAAGGAATGAGGGCGGCGCCTAATATCTGATGGGTGGTTCATAGACGCTGCATGGCACATACAAGGCTGCTTCACAAGCTCGGCTTATTTTAAAACCCACGGCAGTTCAATGACTTAAGTATTGCACTCTTATTCTCAAGACAAGGAAATAAAGAGGGCTTTATTACTCAACTTATTGTTTAATAAATGTATTCTCTTCTTCTAAGGCACTGATATCTCCATCTTACTAAAATCTGCCAGCAGCTTCTCAGGAGAGAAGATAAAGAAGCCTTCTGAATTTTCACCAATTACCGGTCATTTGGTGGAGAGAGAAAAGCTGACAGCAGCCCACAGCCACCTAGAGTACCCACTGGCAGGACACAACAGCCGATATTTGTGACATTGGTAATATATATTGTATGTCACAGCTAACTAATGCACGAATTTATCAATTCTATTAAGATCTCTCATTCTCTTATCAGAATTTGTGCACTATGCTAGGCACTGGCAAAGGATCTCCCCACCCTGTCATCTGATCGCTGCCTTCATGGGTGGAGTTATAAATAGGCAATTAAAATGCAGAGTCAGGGAGAGCACCATTGCAGGCAGAGTAAACAGCGTGAGCAATGATCTGGAGGTGAGAGGCAAGATGGCTCGTTTAATGAACTGAGAGTAATTGGTTGTGGCTTCAACAGAGGATTAATGGGAGCAGGGAGTTGAGACGTGGCTGGGAAGACATCCCTTGGGCCAAGGGGGGCATTTGTTCTCAGTCCCGTGAGAGGTTAGACACTTGGTTCTCAGAGAATTGGTTGGTACCAAGCCAGGGAGTGATGGCAGAGGGTTCCAATTGCCTCAGGATCCACAGTGGTAAAATGAGAACAGAAGCAGAAAAAGTTGGGCTAGGTTAGAAGCTCCTGAAATGATTGGGCAAAAAGCACATTTTTAAAGTAAAATACTGTGGCGAAGATACATAAAAGACATTCTAGGTGGACTTCACTGTCTTTAAGTACCTAGTACCCAGTACTCTTGGTGGACTTCACAGTCTTTAAGTACCTAGTACCCAGTACTCTTGGTGGACTTCACTGTCTTTAAGTACCTAGTACCCAATACTCAGGATGGATCCTGGCAGCAGCAGATGTTCAGTGTGTATCCATCAGCAACAACGGGAAGACAGCCATTGCACTGCCGTGCATAACCCAACACGTGTCTTTTCTTTAGTGGTTTCAGTGAGACCATGAAAGCAATGCTAGACACTAGCTGGGGAGTTACAAACCCCTGCTCTGCTGTTGCACCAAGGAACACGCTCAGCTTGCAGGGAAATGACTGCAGATGGGCGGGATGATAACCTAACAAATCCTGGGATGAGAACTTTGCACGTGAGTGGGTAGGATGGGGAGCAGAGGATCGCCCACAGCAGAAGCCGCTGAAAGGCAGAGTTCCCTTCCAGCAGCTCATGGCGGCCCTACAGGCATAGGCAGGTAGCCATGCTTCCTCTGAGAGCAGTTGGTAGGGCTGCCTTCTGCTTGTGTGTGTTCCAGATCACATGAACTCACGGCACATCCCGTGGCCATGCCAGAGGGACAGCTGCCCCCTTCCATGGTGCGGGTTCTCCATGCTATCTCAACAGTAGAATACAACAGATACAGTAAAATGGGCTGAGCCTGAGTCTCAACTCAAGACTTTGGGCTGACCGTCTTACTTCAACTTGTGTATCAGGATGTTTAATTATTGCCAAGGTTATGTTAACACACTGTGGGAACCACCACCATGGTCCTGACAAAATATCTTCTGTAGCTTTTCTGGGTTCTGGGTCACACTGCCTGCTTTCTCAAGTCTAGATGGTCCTACATCCAGGGCCCTAATTCATTACTCTGCCCCATTGCAGCTTCTGAGAAACTGAGTTCAGGTTGGTAACTGATCACCAAAACGTCTCAGGGTGGAATGCCTGCCTGAGGTCCCCATCCTCAAGGCCATCTCAGTTTCCTCCTGTTTTGGCTCAAATCACATACGGATGTGGTTTTCTATACCCATCACCCTTTACAGCATCCAGAAACCTGGCTATGCAAACATGTAGCAGGTGCAGAGAACAAAGTAGGTTCTAAAGATACACCAGTGTGAGCCAGAAGGTAGATCAGATGCTATCAGGATCCTTAGCCAGTCCTGCTGTGGCCCTGCAGGTGATGTCACAACTCTATGTCCATGAACCATGAGCTGGAGCCCATCATTCTAGACCACACTATAAAAGAGATGCTAACTTGGGCCTGGAACAAACCTCCTGGTAGCTGTGAAGAGCTCCAAGATTCTTCTTTATTATTCTTGCTCTGTGTGTCTTTCACATCATGTATTTTTGATCCATTCATTCCCTGTCCCTTTACGTCTATCCTCTGCCCCGCACCCTCCCAAACAAAACAAAATTCAAAAGAAAAACAAAAGAAAGAAAATAAAATGAAAAAAAATAGAAATAGGGAAAATTAAAAAAAAAAAAGATCTCATCATGGAAGCTGCAGTGACCCAACAACTTAAGCTGTATACCCCTTTGTCCACACATCTCTACTTGCAAGTGTTCATTACAAAGAGTCATTGGTCTGGTCTCTACTACATGACTGATGCTAGGCCCCCACTAGGACTCTTTCTGGACATCCCGCTGCCACCCTGTGTTGTGGAGATCCTGCAGTTTGAGGTCTGTGGGTCAGATCCCTTCACATGATCCAACAGATCGTAGATGGGGTGGATGCTGAGGTAGGTCAAGTCATAACCCTAGGTCTGAATCTGGGCAGCTGTAGGGTTGGTCCACCAGATGAAAAATGGGGACATATCTGCTATGATCACAATTTTGGGGCCGAATCACCCACACTTCTGCTAACAGGGTTGGCTCTATTGTACCGTGCTGGTGAGGGGCAGGGCCTGCTGTCCTGAATGTTGCAGCTATGGGGGTCAGGGACAGCGCTCCAGCTCTTATGATTGCAGACCAGCTCTGCCATCTGCCCCAGGCATTGGTGGGCAGAGAGAGAGGGCAACCCTTCCCGCCCCTGCCATCTCACAATAGATGAGTGATGGGGACAGCTCTCCCTCGTTCACAGCTTCAGGGCTGGCTCACCCATCCCTGCGCCAACAGGGTTGGCTCTGTTTTTACTGCCCTCACGAGGGGCAGGGCCTGCTCTCCTGAATGTTGCAGTTGGTGGGGGTCAGGGATGGCTCTCCCACTCTTGCAACCACAAGGCCAGCTCTCTCGCCTGCCCCAGGCATTGATGGACAAAGGGGGGCATCTCTCCCTATCCCATTTAGTTATGTGCTAGATGAGGGGTGGGACTGGGTTTCCCAGGCTCACGTCTCTGGGCTTGGCTCATCTGCGCTCTCATCACAGGGTCATATCTCTGCTGTGCTGCCCAGACAAAGTCCAGGGCTCACAAAAGGTGTCAGTGCCCACTCCCTTCTTCCCTCATCTTTTCAGATATGCTTCTGTCCATAAGACCTAAACCATTCTCCCTGTCTGTCCTCTCTCTCTCTCTCTCTCTCTCTCTCTCTCTCTCTCTCTCTCTCTCTCTCTCTCTAATAGTGCCCATCTGGCTGGTGCTGTAAGGTAGTGAGTGAGACTGTGTTTTCTCCTTGAAGCCCAGGGTGGGCAGCCCCAGGCCTGTGTGTTGTAACCTGTCTCATTCAGGTTACCATGATGCTGGGCTGGGCCATACTTCCTTATTACAAGGAGATCGTTGTAGTGCCCAAATGCCCAACTCCTGGTTGGTGCAATTGACCATGTTTGGCGTGGAGTGGGTACTTGTCTGGAGTTCTGTTGTGGGTAGGGTTAGATTCTCTGCCTCTGTTTCATTACCAATTCAGGCCCGGCTTGAGCCTGTGGCTCCTGCCTGATTGTTGAGCTCCAAGATTCTTAAAACTGGAATTCAAATCCCAGAATCACTTGACCTCCAAGATACACATCTTCTCCACCAAAGAAGGAAAGTGAATTCACATAACTTCATTTAGCCTTTCTCATTGCCCTCCACACGTGTTCTGCATCAGTCTCCACACAGGATGAAGAAGCCAAGTTCTATGGAGGTTGTCAGTGTAAAATCACCACTCCCTACAGCTTGTCATTTTCAGTGTCTTGATTTCCAAAACCTCTCCTCTGACCCCTACATGCGTCTGGATCATTAACTCGAGAACAGTGGTCCTTACCCTTCTAAAGGCTGCAATCCTTTAACACAGTTCCTTGTGTTGCGGTGACCCCTAACCAGGCATGCTCCCTTGAGCTAAGTCTGAGCCAATGACTCAGTCTCCATTCTTTATTTTTTAACAGACTTAATTCAGCTTATTTTTTTTTATATAAAAACCCTTATGTGGTAGTCATAGCTGGTGCCCTCAGAACAGAGACTGCGGTGTGGGTTTTTTGGAAGATGATCAATGAATTCCTAATGAGCAAATTGGTGAACACAGTCTCCTTCAAGAGGTTGAGGGTCAGGTAACTGTAGGTGGCCTTAGCAAAGTTGCCCAGGTGGCAGTGCAGCCCCTGGCTGATGTGGAACAGTCATCAATACTGACCATCAATGGTAGCTTCTTGGGCACAGGAGCAGAGACTATGTCAGTGCCTCTGGGGACAGGAATGAGAAGCACCAACACAGAGCCACAGCGGCCTGTCACTTTGCACGGAACAGTGTGGGGCTTGCCAATCTTGTTCCCCCAGTAGTCTCTCTCACAGGGACAATGGAAATCTTGGCTAAGATGATGGCTTCTCAGATGGCAGTGACTACCTCTCTGGAGCATGGAACACCAAAACAAATATGACCATGGCAATCCCCAATAATAACAGTCTTGAAGCTGGTCGGCTGTCTGCCTCTGCACTGGCATAACCATTCCAATAATGCGTGGCACATTTGGACAAGTCACGTGACAGCACCCCCTTAGAGCTGCTCTCTCTCCGGCTCTGCCTCACCTCTAGACTCGGCTTGGCCGCCATCCTCTTCTCTGTGTTCCTCTCAAGGCGGCTCCTTCTGAACCATAACCTTGAGTCTCACCTGTGCGCTGCTGACCTACATCTGCCTCTTACTTTGGCAATATTCCTGGCACAGCCTGATGTTACCTGCTCCCTAACAGGACTTCTGCTCATTGGCTAACAGACATTTCCAACTAAGCTTCAAAAGCAGACTTTTCATCCCTAAATCAGTCTTCACTGTCACCCCCAGCCCGGCAGATGACACCACCATTCAGCGCACCTTTAGCAAAACTTAATCATGTTTATTTCTCCCTTTCCCTCAGATGGATGCGCCATCCCGTCTGTCAATGGGTTCTTGTTCCAGGCAAGGCCCCCATCCTTACTTCTACTGTTATCTGGATTACGGCCACAGCACGCTGCCGTAATCATCCTCCCCCATCCCTTTGTGGTCCAATCACTGCACAGCCAGGCTCTGAAATGGACTCAGTTGCTTCCTTGATCAAAGTCCTTATTGCCTCATATCCTGTCACCCTAGCAATGCAACTTTCACAGCCTCCATCCAGGACCAGTGACCTCTGAGCCCACGGCCTCTCCACTCCTCTCATCAGATCAGTTTTGATCAAACCAGCCCTGGTGCCGAAGCCAAATATACCCACTGATCCCAGTTCCAGGTCACCAGCCTCCCAGCCAGCTGACCACAGGTCACCAGCCTGAGGATAGCCTCTCTGCCCTCTCCCCACTGCCCCCACCTTCTCGTTTCCTTGAAGTGTGTGCGTTGAGGCTCCAACCAACACCATGCATTTCCTTTGTCTAGCTCATGCATGTTTACAGAACAGGGTAACCTGCCCTTTCAGATTTGGTTTGAGGTTTTAACTTATCTTTTCTCACATTCCAGAACCTAGAAGATTTTCTAGCATACACATGTTAACCCACAGAGAAATCACAGACACCAGAGAAACGCAAGTTAAAACTATGTTGAGATGCCATCCCACCAACCAGAAGGACTCTTACTGAAAAGAGTGACAAGAAACGCTGGCAAAGATGTGGAGAAAGAACACTTACACACCGCTGGGGAGAGCATAAACTTGGAAACCTGTATGGAGTGTCCTCTGAAAATTACAAAAGCAACTACCACATGATCCAGCTGCCTGCCTGGGTATAGACCCCAGGACTCAAGGTCAATGCACCACAAAAGTATTTGTACATTTATTGCTGCACACACCCCAAGGGCCAAGTTGTAGAACCAGTCTCCTTGTCTATCAGATGGATGAAAGGGTGGTATGTGTGTGCCATGGGGTTCTGGTTGGCCATGAGGAAGAATGAAATTCTGCCATGTGGAGGAAAATTGATAGAATGGAAGATTATAGGATTAGACAAAATAAACCAGACTCAGAAACCCAGAATAACAAATATCGCATAATATTGCATGTTTCCTCATGTGTAGAATATAGATTATATATGTTTGCGCGCACACACACACACACACACACATAGAAACATATGAAGGGAGGGAAATGGAGCAGAGGGGAGACAGTAAAGAAACTGAGGTTCTAAGGATGCTCAGGGACAGAGGCAAGGTGAGGCCCGAGGTCCCAGAACATCCTTGGTTATTTGTCTCAGTGGTACCCTGATTACAGGATTTAGATAGTGAGCCTTGCCTCTGATCATGATGCCTGCATACCTGGCAGTGTGTGATTATCCTGAACATGTGGCATCTCCATGCCAAAGTAAGTCCGTAATGATGCACCTAAAGGAAAAGCAGAGAATAGCATTGAAGTAAAGCGAGAGCTAAGAAAGCAACCGTGGATGCACTGCAAGGCCTTATAACATATATCCAGTACCGCCGCACACACTTGGGACTGGAATCATGGCTCTCCTGTCCACTTTGTCATCTCCTCAGCCTGGAGCTCTGTGGACTCTCTGAAGGTATGGAAGGAAGGCGGGCTTTATCCTGTGCCTGGGACTTTGTGAGGAGCAAGTGAGGCTGCCCCAGCAATACTGAATCAACAGGCCAGTGTGAGACAGCACCATCCCCTGGGTGACAGCCTCCCTCCATGTTGCCCACCAGACAGGAGAGCATCCCTCTACCACTGTGAACCTGGTGAGTGAGGCTTGGGTGGATGAATGGACAAGTAACTAGAGCTCACACCTACTTCCCATGTGCCCTTCCACCATCCAGATCTACCCTCCCTGCCTCTTGTAACCTTCTTCCTCACACTGTGCCCTGAAATGCTTCCTGGGGACTGATGGGATGCCCTTCCCCATCTGAGCCACTTCTGCAAGCAGAGGGCATCTCGTCCTCACATGCAGCTTCTCCCTGTGTTGGGAGGGCCAGGGGCCTGCACCCCACTGCTTATCAAGCTACCATCTTCTGAGACTTTTACTGGTCTGTAGGTCCTATTGGTGGTAGCATGAGGGCCAGGTAGATTCTGAGGATAGAGGGAAGTCTGGGTATTTTATCAAGAGTGGGCTATCTGAGGCAGGAACACCTAATACCTTAACTTTTAATAGCTGCTTCCTAGGTGGCTGTGCACTGGGGACAAAAGTCACCAGTGACCCATAGTGTCATTCACTGTGATACATATATGTGTACATAGTGCTGATGTACACACACACACACAGTACACAAATGTTTGTGTACAGTGCATACTATCTCCGGAAACATGGGCCATACCACAGAGATTACTCACATACATTATCATACACACTCACACACCAAGCTATGTTTTATCTCTGCTTCTTGACCCTCCTCTCTTCTGCTGTGTTTCTAGCTCACATTTGCTCTGCTACCTCGGTTCTATCTTGTTTATATGTACCAAGCCAGGGCAGCTGCACATGGGTCAACCTTGGAGGCAGAGGCCTTTGATGGTTGTAACTATGTGGTTTCCTCAATCATCCTATAAAGCTGTTGAATCCCAGCAAAGTCATTTGCAGAATATCAGAGAGAACAGAGACCTGGGATGGGTGAGGTCGGGACAGAAGCTTATTCATGGGTCACAGATGAAAGTTCAGGCCAGGCAATGCAGTAACCTTGTGAGTCCCAAACCTGTGAGAGACTGCTACAGAGCACGGCATGGCTTCATGGAATACGGGGAGAATTCTGCTTCTACCTTGCATGAGCCAAGCATTTTTGTCTTCTCCAAGCTTAGCTTTGACCTCACAGAAAATAAGAATACCTTACGGCAGAGAAGAGAAAACACTGAGTCCTCACAGAGGGTAGCATGACAGGAAATATGGGTATCCCACAGCAGGGAACAGGAAATATGGGTATCCCACAGCAGGAAATGGGAACTATTGGCATCCTACAGTATACAACAGGAAACATTGATTCCTTAAAGAACAAATAAACACAGCAGCTCCCATGCTTGACCACACGGTACCTTGCATAGAACAAATGCTCCTTTTGGGAATTTGACAGATCATCTCACCAGCACATTCAGAAAACAGAAGAAAAGCATCTTAGAACAGAGGGAAGGGGAGAAATCAAATCCGTGGGTGGGAGGGTCAACAGCTGCCCTCTGTGTTGTCTACTTGGTGTGTCAACTTGACATGAATTGGCTGCAGTCACTTTAGAAGTTGAGAAAATGTTCCTACCAGGTTGGCCTGTAGGCAAGTCTGCTCTACATCTTCTTAGTCGATGATTGATGGAGGAGGGCCCAGCTCACTGTGGGTGGTGCCATCCCTGGGCTGGGTGCTATAAGACAGCAGGCTGAGCAAGTCATGAGGAGCAAGTCAGTCAGCCATACTCCTCCATGGCCTCTGCTTCAGTTCCTGCTTCCAGATTCTTACCTTAAGTTCCTGCTCTGGTTTCCCTGGGCGACAGGCTACAAAATATAAAATGAAATAAAGCCCTTCCTCCTCAAATAGCTTTTGCTCATGGTGTCTCCACAGGAATAGGAACCCTTACTTACATGTTTATAGTAGCATAATTCACAAAGGCAAAGACACAAAAACAGCCTTGTTATCAGTGGGTACATGGACAATTAATATGTATGTATGTATATAAACATATACATCTGAATATGTGTATGCAGCTTTCTCAGCTTTTACTCCACAAAGGGGATTCTACTGAAATCTGCTAATATCTGTGAATGAAAAATTGACCTTCCCCCTTTGCCCTGTTTCTACCAACCACTCACTGTAAACTCCCTGCCCTGCAAATGGCTTGGGTCTGCCCCCAGGTGCTTTCCGAAGCCCTGCGCATACCTGGGTTAAGACAGATGCCTGTCTCCTTTCCTTCACAGCTCAGCAAAAGCACCCAGGTCCTTCCCAAAGAAGGAAAATTCTGGATTTGGAATCACCCCTATTTAGAATTTCTGGGCAGAGAGTCAGTGGTCTCTGTCTTACATCTCTCAACAGGACACGGGATGAGATCTGTCTACAGCCAGGGACCAGCTACAAAGTGCTAGTAGCTGTTGGAAACCGAGAATCATAGTTTGTAGGCCCTAATCAAGGAACATGTTATCTGCCTTACCCCTTCCAGTCTCTCCAGACACCTAGGAGAGCCCCTTCTCCCTTGTGCTGTCTCTGCCTTCATGAGACAAACATCACGTCGGTCTCTGCAGAGACCCAGTGAGAGCGAAGGAAGTGAGGCACACGCTAGGCAGCTCTCTGGGAATCCA
Organism: Ondatra zibethicus; assembly: GCA_004026605.1. Lineage (NCBI taxonomy): Eukaryota > Metazoa > Chordata > Mammalia > Rodentia > Cricetidae > Ondatra > Ondatra zibethicus. The sequence goes on from PVIU01001239.1 coordinate 60,479, forward strand.
TCACTTGATGAGCAGCTACTTCTGTCTCCACTGTGGTGGCAGAAACACAGTATGTGTCCAATATTCCATGGTCAGTGACTTCAGCTCTGGGGGACACAGCGGAGACACAGGACATAGGCAGTCAAAAGGATGGAAGCCATGAAGAAGTCTTCAGGGCACTCCAAATGCACATTAATATCATGTCCCCTTAATTCTCACATCGATGGCAGCTGGTCCTTGAACATATGGTGGAAGGTCACGTGTAAGGCTATGTGCCACAGTGTACAGAATGGCAGATGACAGCAGATAGGGAGGAGAAACAAGACACTGGGAAAAAATCTGGGAGTAAAGAAGATGAGGGTCTGTGTCCTAAGAGATGAGGGAAGTTTTCTGAATAGGGTGACACCAGGAATATCCCAGAGTCTCAGTGGTGGGGACTCCTACTGACCTTGCTAGCAACCCCTTGAGATGACAGGGATGCAAGTGAGCAAACTTAGACATCATTTAAGGGGGTGACCATCCTAAGAGCTGTAGTGTGTATGACCGAGAGTAGCCCCACATGTGCGGGCTGTGGGCTGGATAGCACCTCAATGTCAGAATTAAGAAGAGCAGGGCATTTTTGCTGCCTTCTGTATTAAGTTCTCTGTGACACACATCTTGGACCGACCAATTGGCTGTCGTAGAAAGAACCTGGTGGCTGTTTCAAGACTTGATCTTCCTAAGCCTCAGTTTCCTCGTTTATTAAAAAAAAAATCACAGGAATTATTCTTTTACCTACTAATTCCTAAGTATACTGGTGAACTAGTAAGATACTATCCATGAATATATTGTGCATGGTATAAAATGCATTGCAAAGTAAGGGCTTTTTTATAATTGTACAAATAAATGCGCACACTTACCCACTCCAGCAGCAGATGACAACTATGTAGTAATAAGTACTTGGGGGGGGGGGTGAAGGAGCTGACTCCACATCTTCTCTCCCTCAACTCCCCCACCTACCACCCCACGCCATGATTCTATTAAATGCATGCATAATTAACCTGGTATTCAACAGCCCGTTTCCTCAGTGAAATACAGGAGCATTATCATGATATATTGTGAGATTCTGCTGATTTGAGGTTGCAAAGTATGCAATTAGCTCGTGTCACTCCACATAGTTACCTGAGAGTAAATGGCACCATTCATTATGGTGTACAATGGAACATGAAAACGATAAAGGAAAACACCCCCAATTCCTTCATTACCGAGTTCAGGGACAATAAGAAGCTAATTGCAAAATTTCATTTATTTTGCAGAGTTTGTTGAACAAAAAAAAAAAAAAGCAACTCTGAGAGTTGGAAGTTTGCTTTGAGACCGTTCTTCAGTGCAAGAGACTCCCTGGGATGGAGTTGTCTGAGGCTTTGTGTCTCCGGCATCATAAGGAAATTCCATGTGATGGAGAAAGATAAAGGCTTGGAGAACATCAGTCGGGGCTGTCTGAGTTGAGTCCTGGTGACGCTTTCCATCTGTGAGCAAGCTTGGCATACATTCTGCCAGCTCCATGCCACAGTGACAATCCTGAACTCCTAGGAGGCGGGTTCTCACTGCAGGGCAATGCCAGAACTGACTCAAGTCTATGGACCTCCCACCGGATGTCTTTTCTAATGTACTCAAAACAACAAGTGACACATGCTTCGAGCCACCCTCTCCCATGTGGTCCTCAAGCTGTCCCCAGATCATGGAGTAGGGAACTGACTTGGAGACCCTCTCAGCCATCCATGACAAATTCTGGTTCTTGCCAATTTTTGTCTCATATTAATTCCATGGACCCCCAACTGCCAGGAACAGCTACGGGTCCCATGCCAGGAACACTGAGTGCTACCACACAGGCCTCACTCTCCGAGTGCACTGCTGTCATTGGGGGCTCAGTAGAGGTCACCCAGACCCTTCCAGGGATGGATGCATAGCTTGAACTTCACAACGGCCTGGGAACAAGGCTGCTTTTCGGGAGCGATCTGGGATCACTGCCTCTTATTTCTACAAGGCTACAGATTATGATACATGGGTTAAAGCCCTCTGAAACTGGAATTACTGCAAATCTCAGGCATCTGAGAACATCTTAGACCTCACCTTTAAACTCCAACTTTAAATAAGGACCTTTTGAAAGCTATTTAAATGGTGTAGAGCAAAGCCAAGCTCCTTGGCTGTCATGTTTATCTATTTATTACTATAACAAGAAAATTTAACATTACACCAGACCTTTAAAATTTTTTTCAAAGACTTTTAAATTTAACTTTCAGTGTTATCAGACCAAAAGACACCTCAACAAAGCACTGAGTTTTCGGTCACAGACTACGTGCTCAGAATGGTTAATATTCTAGCAACAATTGAGGCTCAGATTGGACCCCAGTTCTGCAAAACACTCATCAAAACCAGAAGTTAGCAACGGAGAGAATCAGAATGCTGTTTGCTGTTGATGGAACTATGGCATGGTGCAACCACTGTGGAAACCAGCACAGAAATCCCTTAGAAACAGTGTGGCAGAAGGAACTCAACCCAGTTCTCAGCTGAGCCTGGACATTAGTCCTTAGAGATAGACAACTCCTTAAGCTTAAAGAAAATAGACTCAGTTGGAAGCCTGTGGTTGGCTGTGAGGTAAGTGGCCAGTGTTGGGCAGTGGTCAATGTTGACACCCAGGCTGGACACCCTTCCTATGAACAGTGCTTATTTATCTGTATCCACTAGTGCTGGCCACTGTCAAGGTGGGTGGATCAAGTCTCCATGACTACTATTCAAAACACTTTGGTAAGCAGATAGACTTTAAAGGGCTCTGGGAAACCTGAACATGGCTTCATTACAGGTGCCTGGCTTTGATTTCACTAGCCAGTGGCCTAGTGAAAACCATGGACTTTTCTCCAGTCTGCCCAAACCAGTTTGTATATAACTGGCTAATTCCTTCACACCTCTGAATCCCGTGTTCATATCTGTAAAATGAGGGCTTGCTATAGAAAAATTCCTTCACATGATCATCCATTAATGATGAGGCTTTAGAAGGATACGTCCAATTACAGGTGGCAGAGTCCCACTCACAGCGTGAGGCATGCGATACGGGCTTCTCCTATAGAGTGCCTGGTCCCTGGCCTTTGGTGCATCTAAGAAGGACATCTGAGGGACTCATCAAACCCAAGCCCTCCCCAAAGGAAGACCAGGTTAGACCTTCCTGGCAGGGACACTGACTCTCAAAGGGCAGGGAGACAAACGGTGACAATTAGCTGTGATGTCCCCTGGTAACAGTCAATCTACAGAACACTGCTCACTTCAGCAATGAATATTTAACAAAAAGAGATGTCATCGGGACAAGCCCCCATAGCAAGGGAGTTAATATTAATGAGGCAAAAACCGAGTGTCCTTTGAACTCTTGGCAAGGACAGAGAGGCATTGATGTGGAACTCTGGGAGTCTCCGAACTGACCCTCAGCTGGAAAATACTCTACAGGAGCCTCAGGAGAAGCAATAAATATTCATTGTGGTTCTTCCCCTGGCCCAAATTCTGGGGCTTAGGTGATCCTCCTGATGTGTTTCCAAGACGATCTGGTAAAAGCCTGACTGGTTAGCAGGAGGGTCAGGAATGGTTCTGGAAAACAGCAGGGTGCCCATAAGGCCAACACTGTCCCGGAGCCCCACATCGGGTTAGGAGCAGATGGAGCTGGAGGCTGCTACGGGGAGAGAGCTGACGTGAGGCAAGCATTGCTTCCCACAGCTCTGTCCTTTCCAGTGCAGAAGATAATGAGATAGAAAAAATATATAATGGGTTGGAATTTTTCTCCACACAAAAAAAAATAAGCTTGAAAGGCAGATAAAAATAAGTGTGATAAAATTTAGATAGGGTGTTGATGGAAGTCTCACTGAGATGCTAAAACTAAGCAAGAGACCAGAAAGAAACGAAAGAGAAAGAGGATGGAGGGTCTGATGGAAGGGTCACCTGGTGAAGGAGAAAGAAGCTGATACAGGGTCACCTGGGTGGAGGAGTCTGCATGATTGAGGAAGAGGGGGAGGCCGATGGGAATTCTCCTTGAAGAGGAGAGAATGATTGAGGGTGACCTGTGAGAGGAGGGTGGGGCTATGGAGGGTCACCTGATTGAAAAGGAAGGATGATTGAGAGTCACCTGGTAGTGGAGGGTGGAGTATGAGGGAGGGTCACCCGAGGGAGAGACTGATGGAAGGTCACCTGGGGAAGAAGGGTTACCTGGAAGGGGGGAGGAGGAAAGGGATGGACACATAATTGAAGCAGAGAATGGCACGTGTAAAGATTCTGAATTAGGAAGCTGTCATTTGCTAAGACAAAGTGTCTTGTAAAATGAGCACAGGAGAGTTGTGTACAAGAGGGTAAGAGAGATGATGAGCCAGCTGGTGGTGGTGCATGCCTTTAATCTCAGCACCAGGGAGGCAGAAGCAAAAGGATTTCTGTGAGTTTGAGACCAGCCTGATCCACAAAGTGAGTTCTAGTACAGCTAGGGATGTTACATAGAAAAACCCTGTCAGAAAGAGAGAGAGAGAGGGAGAAAGAGAGAGAGAGAGAGAGAGGATGAAGCCACGGCACAGAGGACTCTATTGCTGCAGACATTTTTCTCCTAAGCATGAAAGATTTCTTAATCATAGGAGTGACCGAGTCTTAATCATGTTTTATGGAAACACATTGGTTCCATGCTAGGAATTGACTGAGGTCCAAGGCAGAGCTGAGAGGATGTTCACAGGGCCATGCATCTTCTCAGTGTAAAAGAGATCCGGGCTTGAAGCTGCAATGCAGGGAACGGTACAGGCTGCAGGCTGCAGGTGTGACCCATGGGATTTGGTGAAGCGTGGTGCTTTAAGAGAAAATAAGAAGGGAGGACACCCAGGCATTTGGCTGAGAAAGGCAAAGGATAGGGTTGTAGTTGCCTGGGATTTAAAGAAGAAAAATGTGAGAGAGAAATGTAAGAGAAATGGGGTGTGGATAAGGAAGATCTGGGTTTGGTTTGGGCATGAGATATTGAGGCCTCCTGTGTCCAAACAAGACATCAAATGAAGAGTTTGATGAATGGGTCTAAAGTTCATGGGAGGGCTAGGTTGGTATTCCTAACAGAACTGATCAATATAGACTCTACCTATGACTATCTAGATCTGAAAGGAATCAATTAAGTGTGACTGAGTAGAATTCAGATGTCCAAGGACTCAACCCCCAAAGCATCCAATTTTAAAATTCTGGAGCTATGGGGAAGGAGTTGCAGCAAAGGTGGAATCACCATGAAGGTAGAAGGAAAAGCAGGCAGGGTGTAAGCCAAGGGCCAAGTAAATAAAGAGCTTCAAGGAGGAGAGAGAAATCTACTGTTGCTATGGCTAATGTCAGGCCCAGAGAAATGGGAACAGAACTATTATTGAGTTCAATATGGTAGAGGTCATGGATGACTTTAACAAGGACAATTTTTCGGAGGTGTGCATTCAGGAGCGTATGGGAGCAGAGAAGTGGACACTAATGGATATAGGCTGCTCTTTCAAGGGTTACACTTCCAAAGCGAACCAGATAAACAGGATGATATCTGGAGGATAAAGAAATGCCAAGGGAAGTTCTTTAAGGGATAAAAAAAAAAAGTAAATCTCATTTTCTGCCATTGAAAATAAGACAGCAGAGCCAGAAATGTCGTGATGCAGGAGATGGCGCACAGAATGTGTAGAGAGGAAAGTGAGGTGGAAAGAACAATGCAGGATTCCATTTAGCTAGAAGGTACCTCATCGAGAGGGGACCTGAGTGGCTGGGCGAGTGCTGTGTGGGTGGATGGCTACATGGCTAGCTGAATGGGGGGTGGATAGGTGGATGGATGAGTGGATGGATGAGTGGGAAGACGATGAATGAATGGAGGGAGAATAAATGGGTCCGTGAATATGTCACCAAGTAAAGAATCTATAAAACATATATATGGACTATCTGGTGGCACCCAGAGCCATTGTAACATCTCTTGCACAGCACCCTAATTGTTAAGGCCCTAAGCCCCAGGGCAGTTGATAAAATGTAGCTAAGGAGCACCTTAGCCCTGACAGAGACAGAGAGGTCATACAGTGCTTTGTTGTGTTTGGAGGCCTTCCCATCTGGCATGCCATAGTGCTCCAAGCCCATATCCAGTCCCTGCTTTGTCCTCAGCAGTCATTTCTCTGAGGTTCTCATTCTTTGAAGGTAAATTCCCATGGGGATTTCCAAGGGACCAACTTTGAAAATGCAAGAAGGAATGACAGCCCAGGGAAGAAGGCTCCTTTCAGCATCTAAAAGAGTCTCCTCGGGAAATAGCTCAGCTGAACTCTTCCCAGACTGCTCTGCCTGTCCACAGATCTCCTCGACCCCATTTCCACCGAGATGGCAAAGGCAGCAGGTGTTCCTCCGAAGGAAAGCACCAGGAATAGAACCTATTGGCAAAACCACACAGTTTGTGTATCTTCTCCGGTACATAGCACTGATTTCTTGGAAAAATCAATGAATAGATAAACTACCCGGGAATAACCTAAGGTTTTCATTTATTACTTTTTTTTTCAGTAAAACAGATCTTGTTTCAAGTGGTGGCTGCCTCAGTATGCCTGCACCAGCTGGGAGCCTTGGCCCATCACCAAGCTCCTGTACTGCAGCCTCTAAAAATAGAAATGGATGTGCCTGTACCAAGGGGTCATGTGGAATGAACTAGAATGTACCCACCTAGAAAGAGCTCAGAACAATGTAGAAAATCAGTAAACACCCATTGTTCCTCTGTATGCCGCACGGAAAACAAGTATTGATTCAGCCCCCACTGTAAGAGCCAAACATGGAGTACAGGCCCTTTCCAGAGGTCCTGAGGCTTATTGGGTGGTTCTTGGAATTTTTAACCAGCCCTGCATTTACCACTGCACCCAGCTGATCTCAGGAGGGCAATACCACCAGAAACCAGTCAGATTGTGTTGCCCACAGATAAAAGATGAAGCAATAAGCAAGCCAGCTTCTGCAGTGGCCACTGGACCTGGGTTTCAGGTGACCAAGGAAATGGCCAGGCCAATAAAGAGAAAGGAAACCCACAGCCAGGGCACCCACCTCCATCCCTCCCTCTTTCTCTCTCTTCCTCTCTCCTTCCCACCTCTCCAAGCCTCCATTTCCTCTATTAAAATGTAAATGACAGTGTGATGACTTGACACCTGCCCTGAGGCTATGTGTGGCCCACTGGCCTCCCTTGTTCAGAATGAGAATTTCTATCATTGCTTTCCTGAGCCACTGAGGCTCAGTCATCTGCCCTGCCTTTTCCCACCATCCTCACCACCAGCATCTACCATAATATATAAGGAACCTGCCTGTAATAACCTGACATTTTTCCAGGGGCAGGGCCATTCTGCATTCCTTTCTGCCTCGGGATTATCAGCCAAAAACAGTGGCTAAGGACCTGCAAGCCTGGTCATAGCTTGCTGAACACATCTTACCCTGGCTCAGGCTGGAATAGAAGGTTGCATTCTGGTAAGTAGAGAGAAGGCAGAGGCATCAGCAAAAGGGGAGCTCACGAGGGGGTAGCCCAAAGTCTGGGAGGGAAATTGAGGAAGATACTAAATCCAGTAGGTGCCTGACAAGTATGAGAACTACATGGGTACCCTGTCAGCTCTCAGGGTTGAGGCACACCCAGGATAGGCAGGCTGGAGGTAAGGATTCAGCCATGAACCTGTTCCAGCCATGGGCTCCAGTGGCCACAGGTACCAAAGGATGTGCCCAAACAAGAGAGAACCTAGTGTGAACTGTGGGTACTGATGGGGCGTGTGCAACGAAAGACCTGTGCTAAGGGTAGGTGCTAACTATGAAGTTGACAGTTAGGAACATTGCTGCACACTGATCTCTATTTCCCTATAAATTTAACATGCCCCCCCTCCACAGAAAATGAATCAGGCAGCTTAGAAAATGGCCCAAAGCAGGAGCTACCCTTCACTGATAAATTTAAGGACTCTTCAAGACAGGCATCTTGCCCTGGCAGAAGGCCACAATCAAGGACACACTGCTGTGCGGTGGGAAGAGGGAGTTTTCAGTCATTCATCTGTCCTCCTCCCCCTGCTCAGCTGAGCTGCCTGGGTCAGCACCTTTCCCATGTGACACTGGTCCTCAGGTGCAATTGTTAACTGTGTGCTTCAGTTTTGTATCTACCAGAGAGGAGGCTGGATCAGAGCCTGTGGCAAAAAATTAGCAATTAAAGGTCAGATCCCAGGACCCAAAGTCCCTGTCTGGTCCTCCCAATACCTGTTGCCTTATACCCCGTGAAGTAAAATAAGGTGTGTGCGTGTGTGTGTGTGTGTGTGTGTGTGTGGTGTGTGTGGTATGTGTGTGTGGGGGGGTGCGCACATACCACCCTCACAACTGGCCAGCCCTACATTCTAAACAATGGGCTCTCTAGTAGCCCATAACAGGACCTGGATCTCCTTCCAAAGTGGCTTCTGGACTCCAATGCTCAGCTTGGTTCTTGACCCCACCCTCAGCCCTGGAGCCCCAGGGCAGCCTCTGGCCACCTCTCTGCCCTGTCTGGCTTTCCTGGCTCTGCCCTCTCACCGTGCCCTTTGCCACAGAGCTCTGGTTCAGTGAATACCCCTGGGCTGTGCATTAATACTCCCGGCAATGCGGCAGCTTTCAGGTCCTTGTAGATCACTAGACTTGTATTTCTTCCTTCTTCACCTATTGTGGCTGCAGTCACACAGGATGCCATAAATGTGACAACACCCAAGCCAGGTGCCCCTAGTGATAGAGACAGATGAAATTTGCCCCAGACTGGAAGCTTTGCAGGCCCTGGGATGCCAGGTAGCATGTGGCAGTGCTGGATAGCCAGTGGCTAGCTCAGTAGGTCATCCCTGTGCCTACCAAAACTGCAAATCCGCAACTGGGGACATCCTGATACCCAGCTGCTGATCAGGATTGCTTGGGCTAGTTCAGTTGAGTCCTCCAGCCACTCCCTAACAAATGACTCCACACCCTAAAGGTTTTTAAAAAGCAGTTATTTACTGTATCACAAGATTTGTAGAAATTTGGGCCAGGCTCAGATGGCTCTGGTGGCCATGCAATTATTCAGGAGTCAGCATGGCCATTAGAGCCACTGTGTCTGATGCAGTGAAAAAGTAAAGATAGGCACCAGGCTGTCTCCAGACAATAATATCTCAATCTCCAAGAGGCCATCCTAGCAGGGAACAGAAGTTCTTTCAGTAGGCTGGGAGACCCGATGTGCAAGCTTCCAGGAAGACCAGGCAGAAGTTCCAGATGTGTCTGAAGTAGCTTCAAAGGTCCTGTGGTTGGGACACAATTGTGAGTGCAGTTCAGAGTCAAGGATGGGAGGAATGACTGTGTATGGGTGGCTGGAGGGTCAGTCATAGCACAGCTCTGAGAACATCAAAGAGCTAAGGACTCTGAGATTCCCAACAAGATAGGACAGCAGGAGGTGGGGGCTGCTAATACATGGTGATCATTTACCCCCACACAACGCTGGGCAGACAGAGCCTTTTCCTCCGGTTCTGAAGCCATATTGAGGAAAAGATACAATATATCATTTTCTGAGTACAATATATCCTTTCCTGAGTAGATCAGAGCATCCCATGTTAGAGACACCTGGTCATAGCCAGAGCCGTGACTGCAAAGCTGAGCAGACCCCAGTCCCCAGGAAAGCTGGGAATTAGGGTGGGGCCTGTACACTGAATACTCCCCCCCCCAACCAGAAGTAAGATCTGGGACTCGCCGGTTGCCCTGTTGTTTCCCAGATCCCACAGTGGACTGAGAGAACTGGCTTCCAAAAGCTGTCCTCTGATCACACATGTGCTGTGGCATGCCCATGTTGAATACATACATACATACATACATATGTACACAAAAAATAATAGAGATTTTTAAATTATATTTGTAAGGGAAGCTTTGCATTCTAACACTAATGGAGCGTCAATGCCCTTTGCCTGTGTAAGCGTAAATATAAGATGAATGAGTTATGGTAATGTTAGCTGGATAGACCTGCTGTGCTGGGAGTAGGGAGGAGAAGAAAATGGAGGGAGAGGGGGGAGGTAGGTAGGGGGAGAAAGAAAAGGAGGAAGTGAGAGAGGATGGGGTAAAGAAGGCAAGGCATCCTGCAGAAACATTCCCAATTGAAATCATGATTTTGATTTCAAGCATGAACTGTAAGGGCCTTACCTTCCACCTGAGTACCCTGAACTTCCTAAAGCGGCCCAGAGGCCGTAGGAAGCACCTTCTATCTGGTGCATAGTTCCATTTCGAGAAACCTTGCTTCAGCAAAAGCCAACCTGAATAGCCCACATGAAGAAGACTAAAGTATATACCTGAGCCATGACCCCCTCCCATACCAGCCAATACTTCTCTGGACTGGAAGGCAAATAGACTAGACATTGTTGATGTATTTATTGCCTGTTTATATTGTATATAGCTGTTGTACTTATTGTATATAGTTTTCTTATATTAGTTATGGCCTTCCTTTTTTATTTTAGACAAAAAAAGGAGAAATATAGTGGTATATTATTTGTGTTTTAATAAATAAAGCTCGCCTGAGGGCTGATGCAAAGCAGCCACACTAGTCAGCCATTCAGGCCAGGCAACTAGATCCACATAAAACCTGAGGAAGCTTGGAAAGGGATTCTAGACACAAAAGAACAGAGTCAAGCACAACTTCTTGGTAGCAGTATTTTTTTCAGGTGGGCTCTGTTTGCTAGAGGCACGGCTCTTTAAGAGAGGCTTCTTCCTGTCTCAGCATTAGTGGCAAAAACTGTATGGCTCTTTTAAGAGGCCCTGCTACCAAACACTTAAATGTTGTTTACAAAGCAGCTGGTAGCAGGCTTCTTGGTAGTGGCATGGACCTAGAAACTCCTCAGTGTGTGGCAATAAAGGTGGCTCCCGCCAGGATCTCCCACATGAAACTAGACTCTCTGGAAGCCAAAGAATGGAGCAGAGACAGGTGCTTCTTTAATCCTAGCCATGCCATTTAGCAGATTAAAGACTCATGTGGTCAGAAAATGATAGAGATATACAGTAAAGACAGATTCAGATTAAAAAAAAAGAAAACCTCTAAAGAGTTTACAGTGTGTTTAAAAATATACATAAGCTTGAGAAAGAAAAGAAAAAGGACAGAGATAGTTCTTATAAAAGAAATAGAGTATCAAGTTGGAAAATACACAGAGACTCTGGATACTGTATGTGATTATGTTGTCTTTGAATTGTTTGACAGTTGAGGAAGGTTTAGCAGGTGCTAAAAGACATTTGATTGTAAATGCTGCTGGATTAAACCATTCTGCATATTTTAAAAATATCTTGACGTCAGATTTTAAATCAAGCCAGGTGTGGTGGCACACACCTTTAATCCTAGCACTTGGGAGGCAGAGACAGGTGGCTCTGTGAGTTCAAGGCCAGCCTGGTCTACAGAGTGAGTTCCAGGTAACCAAAGATATACATAGAGAAACCCTGTCTCAAAAAAAAATGAAGTCCAAAGATATGTTACTTTGGGAAAGAGGTTCTTCTTTTATTTCCACAGGGAATGAGAGGCTGTGGATTCATTCTGAGTTAGGAAAAATCAGGTTTAACCAAGAAAGATCCCCTGAAAAATCTCCAGTAGGAGCAGATGGCCCAGATGATCCAACATCTCAGCTGCCTCCAGAGCAGGTTCCTCTGAGTTCTACATATGGAACAGCTTTAGGTGACTGGTTGAGATGATCCAGCCTCATAGAATACTCCAGTCAGGATTTGACCATAATCCTAAATTTTCTCAGAGTCCTCTAAAGATTACTAGCAGCCCCATCAACAGGAAGTAGCCTAGAAAACTATACCCACATTCCCAAAAAATGGGTTATGGGATTTGTCTTTATTTAGAGTGTTGGTTAGAAGTTGTTATGGATAATGGTCAGAAAAACTGCTAAACAAAGAAGATTAAAGTCAGGGTTCTTGTTTTGAAAAGAAAAAAGGGAAATGCTGTGGGATAATGCTCTTATACAATGTAAAGACTTCTCACTCATATTGGTTTAATAAAATACTGATTATCCAGTAGCCAGGCAGGAAGTAAAGGTGGGGCAACCAGACTAGGAGAATTCTGGGAAGAGGAAAGGCAGAGACACAGTCACCAGCCAGATGCAGAAGAAGCAAGATGAGAATGCCTTACTGAGAAAAGATATTAAACCAAATGGCTAAACATAGATAAGAGCTATGGGTTAACTTAAGTTTTAAGAACTAGTTAGCAATAAGCCTGAGCACTAGGCCAAACAGTTTATAATTAATATAAGTCTCTGTATGTTTATTTGGAACTGAATGGCTGTGGGACCGAGTGGGATAGAAACTTCCATCTACGTACCTCCTCTCGTGATACAATCAAGGGCCACTGGAGAACACAGAGCTCTTCCCTGCATTTCTGTAATATACCATGAATCTCAAACTTATCTCATAGTAAAAAAGGTTTAAAACTCACTGACTCCCTGCAGGGCTGGGCATACTAGGAGAGAGCAGAGGGCGAATTCAGACCAGCCTCTTATTGCTGTAGAGCAGAGGTCAGGGCAGATCACAAGCCACTGAAGACCCTCTCAAACCCCTGGGCCTGGGTAGGTGTGAGATCACAAGACTGTCAAGGTGATCAGAGCCATGCTCATACTTTCCTTGGATGTGGTTAATCCCGCCCTTGTCTTCTCATGGTGGAGGTTGAGAAGAGAAGGTTCCAGGAAAAGCAAGCCAGCCATTCTTCAGCTGCTGCCGCCCCTTGTTAGGCTCTAGGTAGCAGCCACAGCCCCACCCTGCCTCCATCTACCCAGGTGCTCCTCCATCTACCCAGATGCTTCTCCATCTACCCAGGTGCTCTTCTATCTACACAGATGCTCCTCCATCTACCCAGATGCTCCTCTATCTACCCAGGTGCTCCTCCATCTACCCAGGTGCTCTTCCGTCCTCTCCTTCCTCTTAGAGGGTGGGGCGTCACACACCAGCTCCAGATAACTGAAGACCTATTTCTCCAGAGAGGAAGGAATAACAAGTTCCTCTCATAAAATACATGCCATGAGTTGTATATCCCAACCCATAAGGCCTCAATATCCCTCCCTTCCTCAGTATCAAAGGACACTTTGACAGGTTCCCAAACAGAACCTTATGAATTTCCATAGTCCTCTTGGTCTTCTGTTAGGATGTGGCTCCCCTGCTACGGGCTTGATCCCCAGTTCAGCAGGGAATGTGTGAATCCCGATTGCTGCTAATGTTTCTGTGACACTGAGACCATTGCTGAGCCTCAGCATTCCCTTCTCTAGAGTGGGGATAATGATGCTTCCCCATACGAAGTGTGTTGTGACTGCCTTGACATGACAACCGCCAGAGGGAGGCACTAGAGAAAAGTGGAATTTGTTGCTTTCTGTAGCCTGGAAGCTCCACGGGCTCATGGCCTCGCAGCCCTTGGGGTCTATCACCTTCCTGTGGACATACTGCTGTTCACTGCTGCCTGACTTCATCTCTCTGCTGCATGCCACCGCCAATAGCTGTGACCCACAGCTCACACTGAGAAATCTATGAGGAGTACAACCCTCTGGGTCTCCCTCTGACAATCCATGGAGGCTTCTGGCCAACCCATCCGTGTCATACATCCCCTGAAAATGCTGAGATCAGAACCACCACACACTGGCACCATGTAGGCTTAGTGAAACCAACTCAGGACTTTGGAAACCATCATGGCTGCTCACCTAGGAGGAGAGGGCAATGCTGAACCAGGGGAAAACATATGGGCAGGAATGTACAGCAAGGCCAGGTACAAGGGTCGCGAAGTGTATGGTGTGTTATCAGGTAAGAGCAGGGATGTCCCAGCATTGGTGGGAGCAACCTTGCCCAGACGGCATCAGAGAACTAGGGGACCAGTTGAGCGCCAGGCATCTCCCTGTAATTTGTTATACCTCCCATCCTCCATCCTAGATCACAGAGAGTCACCCTAGGTTTGCTCAGGTTTGGGACTGGACACAAACAGGAGATGTTTGGAGATGACCAAACCTACTCATGTCTGTACAGCAAATACCATAGTCAAGCCTGTAACCACAGCAAACAGAGCTCTGGAGAAAGCAGGAGAAAAGCAGGAAATTGACTATGACTTTCCAAATGAGCGTACGGTGAGATAAACAGGCTCTGTCTTTTCTCTACAGTGAGGAGAGTGCGTCCAAGCCCACGCCATGACTAATCACCTCTGGTGAAGGAGACGCCTATCCTGGGCAGCAATATTTACTGAGTATTTGTGTACAAAGCTTTCCCATCAAGCGTGATACTGGGTTGCACTGCCTCTGACCTATGACGTTGTACTACTACAACATCAAACGTCAGATCATCTCCATCAGTTTGATTCTCAACACATGGCTCAATGTCATCTTTGTAGCATACCCAAGGGCTTATAGGCTGCAAGGTAAAGTCTATCCAGTTTCATCACATGGAATGTAGATGACCAATTGGACAAGAGGAGAAAAATACTGATGCTTCATATTTTATCAAGAAACCCCTACTTGCATTCCCTAAGAAAACGACTTTTATCATCTCCAGTGTGAAGCCTGTCATTCTCGGATGCATCGCTGGAAGTCACTTGCCACGGGCTGTGTACCACATATCATACTTCCTTCCCTGATGCTCTGTGGTCCCTAAGCAGCCTTATTGCATACCAGCTCTGTGCATCCCCCAGAAGGAGGAACCATGGTGAAGACCTCAGGAGAGGAAGGAGGGGAGAGACAGGGGAGCCATAGCATAGGGTCTGTGAACCTCAGAAACTTGCTTTCTGTCTTTATGGTAAGTGAGAGAGAGAGCTCTCAGAAAATAGCTAGCTGAGGAAGGGGAAGTTTTTCACTTCCCTGGGATGTTCTGTACATCTGTGTACAGAGACAGAGCAGGAGAGCCAGCTTGGACATGGTGGCAACATGCCACCCTGGAAAGAGTGGGCATAAGCAGGGCCAAGGGTTCCATGTGGCTGGGAAGGCAGCACCCACAGAACATGCAGGTGACTCCTGAATTCTAAATCCTTGGACCTTGAAGCCAGGGTCCTCTGTCATTGGTCCTCACTGAGAGCTCTGGTGTGTCCCTGTCTTCTACGGTGACTTTCCAGGCCCCATGTGCATGGTACTGCCTCAGTTACAAGCTAATCCTGCTCCTGAACAACTCCGTTTCCTGTTCCCTAGTACCTCATGTCCAGCAGGTCTAGCTAGGCCAGCAGCTGTGTGTGGGTGCCCTGCCTCTGGCCCTGGCAGATAAGCAGCAAGGCCCTTCTCTGGAGTGTATCCTCTTTGTGTCTGGAAAGAAGACACCCTCCGTTTGCTGACCCCAGCCAGGCCTGCTGTCAACAAGACATGACTCTATGATGTGACTCCCAGTGACTCCAGCCTCCCATGAGCCCAGTACCACTGCTGTATGTGATATAAAACATGGGCTAAGAGGACAAAATGAGGGGTACGGCCACTAGACAGGTCACCCAGCTGCCAGGGAACTGACTACAGCAGGGAGCCAAGTAAAGGGGAGGAGTTTTTGGCTCCAATTGGAGGAGTATCCACTGTCTGCCCATGCAGAACTGACTGATGGAGGCAGTTGTGGGAAGGCAGCTCCACCCACAGGCTGAAAGCAAGACAAGGCTTTACAGGCTCTGTTTGGGGTGTGGGAGTTTGTGGTCATGAGTGAATGGACGGGCAGACAGAGAGTATCCCAGGTAGACATGCAGACAGATGGTGCCAAGGCTACAGGCTGGAGGGACCTGAGTTCCTGGATTCTAATAAGAACTGGAAGCAGGAACCAAGGTGAGCTCGGAGGCACTTGGCTCTTCTGAGAGCCCCAGGAACAATAGAGACTCTGAAGACTTCCGTCTCTCTTTGTGGGGTCCCCTCCATCTGAGCGTCATGGTGTTCCTCTGGTCATGGGAGTGGGGTCTGCTTTGTGCTGATCCCAGGAGCAATGGAGCACTCCATGCAACCTATTCTCCTAGGAAAACAACCCAAAAGCCTATAAAAAGCAGACCCTAGGGCTGCCAGGGCTTCATACATTGCCACATAAATCCCAGCAAGTCACAGCTACAGTAGCAGCCACTAATGGATACCCATGGCCTCTTCGATCTCACCTGAGGCCTTCTGGGAAAGATGTGCAGACTACATGCCCACGCCACCCCCATCCACATACTGTGATGGAGGAAGCTCCAAGAAAGGAGAGGCTGCCATCCTCTTATCCTGGGGGGAATGTCCTCCCAATAGGTGAAGCTGGAGCCCATACTCTAAGACCTCTGCGGTGCCGCCTCTCTGAGTGAGAATGCCAATACCAGGTGAGATGATCCACTGATCCATTTCTCATTGTGGCGCAGCCATCCATCAGTGCCTCTTTCCTGTTCACAAGGGGCATCTGGATGCCAGGCACATACTGCTCCCCCTAGAAAGCCAAGAGCAGTGGGTGGCTGGTTCAGGCCAACTCTGTATGTGAACAAACCCCCTCCCTGTGGGGGTGGACCCACACCTGCGCCCTCTACCTCCTGAGAACTCTCCATCTTAGAGGCTTCTGGCCTCTGCTTTTCCTCCTGAACCAATCTCAGGCTGTGGTCTTTGTTTCATGGAAAGTGGATTGAAATCCTAGGAGAAGACACCAGGCACTCAGTGGGGGTCCAACAGAGATTTCTACTCTGGCGGTCCAAGAATACATCCCATTAGTAAAAATGGCTAGCTCAGAGGTAGAGCACTATCCTAAAGCACTCCTGAACTGGCTTCTATCCCAGCCCTGCAAGAACTGATAGACACTGAGATCACAGCAGCCAGAGTCTGTGGTCCTACACTGTCCCACATGATGGCACTTGAGAGGCTTTACGATCGTTTAGAGTCAGGCAATGTTGAGAAATAAAAGCAGGGGATTCTCAGGCAAAAGACTGGGAATGCCTTCCTGAGCTGGGCACCCCAGTTCTGCGGGATTACAGTGCTGAACTGGGTACTGTTGGTCAACTTGACACAAACTGGACTTATCTGGGAAGAAGGAACCTCGATTAAGGAATTGCCTCCATCAGGGAGGCTGGAGGGCATGCCTGTAGGGCATTTTCTTGATCAATGATAACTCTGAGAGGGCCCAGCCCACTGTGGGTGGTACTACCCCTGAGCTGGTGGTTCTGATGAAGAAAGCAAACTGAACAAGTTACAGAGAGGAAACTACTAAGCCGTAGCACTCCTCTGCCTTAGTTCCTGCTTCCAGGTTCCTTCAGTTCTTGCCCCAACTTCCCTTCATGATGGACTAGAAACTTTATAGTTTCTTTCCTCCTTGGTCACGGTGTTTAGAAACCACGATGATAAAAAGCAAATGAGGACAGATGGTAAAGCTGACCCCATCTCCTTGCTGACGCCCTAAGGAACTCTGAGGTCTTGGGACTCACAGTAACCTCTGTAGTGGGTCAGTCCATTACATAGCAAGTGATTCTTCAGGAAGCTGGGCGGTGGTGGCACACACCTTTAATCCCAGCACTTGGGACTCAGAAGCAGGCAGATCTCTGTGAGTTTGAGGCCAGCCTGGTCTACAGAGCAAGTTCCAGGACAGGTTCCAAAGCTACAGAGGAAACCCTGTCTTGAAAAACACAACAACAACAACAAAAAATTCTTCAGGAACAAACTGGGACAGCTGCCTCCTGGGAAGCCACGTTTGTCTCTAATAGGATAGGCTGGGTATACCAAGCTCTAGAGACATCCAGGTCCACCCAGGTCTCTGTGGTGACTTACTACTGCCCCAATACAACCCTGTCCCACTCCCTCCACCAGCTGGGGAGACACAGTGATGTTTCAACTGTCCCTTGTCATGAAGAGGACCCAGGAGTCCCAGACTGGTACCAGCTGTCCATTCATGATGGACTCCCAATTACACATAGGAAAGTTGAAACTCCAGGGAGTCAAGTCTGGCTTCACCAGAACCCCGGCACTCATAGTATGAGCATCTGGGGTCTCCAGGGGTCTGTCTCACACAGTCAAAGAATCTACAATTATCTCACAACAAAAATCTAGTACATAGAAGGTCCTGGGGGTGGGTACATTTGTCCATATATGGCACCCTTCACCCCTAAAGCCTGACCCCATAGCAGTACTGCAAGATATTCATAGAGGGTTTCAGAGCCCCAGGCACTGTGAACTGGAATTGTGGCTCCCCAACATGTACTAGCAAAGGGTAAAGTTAAACAAAGACCAGTAACAAGGATCCCTGTGTTTCTTCCAGACTGTTGCCTCACACAGCAGCTGTCTCAACAGGGGACTCAGGTAGGAAGGTGGCTCTACCTAAAAGCAGGATGAAGGCCTTGAAAAGGGGACACAGGTGCCACAATCCAGAGGCTCCATCACCTGGGCTCACTCTCCTCACCCTAAGAAGAGCAGGTGTCTGGATGTCTGTGCCAGTGAGAGGTGAATGAGATGAGAAGAGGAAAAACAGGGACACTCCAGTCTCCCTCACCATATACCCATACTGGTGTCACAGACAAGACAGGGATGGCCTCACTAAAGAAATTTCACCATCAGAAGAGCAAGCTGTGAGACTGGAGACCCTCCTGTCTGGAGACCCTCAAAGAGCAGGGAGTGTCTAAACCTTCCTGTGACTGCCGGTGTCTCACCTGTCTCTGACCCCAGCCAGACAAAAACAAGAAGCAGGGTCTGGGCCTATGCTGAGAGAATCTCACATGAAAGAGCTCAAAGTGATCTTTGGAGCTCGTATCCTCTCTAAAAATAAGGACAGACAGTGGAGCAGGCTGAGGAAGAGCTGGGAGGGAGGGAAAAAGAAGGGCTGAAGGGGAAATGTGGGAAGAAAGAGGGAGAGGAAGGGAGAGAAAGAGAAGGGGGAAGAGGGAGGGAAGGGAAGAGGGAGGGGTGAGGAAGGAAAACAGAAAGACAAAGAGAGGAGAGAGGAAGGGGGAGAGGGAAAAGAAATGAAGGGTGGGGAAAGGTGGGGCCCTGTCCTATTCTGTCTTTGAACACATTTTGGGCATTAAGTTTCAGCAAGCAGTTTTCCCACCTGCTTCAGAGGCTAGCTGTGGTGAAGCAGTGGAGGTCTTCCTGGGGCTTTTCTGTCCAGGCCTCCGGTAGACTGTGTGTTGATGCCGACTAGCCTTTCAGTAGATTCTGGGTGTCTGCAGAGTGTTGCGGGGCACAGAAGCAAGCACAAAGAGAAGGGAGAGGTGTCATGGTGCCATTGTTACCCCAGTGCTCTACAAAGTCCCTTTCCACTAACGCCCAGGATGCCACTATGTGACTCTGGTACCTTTATCAGAACTCTGAGTGCCAAGATGATAGAAATGAGACCACAGTACAGCAGCTACCCCTAGTCTGTGAAAGGCAGGCCTCTGCTGCCAGTATGCTGAGAGGCCACAGATCTAGCCTTACGATATCATCACCATGGGCTGGCCCACCTAGCAGAGATGCTCATTACCAGCTAGACATGCAGCTCCCAGGTAACCCAGAGCATCTTTCTAGGCCTTGACCACTCGTCCTACTCTTGGCAAAGCCAGTGTGTCTCATTCAGCCTGCCCTCATCTGGAAAGGCTCTCTGCCCGCTCCTGCCCTGGTCCATGACAAGTAGATGGTTATAGGATGGATGAGTGGCACAGGGGATGGTGCATCAGTGGAAATTTCCAGTCTCTAGAAGAGGTTATATTTTAATATTTTGGGCCTCTTAAAACCACCAAATAGGAAGCAGCTTTAAAGGCAACAGAGAAGGCAGCTTCTGGAGTGGTCCTGCATCCATATACAGCCATCTGGTCCAGGTAAAACTGAGCTTTGACCTCACCAGGTTGCCTTGCAGACACCTGACCCCATGGCCATGATACCTTGGGTTGGAGACAGCTTGGACAATGTCTAGGTATGCAAGAACCTCACCCACAGCCAAGGCTGAGCCTCAGCTCCAGATAATGCACCCAGGGTCCTCAAAACCTATGATGCTAGGCTTGTGAGTTTTGGTTCTATGGGACGTGTGCCCCCAGGTCTCCTCCCCTATGTCTCATCCACCAGGACTCCTCCTCCTTAGGTCTTCCTAGTTCCCTCTCTTTCTCAATTTCCCTCTATGTAAGTGTTCCCCCCTTTAAGATCCCTCAAAACTCAATAAGCCTCCTCCCCACTAAGTCTCTCCTCTCCTTTCTAGGCTTCAATCCCCACTCAGGTCACTTTCCCATTGAGGCTCTCCCTTCCCACCCACGATCCATCTGCCATATCCCTTGTCTTTGTTTCTTCCTTCCCTTACATCCTTCCTCCTTTAGTCTCTATCTTCTTCCCCTACATTGCCCCTCACCTTCTCTGTCTCCCTCTTCCAAAGTTTGCTATGAAGCCATGTACCATGAGGAGTCTTCGCAGCCATAGGTAGGAGGTAGGAACAGTAGTCAGAGAGCATGTGCCAGGTCAAGAGGGAAGGGAGGGCGGGGGTCAAGGGGTGATATGGACAGATGAACGGAAAGGTGGCCTCCACCCTCAACCTAGCTTTTCCCATCAATGTAGCTTCTTGCATCAGTTCCAAGAGGATGGATTCTGTCTTCCAAGATTGGCTTCCAGCCACGTCCGTCGCTGGGAAGAGCGCTCTAATTAACAACCCTCATTAATCAGGGCTCAAACTGGGCAGAACTGGAGATGCGGGCATGGAGAGGGGCATTACCATATTGCACTGATAAAGCCATTACCACCACATGAGCCTGAGGGAAGGTCCTTGAAGTCAGGCCTAAGATGTAGTCAGAGGAAAACAGAGGCTGGGCCTAGACCTGAAAAAGGGGGAGGCTACACCAGGGGACTGGCCCCTTTAGAACCGTCCCTGTTTTCTCTTAGCCTCCTTGTGGGAACCTCTCACTCATTCTTCTATAGCCTACAGAAACTGCAAGTCCCCAGGGAAACACAGAGACACAGCCCAAGCCCAGGTCTGTCTAGCTCACGGCCATGCTCTCGTGACTAGAACAGACCTACATTCCCTCCTCACTGTGGCCACCACACAATGGACCCACGGGGTGAGAGGAATATCTGAGTGAGCCCTGCACAGGACAGCAGGGTGCTTCTGGGTCATTCTGGGCCACCTGCTCTGCCTGCTCCTTCACAGAGCTCAGCAGCTCTCTGAACAGACATCACTTACCTTCCCTCTACTCAGGTTAGATGTGGGTCTTAGAGCTTCCATGTGTCTCTTGGTCTTTGTGTGTGTGTATAGATATACATGTGTGCATGCGTGTGTGTGCACGCATGTGTTTGAGAGGCAGACTATACTTCACTAATCCATGCTAGTTTTGAACTCATGATATCAAGCAAGCCTCTCATCTTAGTCTCCTGAGTGGCTGGGACCACAGACACATGACCACCACACCTCAACTATGCCACTTAGAATTCGACTTCAGACCTGAAGGCTTGGAGGACCTGCCTCCTTCACCCATATCTGAGCTTGTTCCTATGTCTGTGACCCTTGGGCTTATTTAAGGGTTCAGTTTCGAGGGCCAATACATCCTTGTACCTCTGGAAACGGAATATTTTCTCTACTTTTCTTGTGGAAAAATTGCCCCACCTTGCACTGTCATTTGAACAACACTTCCCCACATTTTATCTGCCTTGAGGGCAAGGCTTACTAGACAACTCCACCATGTCACACCCTCCCAAGAAAAAGCAGATGCAAGTGAATATATATCACAAAAGTCCTATCAGAAAAGGATTTGCCATTAGAACCAAATTCCCCTACGTATGCTTCGTCTCATATTTAGCTAATAGAGGGAAGGTGACACTTGCTTATCCTAAATCTGTTAACTTTTTTGGCTTTATTAACAAAAAAATCTGTCTTACCAAAGCCTATAATTGTTCTGAGCCAGTGCAGCTGCGTCTCCGTTAGCAGCTTGACCAAGGCGGATTGGGATCTCCTCCTTGTGCTCCAGTAACTGTTTCCTGTAGCCTGCATGGTGGGGTTTATCTAATGCTAAAAAGCTATTCTGGGTTCAATATAACTTCATGCACACATAGCATATCTCCATCTCCTACCAGCGGAGAGCAGCCTAAAGTATAAGTCGACTGAACTATCTTCCTTGCTTGGACAATGGGAGCTTCCCCTCGCCCTCTCCTGCTGTGTGTTTATGCTTCCAGATCAGCCGGATTTGATGGAGCCCTAGGAAACACCAAGTTAGATGGCTCTACAGAGAATTGCTTTAGCTGTGGAGCCCCCTGGGACTTCAGCCCTCAGCTGGAGACACAGCCTTTCTGTTATGGGGATCACTCAGTCCTTGTCCTTCTTAAAGGAAAATATTTAAGGAAGCAGCTTGTATGGTTCAAACAGAAGTCTATTTAGTAAAGAAAATACTCCAAAGAGAGATTGGGTGGGCTTCCCCAACGTGGGGAGCAGTGATGTGTGTTCTGAACTGTAGGTTTTAAAGTTGCTACAAATAGTTCTGAGGTGGCAGCATGTTTATGTTGTAAGGTAACCCTTCTCCTGCTCAAACCAGGGTAGACCAGATCTCCCTTTTAGGACTGATTCCCACAAAAGAAAGGGTGTCAGAATAACAAAAGATGCGGTATCGCAGTGACATCAGACCTTTGAGGTTGCAGACCTGTGGGTACGCATGTGCAAAAACACCCTGGTACCTGGGTATCTCATATAGTGAAAATCATGTAGCAGCAGCTTCAAGAGTGTTTGACTACAAAGGGGTTGACCATCAGGAGACACGGTGGCCAAGATGCAGATGCAGCATTGCCCAGCTTCCTCATGTATCACTGCTTGTCCAGTCAGCATCATACTCCACTCACTAGATTTTGGAGAAAGCAAAAGACCTTTGAATCCCCTTTCCTCTCTGAAAATTGTTTAGAAATAGCCACCTCATTGCACAAACCCACTTCGATCTCAGAACAGCCTAAGAGGCACGAAGGGTCCCTCTGCGGTAAACAAGGCATCTCTCACAAATGCCACCCATCACACAGTGGACCTCTTCTCTTCCATTCCTTTCCTGTAGGGACCTCCTGGACCCTAGCAGGTAGGAAGGTAGAGTCTGGAGTCTCAAATACTGAAGTCAAGCAGGGTCCCAGGAAACATGGAATCAGGGACCACTTGGAGGACAACCATTCTTGAAAGAGGGAGTTATTTATGTGTGCATGTTTATGTGTGTGCTAACGTACATATATGAGGACATACATATGTGCATACTTGCCTGAGATGTAGAGGCCAGAAGTCAACTATAGCTATTTTTATTTTTAGATAACTATACGAATCAAGAGGTCCTCATGCCTTGCTTCAGGGTAAGCACATCACTGATAGCCAATTGAGCCTGTTGAGCCTCAGTAACTTCTTTGGGCACAAAGATCATCTAAGAACCAGAGAAATGCAAGCCTGGGAAGACCAGGCAGACACTTCTGGGCACTAGAGCCCAGGCACATGGCATTCTCGTACTGTCTTCCTCAAGCGTCCTGAGAAGGCCTGGCTGCTGTGGTAGATTGCAATTGCCTGGGCATGCACTTGCCATCTTCCTCCAATCTCTTGGGAGGTGTTTGAGCAGCCTCTCCTTGATGCCCATCTTCATTCTAATCCAGGAAAATTGGCTCGTGGCTATCCTCACATCAAAATGAAAAAGAATCCTAAGCTGTTGATCCTCCCGCGGTGAGGGCTAAGCTTGGAGATGACCATTTCTTGATTGGGCCAAATAGACATCTAGCTTTTTTATCCTCAATGATGGTTTTAATCCCCCGTCAGTTGGCTCAGGTATTTTCTGAACTTTATTTGCTGCCTCCAGCCAAACACATAATTTGGTCAAGGTTCTGAGGCAGAAATTGGGTCAGCAGTCTCTGTCTCCTTTAACCTTGCCATCCCATGGTATAGTAAAAAGCAGGTTTGCACACACACACACATACACAGCTCCTACATGCTTGGAACTTTAGGGTAATGAGAGTACCCTTCATTATCCATTGTGAGCCCTTCCTTATGGTATGTGTTTATGCTCATGAAATGGCAGAGTGGAGAAAGACTAGGGATGGCCTTCAGGTAGGGGGCGTGCAGATGGACGAAACTAGTGTATGATCAGAGGCTTGGAACTTCAGCTGTTCTCCTCTGCCTTCCTCAGAGAAGAGAAGACTAGAACCCACGGCAATGGCCAATGATACTTTCTGTGCCTTCTCCAAGATGCAAAGCTGCTGACTAACCAGTCAGGCCTGGGCAAGGCAACCTCATGCAAAGGCCTCAGCAGTGACATCTGGGAACATCCAGATGAGAATGCATTCAAGGACTTAGAGGAAGGTGTGGCCAGAAACAGTGGGAAGCTGTGTCTACTTCTTAGACTTTGCTTGGTGTGTTTCTTTATTTGGTTATTTATATCCTTTGTGATATAGGAGAATCAGAAGCACAGCACTTTTTTAATGCTTTTTTGAGATGTTCTAGCAAATAATAAGACCCAAGGGCATCTGTGGGAAACCCCAAACATAGAGCCCATTGACTTTGCAACAGATGTCTGAAATATGGCAATATTGCGAGTCTGGGTCTTGATTTTATGAATCATACTAACTCCAAGTAGCTCATCCCGGTGCTGACTAAATTTCTGAACACCCAGCTAGTATCCAATAGGGATTGATGATGACTGTGTGTGACTCTGATCCCAGCCCAGCTTTAAGTAGCCCAGATTGCCTTGTCCACAGCATCTCCTTGTCTGTCATCTCCAGCAGACTGTCAAGAGAGTTCCACAACACACACTATCCTGTGGGACTCAGCCCACCTTCCTCAACCCAGAGCCGTGTGGCGGCAGGCAGCCTCAAGATTAATAATAAGCCTCAACCCACAGAGATGATTTCTTGTCCTTGGTCACAAGGTGTGTCTTAGAACTCTCCTGCCAGTGGGTCATAAACTGAGCCCTTCATTAGCCACGCTGAGTAGGTCCAGATGGCTACATGGTACCCAGGCAATAAGAAACCTCTTCCATTCCCAGACACATAGCCACACCATGGAAAACCTTTCCCCAAAGCCCAAGCCACCGCATGCAAAGTGATTTCCCGTGATGAAGTTAAAACCACACAAATGACATTTCTGTGCTAGGGGAGATGAACGGGAATGATTATAGGGTATCCTTTTTGCCTAGTGCCCTGACTGAATGAACCCTGGGGAGGCACCTGGAGAATAAAGAACTGGGACCCACTCTTCTCAAAGTTGGATTTCTGTTCTTCAGTGTCCTTGTAGCGAAATAGACTTCTCAAGTAGAGAGGCATGTCCCCATACAGTTTCCATCTGGACTTAACACAACACACTTGCCTCTAATCCTATTATGACCTTGGGATACACTCTCCTCTTTGGAGGGGTTGGGGAAAGTGGAGGCAGACAGGGTAGGGAAAGCGTAAGTGGATGGGATGGGGACGGTGGACGTTAGCAGCTAATTCTACCTCTATTAGTTCTCTTCTTGTTGCTGTGACAAAAGCAACTGAGGAGAGAAGGGTTTGGGGTATGGCCCATTGTGTAAGGAAGGCTTAGTGTCAGGGCAGTGGAGACAGCCATGGCTGCAGTCAGGAAATGGACGAGGATGGGTGGGTCAGGTGGGGCAGCGGGGGCTCTAGTGCCTCACTTGTTTTCTCCTTTTTGTTCATTCTGGCACCCCACTCCACAGGATGGCACTGGTCACATTTAAAGTCGATATTCCCACCTCAGTTAACCCAGTCCAGAACTCCCTCAGACATTCCCAGGAATGTGGTTTCCATGGTGATTCTAAAAACAGTCAAGTTGACAAGATGAATTGCCAGGCTATCCAATACTCCTCAGTGCTGGGTCCTGCCTCTCCAACTCCCTTGTTGAGCCCAGTTGAGGAGTCACACAGAATGGCTTTCCTGCCCATCCAGGTAGAACTCACCCAGGTCTCTGTACCCATGCTTTTCCTGGGGGGGACAAGGATGGCATTTGTCACAATTGAGCCTTAGTTTTCCCTCCTGACTGCAGCTTCTTGAGGGCAGAAACCACACGTGTGCACGTTGATAACAATGCCTTCAAAGCCATCCTCTTCTAAGCCCACCTCCAAGATTCTAGTTTGTATTCTTTCTGAAATCTCAGCACTGCTTTATTCCCACAGATGAAGCATCTGAAGAAGAGAGATATGGAGGGAGGGAGGAACAGAGGCAGGAAGAGAGAGAGGCAGGGAGAGAGGGAGGCAGTGAAGGAGGCGTAAAGGGGAGACAAAAAAGAAAAGAGATGAGGAGGGAAGAGGAGAAAAGGGAAGAAGGGAAGGACAGAGAGAGAAAGGAGGAAGAGAGATGGAGAGAGATCAGGGAAGGAGGGAGAGAAAGAGATGGAGAGAGATGGGGGGGGAAAAGGAGAAAGAGCTGGAGGAAAGGAACGAAGGAGAGACAGAAGGATGAAGGGAGATGGAGAGAGCAGGGAAGGAGGGAGAGAAATATGGAGAGAGATGGAGGGATGGCGAGAGACAGAGACAGACAGAGAGAAAAAGTGAGAGGGGGGGAAGAAGATAAAGGAGAAAGAAAGATAAAGAGAGTTAGGTAAGGAAGGAAAGAGAGGGAGGTAGAAAAAGGGAAGGAGTAAAAGAAAGAGAGAGGCATTGTCAATGAGCTTGCAGCCAGGAAACCACTCAGCCAGAGTTTGAACCCAGGCAGAACCCTGAGTGAAGGCAGAGGCAAGTGAAGCTCCCATCCTCAGCAATGGGTACCACTGATGCAGTTACGACAAAGCACTGATGGCATCAGCACTCCATCATCAGGACTAATGTCTGAGAAGAGGGGTCACCCTGATGGTTATTTCACTGAAATTATGTCATTTATTGTATTTTCAAATGGGACTTGAGGCAGATTGACAAGTACCATTGTGGTGGTGATGGATGAAGGTCCAGTCCCCAAAGTCTGTGTGAATGCAGAAGAGATTAGGGGCTGATCCTTAATGGCATGTGGAAGAGGGAGAGAGAACATGGGGTTTGGATGAAGGCAGGCAAAATCTGTGATTCCCCAGGACAAATTTGGCCTGCATGCAGAGAAGAAATGTTCTCAACTGGGTAAGTCAACAAGTTTTTCTCAGCTGTCACTGAGTGAGAGAGCAGAGATGAGAAAGGAAATGGGGTAACTGTGGGGCCACTGGCAGTGGGACCAGGATTCATCCCTGGTGCTTGAATTGGCTTTTTGGAGCCCATTCTCTTTAGAGGGGTACCATGCTCAGTCTATATATAGGGGGAGGGCCTTGGCCCAGCCTCAAATGATGTGCCAGACTATGCTGACTCCCCATGGGAAGCCTTGTCCTCTCTGAGGAGTGGATGGGGGTGGGTGGGTGGAAGGTGGAGGGAGGAGGAAGAGGGGAGGGAAATGGTATTGGTATGTAAAATGAGAAAAAAATGTTTTAAGAAAGAAAGGAGGAAAGGAAAGAAAGAGAGAAAGAGAGAGAGAGAGAGAGAGAGAGAGAGAGAGAGAGAGAGAGAGAGATGGGACAAAGAATGAGTACTGGTCATAAAAAAGATATCCTTTTCTCTGAGCTTATTTTCATTTATAACCAAAAAACCCACCAGCTTTGGATGAAGTGGAAATATGTGGAATGAATGAAACAGAAACCAAATACTTAGAGCTTCTTGGGTACATGCCTGGCATCCTTCAATAGACTCTGGGCCTTCCTTCCTCTACCCTAAAGTCCCTGGCATCCCTCCTCTACTTCTGATTCTATCCATTCTCAAGGTGAAGCCCTTCCCTGCTACCTTCATATGCATGCTTTGTCCTTTAGAAGCACCATGAACCTCATTATGCTGCACCTAAAAACAAGGAACAGCAACACTCCTTTCTCCCTGTTCTGTCCTCCCATTGGAATACCAGAGCCTTGAAGACAAGACACAGACCTCAGACCTCTGCAAATGCATCTGCCATGAAGGTGTAGATGCACAAATGCATCACATAAAATAAATACAGGATCGGACAAGCACTATTTACCTAACAGTTTAGCTTAGGAGACAGGGCCAGGGTGAGTGCCTAGTGCTATGTTTTTTGTAAAATCCCCTTTTGCCTTGAAAACAACTGTTCCCTTAGACTACAAGAGCTTTTCGTCCTTTATGAAACAGGCCTACGTGGTATCACCAAGCAATCTGGGCCCAGGGTATCTCAGGAAAAATGGGCACTGTTCTATTTCATAGTGGTTTTTCTGAGAACACGGCATGGGGGCTGGAGAAGAGCTTCTGGCAGCAGGCAGACCCCCTTTCTGGAGTCTCTAGGTTTTGTTCTAGGAAATGCTGCAGAAAAACAAAGGCGCTTAAAAGACAGGAGATTGGAAGGCTTTGGAGACCAGAACTGCAAGATCAAAGAACTTTAAAGCTTTTGAGGTGAGATGTATAAATGGAAACTAATTAATCTGAAGGAAGAGTTTGCTGTGATATTTGAATCTGCATGAATAGCATCTGCTGGGAACTCACAGAGGAGGTCCCATAAACAGAGAAGCCCGAGAACACATCTTAGAAATACGTATTTGCCCGCGACTGCTACTCTCAGGGACACTTACCGTGCAGCATATACAACTTTTGATAATCTTAGCTCTCTCTTCACTTCTGGCTGGAAGAGAAAACATTCAGGAAGGACTGACGAGTTGGGCAAAGCCCCAGACTCAATCCAGAGAGCTGGGTTCAAGTCCCAGGTGGGTATTGACTTACAGGTAGCCTTGAATGGACTACTTAGCCTCTATATCTCAGTCTCCCTTCACACCATCCACACATGACCACTGTGGGATGATGTGGCCCAAGCCACAGTCCATTTTAGAGTTCAAAGGCTCTGAAAGTGCCAGCTGCTACTATATGAATTGAGTTGCCTCAGTCATTGAGAAAATACTGCTGAGAATGGAAGTCATATTGTTCAAAATGTTTATACATTTGTATCTGAACATGGACACTTTGTTACCCAGCCATTGATAAACACTGGAGTCCTAATGCTGCAGTTCTGAACATGGACACTTCATCACCTAGCCTTTGGTGAGCTCTGTGGAGTCCTAACGGTACAGTTCTGACCACGGACACTGTGTTACCCAGCCGTTGGTGAACACTGTGCCATCCTAATGTTGCAGTTCTGGCCATGGATGCTTTGTTACGCAGCCGTCAGTGAGCTCTGTGGAGTCCTAATGGTTCAACTGGATCTGCAGCCTCACCCACATTTCTGTCTGTTTTACAGAGTGGAAGGGACACAGGCAGCAACATAGAGAATAAGGCTTTGGAGATTCTCAGCCCGGAAGAATCCTGCCTTGAGTGGCATGTGCAATATGCTGAACACATTCTCTGACATAGTGACACTAGAAACACAGGGATGTCCCACAAAATAGTAACACCAAAGACACAAGAATGTCTCCATGCCATAGCTGATACTCAAGACACAGGACTGTCTCCATAACGTGGATGACACTGGAAACACAGATGTCCCCATGGAATAGTGACACTGAAGATAGAGGTGTCCCCATGATACAGATGACACTGGAAACACAGGGTCTCCTCATCCTGGTCTGATTGGATCCTGGTGACATCAGGAACAAGAGACACTGGGTTCTGTGTGACATTACTCTGCTGGCCTTCCTATAGTGCTTGACTGGCTTTATGGTTTTTTACAGCAGGTATCTCCCTCTTTGCCTTGGATGGTTAATCTTGATTATCAACTTGCTTGGATCTGAAATCAACTAAGAAACCTGTGTCTGGGTGAGCCTGTGAGGCATTGCCAGGAAGAGTTAACTGGTTAGGCATAAACTTTCTCCTCAAGCAGTGGTTTTCAGCCTGTGTGCCATGACTCCTTTGAGATCAAACGACCTTTTCACACAGGGAGGCACATATCAGATATCCTACATGTGGTGGTTTGAAAGAAAATGGCTCCCAAAGGGAGTGGCACTATTAGGAGGTGTGGCCTTGCTGGAGGAAGTGTGTCACTGTGGGGGCAGACTTTGAGGTTTCTTTTCTCAAGCTTCACTTAGTATGACAGTTGACTCCTGCTGCCTTCTGGTCAAGATGCAGCCAACATCTTGTCAGCCGTGCTCCCCATCGTGATGGTCGTGAACTGAACTTCTGAAACTGTAAACCTGACTAATACACTGTCTAGGTTGCATCAAGCCTGTGGGGAGGTTTGTGTGTCTGTGTGTTTAAGAAAAGCAATAATAAATTTAAATTTTTCTGGTGAAGGGGCTGGAACTCAAGGCCTCATGAATAATAAGCAGAGGCTTTACCTGAACACTGTAAAGAATTTCTGGACATATTTTTACTACAAATCATCCTTAGGGGAAAAGGCAACTAGAGGTTACCAAACTCAGCAGCCCAAACACTGGAGGCTCTGGGAAGAGAGCAAGCATAATGAGAGATAGGAGGTGCTTAACAGACCTCTACTTCTGGTAGGAATGAGGTTGTTGGACACCAAGGTATCCACATGGGGGATATCCTGGGCCAGGATCCTGGTTGGTGCAACTGAATCCTGCAGGGGTGGCAGGCTAGACCTCACCTGCCCTGCAAAGAGCACCTACTGCAATTTTTCTTCACCCCTGACCAGCCCTACTGTGTTCCTCACACCACTGGGGTTTCACGTTGAGGACACCTGTAGCATCTGCTGGGTCAATAGCTCAGCTCTGGAGATGGGCCCTGCAGTGTCCAGTGATGCTGAAGACCAGTTAGTTCATTGTCTGTCAGCCAGGTCTATCTGCATGTCCCCTGTACACTACGTTCATGTACACAAATCAGATGAATCAGTCCCTTCTCATATTCTAGTCGCCAAGGCTGAAACCAGGAATGGACCCACACTCCTCCCCTGGGCCTCTCCACCATCACCAACATGTTTAGTCCCTCACCATCCAGCCAGGATAACTTTCTAAATGCACTTCCACTCTGGCGTTATACACACACCACTGCCTGGTTCACACAGAAGCCCTTTACTCTCGACCTCCCAGCCTGCACCCAGCCCCACTTACCAGCTCAGCTGGACCATCAGTCTTTTACAGTTTTTCGGAAAACGTAAGTCCCACTCCATGCAATGCCAACTACTTTACATAGCTGGCAAGACCACCCATGGAAGCATTTGCTTTTCCCTAGAGTTTTGTGTCTGTCCGCATCTATCTTGGGAGGACTCATAGGGCCCTCGGTCACTTCTAGCAAACACATCCATGCATGAACATTGTCTCTGTAGCCTCTTCCTATCTCCCTCACTGAACACCTTTCCCTAGACTTCACCCTTTGTAGGACTACCACCCCCAGGATGCACCTCAAGCCCACCGAGGATAAAGCCTTTCACACATCCCTAGCCCAGGACCCATCAGACTTCAGTGAGAAGTGAAGGTTGGGACCCCCATTAGCACAGATTCTGCTGCGTGCCCCACATCTAAACATGAGAACGAATCACAAGCTTCCGCTGAAGTTGGCTGAGGTCACTGAGGAACAAACAGGAACTCAAAGAGCCCAAGAATGCAAGCCATTGGTCAAACCCAGAAGCCTGCAGTCTGCCCTGAAAGACGACTGGGGAACAGCTCTGCAGAGCCTGCGTCTGCCACTATGGTGCTCTCACAAACCATGCCAGGTCCCAGCAGCTGTTCCTTAGGTCTGTCCCCATTGGGTTATACGCTCCTAAAACCTGCTTTCTGTATCCGCCTCTTCCAGTGGAGCTGCTCATGTGGATGAAGGGAACAGTCAAAGATCTACGCTGTTTGCTCAAAGCCACCTTTCCCCTCTGCAGCATTGCAGAGACAGACAGAGACTGACTTATTCGTCATCCATCAGCAACATTTGATTTGGGGCCTGCCCCCAGTCCATTAGCAGGATCTGCATTCTCACCCCTCCCCCCGAGGTTATAGGGTCATAGGATCCCCAGCCCCTTCATCCCACCCTGTCTCCCACGAAGCCTGGCAGGTGTACTGCTCATTGCTCAAGACTGACAATCATGGTGACACTGAGGTCTGATTACAGCTTCCCCTACATTCCACCCATGATTACATAATTAATATCAGAACACAGTTCACCCACCGATGAGCCATGTGCTACCATCCAAGACGCGGCCACTAATGCCTGAATCTGTGGGACTCATTAGATTTGGTTGCTCATAGAATCTGCTCAGTTTCCAACAGTGCTGTCCCGTAGCGGGGAAAGGATCATCTGTAACAATTACACAGCTCGCCTGCTCAATGGAAAGAAGAACTGTCACTTCTTGTGCTCAAACCCCTTCACCTCCAGAGGGAGCTTTAAAGGTCGTGGCCCTTTCACGGGGACTCCCAAGGCCTCCACAGTCTCAGGCGTGGACCGGTCCAACCCAGCACCTTACCACACCTGATCTTCCTCATCTGCTGTGCGTTTTGACGGGACAGTCCACGCAAAGCCTCACTTTAGAGAACAAGAAACCAGTTACATAACTAAAGGACTAGGGGCCAATTTGGGGGAAAATCAATTAATAGATGAGTAGGCATGTATGGGCAAGTATGTGAGCGTGAGTGTGTTGTGTATGTGTGTGTGCATACTTATGCACACGTGTGTTATGATACAATACTTATCAAAACCTTAGCAGCATTCTAAAAGGAGATTGGCCTGGAATGAATGTGTGTGTGTGTGTGTGTGTGTGTGTGTGTGTACCTGCATGCACATGTGTGTTATGATATGTACTTATCAAAACTTTAAGTTTCAGTTTTCAGCATTTTGAAAGCAGATTGGCCTGGTGTGTGTGTGTGTGTGTGTGTGTGTGTGTGTGTGTGTGTACATGTTTGTACATGTCTGTATGTGTTATGACACAATACAAACTAGAAGGGGACCGACCTACTTTTAAGAGTCTTTCCCACACATGTAGGACAGTGCATGAGTATCCTGGTGTGTGTGTGTGTGTGTGTGTGTGTGTGTGTGTGTGTGTGTGTACTTGTTTGTACATGTGTGTATGTGTTAGAAGGGGGCTGATATACCTTTAAGAGTCTCTTTCCCACACACTGGGGCCAGCATGTAGGACAGTGCATGAATCTCCTGGTGTTCCAGGGAACAGAGTAGACACAGTGACATCGCCTCTTCTCTCACTAGGAGTCCTTTGAACAAAAACATTTCATTCACTCATTCATTAATGCAAGCATGCATGCATGCATGTGTCCACCCTGCATTGTCTTTAGGGCTCAGTGTGATTTTTATTTTTCTGGAACCTGCCCTGAAGAAAGGCTTGTGTGCAGATCATCTGCTCGGGACCCAGCTAGGAGAAGAGATAGAAGACGGGGGAGAGTGAGGCCAGACACAGCTGAGCAGCCAGAAGGCTCTGTGGGGCAAAGCTCACTGTGGTTCCCCAAAACAGAGGCATAAAATTTCCACGCTTCCTCCCCCAGTGACTCCCAAAGGAATCTTCAGGATTTGGGAGGTTAAACCTCCATGACATTTAGTTCACAGCAGGACATGAACAGCAGACTCATGGAGCCCTTTAGGAAAAGCTGCAGCCAGAGCTGCCAGTGGAAGACCAAGCTGCAGAGACTCGAGGTGCAGAGAGACCCTGGGGGCACAGACACCCTCTTCCACTGGGTTCCAGAAGTCATGGTTCTCAGAAGCGCTGGTTACTCTGGACCCTTGTCTCCTTCAGTGACTTTGCTCTGCTGTTCTGTTTGTTGGGCCCTTGCTATGACTTCTCCCTTGGCAAGATACCTCTCCTGGCCCCGCTGGACACCCCCTCCCAGGCCTGTTGATGCCTGCATCTCTTCAGGCTGGCGTGTGCTGAGAGAATAGCCTGTTTTATGAGGGATAGATAATAATGTAGGGATAGACAACGGAACAATCGGTCCCCTTTGCAAGGCCTTCAGGTGGCAGGGCATGGTGGTCTCTCTGGGATTCCGGATCCAAGCTCCCTTTCCTGAAGGCTAGAACCAGGCACATGACCTCTAGGTGTGTTTCCCTCCTATCAAGGAGGTTCCAAGTGTGGCAGATGAATGTGAAACTCACAAGAGGGACCTGGTCCCCAAGTTAGTGTGGTCAGCATCTTTCTCATGCCTCACCTACCTAGACAAACCACAAAGCAAAACAGACAGAAAAGTCAGGACAACACTGGGGGCTTCCTGTGCCTCCCTTCTTGGTTCATACCTCAGCCCCACATAGCCACCCCTTATTCAGAAAGTAACCTACCTCCTACCTTCAAGCCATGGTTTTTCTGCCATGATTTTGAATGATCTTCACCTGGGTATCAGTCCAGCATTCTCTAAGCATCCCTTTTAATTCACTTTTGCCTGTTTCTCTTTAGGTAATGTGTGGCTTGCTCTGACCCTCACGTTTTCTATACCTTCTGCCCATGCACCCCACACATCAAAGAATGGGGAGGAGGAGGGGCAGTAATTGGAAATAGTTTATTAAGGGAGATGAATGTGTGAGATGAGGATTTTCCTAATGATCTTGACGAACTTTCTTTGTGGGAGGCACCTGAGGAGAAACTCCAAAATGGCTAAGTCTTCTGGTGATAATTTCCCAATCGGTGAGACCTCAGGTCCCAAAATAAATAGTTATATACATTAACTCAGTTTGGGGAGCCCCAAAGTTGCCAGAAGCCAGAATGAGTCATCTACCTTCACTGGCATCTCAAGGATCTGGCAGGACATGTCCCAAGTGAGCTGGGCTGCCCAGGTCATGGGCCCAGGTCATGGGGACGAGGCAGCTTTCCCAAGTCCTCGTTATTCAGAGTTTGCAAACACAGCCTCTACACGTCAGCTCTGGACCATAGTGAGCTATCAATCAAAGCCTGTCCTAGGACACACACACACAGAGTGCTCTGGAGCCCTTTCCTAGACACAAGGAAAACATTAGGGAGTTCCCTGCCATCACAAGGACAGGGAGGTGGCAGGAAAGAGTGGAATCCCAGTTCCTGGTCCACTGAACAAGAGTCCCAGGCCCAGGATACACCTGTTTGTAGTCCTTGGGGCATATGGGCTTCCGGCCCAGTCAAGGAATACAGTGAGCACAATGGCCTCCACATGGGTCCTGATGTTGTCAAGACATTGAGAAGGGTACAAATCCACCAAAAACTGCAAGTGTCTTTGGGATTGTACCTATTGTTTTGGTTAGGTTTGGTTGTTTGTTTTGATACAATGTGTCTCAGTTAGGGTTTCTAATGCTGCAAAGAAACACCTTGACCAAAAAGTAAGTTGGGGAGGAAAGGGTTTATTTGGCTTATACTTATAGATCATTGTCCTTCACTGCAGGAAGTTAGAACCAAGAACTCAAGCAGGGCTGGAACCAGGCAGGAGGCAGGAGCTGATGCAGAGGCCATGGAGGGGAGCTACTTACTGGCTTGCTTCACATGACTCGCTCAGTATTATATATAAAATACTTAGGACCACCAAGCCAGAGATAGCACCACCCACCATGAGCTGGGCCCTCCCCCATTTATCACTGAGAAAATGCCTTACAGCTGGATCTCATAGAGGCATTTTCTCAACTGCGGTGCCTTCCTCCCTGTTGACTCTAGTGTGGGTCAAGTTGACACACAAAATCAGCCAGTGAAAGAAGTTTTCTTCCTCCGGCTAGCCTCTGGCTCACTATGCAGATGAGGATGACCTTGATCTAATCCTCCAATCGCTTCCTCCTAAGTACTGACAGGTAGGCACCACCATGCCTGATTTATATGGTGCTGGGGTTGGAACCCAGGACTTCACATACACTAGACAGGCCCTCTACCAGGTGGACCCCATTCCCAGATCACACATCCTTTGCTTTTAATTGAAAATCAGACAGGAACATAGGTCAAAAAGCTGAAGTCTGCCTTTCCAGGACTGACATCAGAATAAGGGCATGAGGGGGCAAGCACAGCAAACAAGGAATTTGGCAGCTATGAGGACTGGGTATGCACGGTGATGCCTGATGACGAGACAGCAAGGACTGGGTATGCCCAGGAGAGAGGCTCTGAGGACAGGCCCCCTCAGAGCTTGAGACTTCACAGAGTCATCAGAGAGAGCCCGAGAAGAGCTGAGGAACAGGAGGAGACCTAACTCTGCAAGTCAAGAGGTGACCCTGGGTCTCAGTGGCGGTGGCAATCCTGGAAGTGCTCTCAGCAGACCACGGCCCTTGGTGTGATGAAAGCTGCAGACAGACAAGAGCTGAGAGAAAAGAAAAAGTGGGGGGGGGGGAGGAAATCTCCAGGACCCTTGCTGGAAGGAGGCAGACAAAGACATGTTGGGAGGATCTGAACTGAGTGGTGTGTTTTCAAGTGACACATCCCAGAGGATGTTGAGACAATCTGCAAAGGCAGACGAGAAGGAAGCCATGTTGACTGGGAGAGCGAAGGTCTGGAGAGCGTGAAGGAGTGAGAATTGCACAGACTCTCAGTAGACGTGGAGGCCGTTCACCAAAACCTTGAGGTCTATGGGCTGTGACTTGGCGCAAGCAAAACCTGCCACAGTTGAGATGCTGATCCTTGGAGGGTAGCCTTGGGCGATGAGTCACCACGTGTGTGCTAGGTGGCCTCTGCTTGGCGTGGCGCATCCACACAGAGATGCCGCTCTGTTTAAATGATGCCAGTCAACACCTAAGCCTTGGGCTTGGCAGCGGTGCTCGACATAAAGAGGGAAACAAGGTAGAGCTGAGGTTTCACGGACGGGAGTGACTCAGCCGTCACACCTGCCCCAAGTCCCTACCAACGACAATTTACCCTGACGAAGGGGCAAAGCAGCCTTTGTAAAAAGAAAGAAGTGTGTGAGGGAGAAAATGTAGAAAAGAAACAAATGCTAATAGAACTAAGAATTCAGTATGTTAAAAAATATAGACCCTGAAACAATGAGTAAGAACTGACTTGTTACATTAGTGGCATTGAGAGGATTGTCTATGGGGGAGGGCTCAAAATGCAGTTTTACTTTATTTCATACTAAAAGTTTAAAATTTAATAAATAAAATTTAAAATTAAATGAAATAAAAGCCTATGAAATACAGACCGTTTCCACGCATTTGCTAGGCAGCCCAAAGTACCCAGTAAGGGTCTGGGGTTGAACACATTTAGTTCAGTTGATGGCATTTTGGATATGATACCACGCAAACTACTCAGCCCCTTTAGACTCCAAATTTCCCATCTATGAAAAGAAGAGGGGAAATGCCCTGAAGACTCAATTAAATACTGAAGCCACAGCACTTAGTATAAACCTAGCTGGGTGTAAGTACCCACTTTGTGTTGGCTATTTATATGGCCATAGTGGTTTGTGTTTTGTAAGTACTTGCTACAATAGCGAGGAGACACGTTCTTCTCCTTGACGAAGCACTCTGTCTCTGAATGCCCAGGAATTATAATCAGCCACGTTGTTACTAACTGTGCACCCCACTTCCATTTCAGAGCCAATTGAGAAGCCTGAAGGCCATTGCTGAGGCAGAATGTCAGTGAGGGGGTCTTTGTGGTGGGGGTGAGTAGCAGAAATGGTGGGCTCCAGGCTCCACCCCGGTCTTCCATGAACACGGAAGATGTGATATCCCTGGTGTCTCTCGGTCAGGTCATGGGATTGAGAGGAGGCAAGGCTAGTGAAGGTCTCTAGCCCTGCCCTGTGACTGACAGGCAATAAGGAGAGAAGTTTCCATGTCAAAACAGCAGGTAGGCGTTGGGGGTCTCCTTTGTAACAGAGAAGGAATCCTGGACTAAATTAGGTAACCCACACAGAGTCAGAACTTGGTTGGTGGTAAAGCTGAGGTTTGAGTCACGAGATGGGCCTACTCTACTGTGGAATCCTCTTTGGTTAGGCATAGCTCTCAGAGTCTCTAGATAACCCTGTGGGCAGTGGCAAGCAGCCAGCCAGGTAGCTCCAGCACAGAGCCTGGACGGCGGACGATGCCCAAACTCTGACCTTTGAGGGGTAGAAAGCAGGCATGGGACTTGAGTATGGCAGGAAGCCTAGGATGGAGTGGTCCAGAGAAGGCTTCCTCCTTAAAAGAATAATTTTTTTAAAGAGGAATCTATACTTTTTTTTAAAGCAAGCAAAAAACACACACAGGAAAGCCCATATACAAACCAGTACCACTGAATGGGGTTCAACTGCAGAGCAGCATCATGTTCCCAAGGGGAACAGCTTGACTTTGGGGGCCTAGGTGAAGTCCTGCCTGTCTCCATCATAGACACTCACCTACTAGGAGAAAAAGCAAGGGTTGTGACTGAGATGGTCTCCAAGGGAGTCCCTGAACGCTTAGACACTAAACACAGACTCAAGGGCCCGTGTGCCTGTCTACCCAGCTGGCAGAGCCGGAGGGGAGAGCATAGCCCTCAACTCCTGCACCAGAAGGCTTTAGGACCACGCAGTTGGAGCAGATCCACCTGGCTTCACGGCTGCTATTACGACCCTGAACTTGGAGAGAGGAGGCTCAGCATTTGAAGGAAAGGAGCTACCATTAACCTTCAGACCCACAGCAGAGTCTGTCAAAACCAGAGTCCTCTCCCGAAGATAGACTACAACTCCACCCCCAGGAGCAGAGTAGAGTGGGAAGCCCCAGCGAGGCAGCTGAGCAGGCTCCTGCCTCTGCCCCAGACAGTGACCCAGGCAGTTAATCTGTTTTCCAAACTCCATTTGTGGGAGTTCCAGTGAGCAATTGTGTTTCTATCGAGGTGACTCATCAGCCTCCTGCCCAGCGATAGTGCCCCAGTGGGTTTCCATGCGCCTCACTCTGCAGACCTGCATGGCCCATGCAATCTCCCCCGCAGGACTGACCTTATTTAGGAGATAGAATCTTGTAACCTAAGTAACGGGAGGGCGGCCTAGCTGAACGTGACAGATAACATATTTTCTGCCAGCTACACCATGAACCAGTTTCCCACCTCATTTTTTTTTAGATCAAAAATAAATGAGGAAATAGGTCTCAGGAGATTTTGGCTTAAGTGGTGATTGAGTTCCCCTGGGTGGGGGAGCACAGTGCTCTGCCCGGTGCCTTGAACAGGAGAGGAGCTCTCAAGCAGCACCCAGTAGGCCCTCAGGACTCTGACCCAGTCCTAGAGAATTCAATTCTTTCATCAGGGCCTTCCTGTAAGTCTCGCATCCAAGAGCACGCCCCTGGACTGCCAGTGGAGGCAGGCCCTTGGGTTTGTAGCCATCTGAGGGAAACAGCAGACAAATATCTCAAGATCAAACCTCCACTCCCCTCATCACTTCATAACCCTCCTAAATGGCCGTCTCTCTCAGAGACCGTTCAGGGAACAACTGCTGAAGGCATCTTTGGCTCTGTCACCAAGTCACCAATGCAGACTAGCAAAGCCCTCTTTGAAACAATAACTAGTAGCCTGTGGTCTACACTCAGTCTTCCAGAACCCGACCTATGGCCTTGGCCCTGGCGTCAGCTGAGGCTGCGGCTCTTCCCATCCTTCTAGAAAAAGAATTAAAGGGTACAAAGAACTGCAGTGTGTGGGAACTGGGGGCGACGGCTGCCTTACAGAAAGCACATTGGCTCCTTGTTCCCAGCCAAGGGCAGAAGAGTTTGATCTATGGCATGTGAGCTCACTGGGTGGGAGGAACATGGAGCATTTTCCCCAGAGCATGGCTGGCAGGAGCTTCTGTCCAGCAGCTGGATACACAGAGCCACCTCCTCACACCAGCCAGGTTCCTGCAGATGCTTAAGCCAGGCCCCATGTCTGCCTGCAGCGTCCAACCGGGTCACCCTGAGCTTCTCTCTTGGCTCTCCATCTCTTTTCCCACTTTGAGCAAATGTTGCACATTCTTGGATTTCTAGCCAGACCCACAGAC